>CM074278.1:29837939-30242939 GCA_037194245.1 Opsariichthys bidens
TGCTCTGAACACGAAACTTTCCCAAAATATACTGATAAGTTGTACTTTTCTCTCAGTGAGAGGTACAGAAATATACCTGTCTGTCTGTCTCTCTCAAGCAACAATTCAAAGTTTGTTCATGTTGTTTCTTGTTCAGAATAATCTGCGGAGTGAACCAGACCTTTGCAGTTTAGTAAAAGGTCTGAGAGTCACAGTGTCACAGTAATCAGTGGCATAGGTGAAGCAGAGGATCAAGACGACGTCGGTATGCTGGTGAGAAAGGACACAGTGGGAGGGGAGATGTCATTCAGACTGATGGGTCCTTGCATCAACCATTAAGCATCAAGAGAACTAATTACCATCTGTGACAGCAGGGTAATCACCACAAACCAACAGCGCTCCACTTCCCTACCTGATGCTGTCAGCCCTGCACCTGTCAAAAGAGCCATGCCCCTGAGAGAGATAGAGGGACAGGGGGAAAAAAGAGAGGGAGAGAAGATAATAAGAAGTGCAAAAAAGGAAAGGGATAGATCCAGTCTGCTGGAGTAGGGTGTCTGAAATCGATTACCCTCAAATTCTCACTCCCTCTGCTCTGCCTCACCCTTTCGCTATACTCTGCACTTCACAAACCTTGATCCACTCTCTTCCTGCTTTGCTAATCTTCCTTTCTAACATTTGTATCTGCTGACTAACCGGTAGCTGTTATGCTTATTTTGGTTTTTCTTCTCATGTGAAGGTCTGAATATGAGGGGAATCCTGAACATTTGCTAACCAATCTTGCACATCTTTCTCTCCCACACACACAACAGCTGTCCCCGCACCTGTTCGGTTTTAGGAAAACTCAAGCCAGCGATCTCCGAAATCATCTTAAAGGGAGCGTTTACCCGAAAATAAACATTCTGCCACAGTTTTATTCAATTTTGTTCCAAAACCATTAAGACTTTATTGCGTCTGTGTAAAGGATATTTAGCAGAATGTTCATGCTACTTTTTTTATACATTTTTTCCTACACTCCCTCACTCAGTCCCTTAGCAAATGTTTGAGTGAGATTTGTCCCGGAGCCAATACATTGCTGTGGGTGCCACTGGATTACTAAAGTTTTGTACAATAGTTTTCCAGGTTTGGCATCAGTAAGGCTAAGCCCGTGGTTTTTTAGGTCAGCCTCGATCTGATTTGCCAAGGATCCTTGGGCACCATTAGTTGTACCTTCCATTCGTTCATTCGGCATATGTGGATGAACCACTGTAGCCTGCGCTTTTGGATTACTTCTTCGACTGTTACTGTTGATTTTCGGACCTCGGTCTGATGGTGTCAATTCAAAATGACAAATTGTTAATTTTTTGGTTTAATCTTGGTTCTTTGCAGTAGAATCAATCTTTTATTGAAAACTAACAAACCATGAAAGAGAACTGACTTGTCTCTATGTTAATATATAGCAGAGCAAATTTGTGGTGCTTCATCAAGGGTGACAAATCTATCAAAAGTTGAATTATCTCAAGATTGACCCTGTTAGTATCTGCCCTCGCTCAGATGACCAGCTCTGGTTTTCCAACACTGCAGTTATGTTCTCATATAACTATGATGTAGCATAAAGTGGGTCCATTAATATGTGATGCCATCATTATTACACGCATAGAGCCACTCAGCAGACACTTAAGTGCAGTCCTCGATATCCACAATGCCACGCCTTATCCATTTGTGTGATGAATCAGGCTGCAGGATTTGTGTGTGTGCACTTGTAGGTGTGTTGCGGAAAGAGAGAAAGAGCCAGAGAGAAAGATCAGGATATCACAAGGGTTAGGAGCCATTAGACCATTATTGCCTGAAACTGAATACACTGAGAGCTTGCCAGTGTTCCAGTTGCCCAGAATGAAGATGGACAGGACGCTCGATGAGCGCGATGGTGCTGTGCTGAAAGGCAGTTTCTCTCTCTGCCATCCCAGACCAAATGAGACAGGCCTGCCCAGTTAATCATTGCAGATTACGGTTAAGATGCATGAAATGACACCTTTAAAGGGGACCTACAATGCAAAATTCACTTTTACATGGTTTGAACATAAATGTGTCGGCAGTGTGTGTACACGGTAAAAATCCACCCACCTCTCTTTTTTTAATCCCCATAAATCAAAAGCTCTCAAAATAAACCATTTATATTATTGCATAGTTTCTATACAATGTGATGTCACAAAACACATAGGCCCCGCCCACAACTGCTGACAGTCTCTGCCATATTAGCATAGACCCCGCCCTGAGTGAGCTGTTCACGGTCCGCCATGTTTATCTCCTCACCAGAGCATTTAACGGCAACATTCAAGTAAGAAATATATTCTTATTAAAGCTACTAAAGTTATTCAGTCAAAGCAGTGAGTGATTTTCTGTTTTTTGTTGTTGTTGTTGTTTGATTCATATTAACAGCATATCTAGCAGTAGGTATTGTATATTTCGCTGCTTTCACTTTAATACACAGATCTAATATACACATGCGATTTCTTTACTTGCCGTTTATGTTCACAGAATATCTGAGGCAAGAGCTGTACAGGCTCCACCCTCTTCTAGAAAGAGGGTGGGGAACAGCAGCTCATTTGCATTTAAAGATGCAGCATGCTTCCATTAAAAAACTGCCATTTATAACATAAATGATCTGTGGGGTATTTTGAGCTGAAACTTCACAGACACATTCTGGGGACACCTGAGACTTATATTGCATCTTGTGAAAAGGGGCATGATAGGTGCCCTTTAAAGGTGCAGTACGCAATTTCTGAGAAATATTGTTGATATTTGAAATCACTAAAACTAACACGTCCCTACCCAAAAGGATCAGACCCCTTACTTGATAGCTCCACCCCCCAAATTCACAAACACACTATGCAACACAGGCACCTCCCCTCTAATGTGTGGACACGCCCCTTACTGCTGAGTGGCTACAAGTGTGTTTTGGTGCTCAGCGTTTCTCTGAAATCTCTTACTGCACTTTTAATCTATCAGTAAATTTCTGTATTGTCTTAGAGGGAAAGTCAATACAAATCTAACGGCGAAAATGTTTGTACATTGTTGTCTTGGGGAAAACCAGAGACTGACGGGCAAAAAATGAAAGCTCTCTGCAATGAAATTTCAGCCATGATGACTCATTAAGATTAGATTTTTCCTCTCAAAGCTTTTAATTTGTCACCTAATCACGTTTATCTCACCGCTGCTCTCGTTAGTTAGTCCTTCTGTCTTTATAACCTTCATTAGGCTCGGCAAACCATGTTTTTCTCCCCTTTTCCTCCGCTGACTGATTTAACAGCTGTTTGAGCAGTCAGCAGATGTTTGCTTTAGTTTACGTCTCTACAGCAGCACACATCCGTCCTTTTATCTGCGATGTCATTTTCTGGTGTTATGTCATCATTCTCCCAGCATGCCCACAAATATGAAAGCTTTGATAATTCTGTGGATGAAAACAAAGGTTTCTGGGGTACTTCATAAAGCATCCTGATCTGTCACTCATTTACTTGTGATTTTTGCAGATGGTTGGGTTGACTTCATCTACGGCCAGTTTGGCACTTTCAATGTTGAATTTGTGTGGTCGTGTCCTAGAGTTTGAATTTGTGATGGACCAATCTTTTTCGGTTACTAGTGCCGACATGACTTTCACTGTCAGCGACAGGCAAAGTGATAGTTGGAGGAATCTAACAGGGAAGGACAGAGGGAGAATGTCGGTATAAAGCAGCAGCTTTTGTCAGTGTATTTGTTGGTCAGCAGGCTCTCGGCTGCACAGACAGACATTAACCTTGGCAGGGGTCAGACCTCTGCCAGTCAGACCGGGCCAAGAGGCTGCACTGATGCAGTAAACAGGTATTGAACTAGATACAATTATTATTATTTTCATCGTGGTATCACTGTACTTTGATGTTTGATGACAGCAAGAATTAGTGGTTAAAATTAAACCTACTAAAGAACTTAAATAGCATAAATAAATGCCGTATAAATAAAAATCCAAACTATATAAATTTTATATAAATATATATATATAGACTCACCTAAAGGATTATTAGGAACACCTGTTCAATTTCTCATTAATGCAATTATCTAATCAACCAATCACATGGCAGTTGCTTCAATGCATTCAGGGGTGTGGTCCTGGTCAAGACAATCTCCTGAACTCCAAACTGAATGTCAGAATGGGAAACAAAGGTGATTTAAGCAATTTTGAGTGTGGCATGGTTGTTGGTGCCAGATGGGCCGGTCTGAGTATTTCACAATCTGCTCAGTTACTGGGATTTTCACACACAACCATTTCTAGGGTTTACAAAGAATGGTGTGAAAAGGGAAAAACATGCAGTATGTGGCAGTCCTGTGGGCGAAAATGTCTTGTTGATGCTAGAGGTCAGAGGAGAACGGGTCGACTGATTCAAGCCGATAGAAGAGCAACTTTGACTGAAATAACCACTCGCTACAACCGAGGTATGCAGCAAAGCATTTGTGAAGCCACAATACGCACAACCTTGAGGCGGATGGGCTACAACAGCAGAAGACCCCACCGGGTACCACTCATCTCCACTACAAATAGGAAAAAGAGGCTACAATTTGCACAAGCTCACCAAAATTGGACAGTTGGAGACTGGAAAAATGTTGCCTGGTCTGATGAGTCTTGATTTCTGTTGAGACATTCAGATAGTGGAGTCAGAATTTGGCATAAACAGAATGAGAAAATGGATCCATCATGCCTTGTTACCACTGTGCAGGCTGGTGGTGGTGGTGTAATGGTGTGGGGGAGGTTTTCTTGGCACACTTTAGGCCCCTTAGTGCCTATTGGGCATCGTTTAAATGCCACAGCCTACCTGAGCATTGTTTCTGACCATGTCCATCCCTTCATGATGGCTACTTCCAGCAGGATAATGCACCATGTCACAAAGCTCGAATCATTTCAAATTGGTTTCTTGAACATGACTATGAGTTCACTGTATATAATTATATAAACAATATATATATATATATATATATATGTGTGTGTGTGTGTGTGTGTGTGTACATATAATAATACTGTTCAGAAAGTTATTTTATAAAATAAATGTTATTCTTTTAAACATTGAAATAAATATCGTGGTTTTCACAAAAATATTAGCAGCACAACAGTTTTCAACACTGATAATAATAAAAAATGTTTCTCGAGCGGCAAATCTGTATATTCTGAAGGACCATGCGACACCAAAGACTGGGTGGTGGAAATTCAGCTTTGATCACAGGAATAAATTATATCTTAAAAACAGATTAAAATAGAAAACAGTTCTTTTGAATTGAAATACTATTTCACAATATCACTGTTATTATTTTTCATTAAATAAATGGAGCCTTGATGAGCATAAGATAGTTACAGACAGTGGTATATCAATCCTTCATTTAGCTGGTGCATAAAAATAATTCAGATCATAATTAGAAGGGAGCTTATGCAAGAGCTTGAACGATGAATTGAATTGCAGGGTGATCTGAACTCTTGAACATACCAAACACACACACACCACAACCAGTGAGCTCAAACTGAAATATGAAATTGAGTTTTCCAGCCCCTGCCATCAGTGTCCAGCCATGTCATCCGCTGCTGGAATAAATAACCCTGATTGGATGAAGGGTTGACGACACGCACCAGCTGCCTAGCAGGCACCGCAGTAATTCATTTGCCGTGCAGATGTTCTTTCAGGGCCAATGCATCTAATTAGCTGCGGCTTTTTTTAAACCATAGACCTCCAACATTTAATTTATTCACTGAATTATTAGAAATGGATGTGGAACATTTTCATATAATTATCTGCTATATCTGATCTGTCGTTCGATTTTTAAAAATGATTTACTCTGAATAGTGGAAGTATTATATAGTCATACATTTCTCATGATCTAATATGTGTGCGTGTGCGCGTTTTTGTGATTTATGAGGACGCAAATTTGTTTAATGACATGGGAAGTACACTGATATTACAACTTAAGCGTGAAATATGAGTCATTTCCTGAGTCCTCATTATTAAAATAGCTTCAAAAGCATACTAAACAATGTTTTAGTAAAAAATGTAAAAATGCGGAATTTTTTCTGTTATGGGTAGGTATAGGAGTAGAGTTAATGTAGGGGGATCGAATGTACAGTTTGTACAGTATAAAAACAATGCCTATGGAATATCCTCACTAAGATAGCAAAACAAACCTGTGTGTGTGTGTGTGTGTGTATGCACATGCACATTTTCAGACACATCCAACACTTGTAAGCAGCAGAGTTAGATTAGGATGTCTCCTTTGGTTTATTTTCTCTTTGGACAGCAGATAAAACAATTACTTCACTTGTGTCACTGAGCCTAGAGTGGCTAAAAGATGCAATTAGACCTTCACTTTGTGCTAATGTGGTTATCTGAAACCAATAGCATTAAAAACTGCTGCTCTCAGACCTTCAGCACAACTGATGACTGCAAGAAAACATACCGCCCTTTATCTCGCAGACCAGGGTTTTGTACTAGCATATTTCATGGCTATTTTTATTGTCTACCTTCTAGCTTTTCATTGATTTATTTATTTCAGCTATTTTATTGTTTTGTCCTGTCCTTTTCATTGTATTAATTCCTCTCTTTCTCGTTGACACTCTCTCCTTCCTTATAGCATGCTTGCTGCAGTCGGAGTTGGTGAATTATGAGCGGGTTAAGGAATACTGTTTGAAGGTCCTCGGACACCAGCAGGATCACTTTAAGGCCATGTACCGTGCTGGAATTGCCTTCTACCATCTTGGAGACTACGAGTGTGCCCTGCGTTACCTGCGCGATGCCAAGTGCCGTGAACCCACAGGTGAGCTTTATGATGGCTTTGATATCATATACAGTGGCGTTTCTCAAATGGTTTTACATTGTGACTCAGCAATAAATTGTGTTGTAGGGATTCACTGATATTAAAAGTCTGGCTGATGCTGATAAACTGTTAATTATCTTTATGCTATGGCCAATATTCTGTCTATTTTGTTTAAATGAAGACTAATGTTGATTGTTTTAAATGCCACCAGTGAATTTAGATAGGAAACTTATAACATTAAAATGGATATTTATTTTTGATATTTGCTAAAATTTACGTTTAAAATTATGAGTGTTTCTGACCATTAAGAGGGAATGTAATTATAAAAGTATGAGAAATGAGCATGGATATCGGCTGATAACCGGTGTCGTACTCGTATATCATGCTGCCATATAGTTTATCTTACAAAAGTAAACCGAATTTAAATCAAACACTGAATATTTTTAATATGCACAATTTTTTAACTAATATATTATGACATATGAATTCAACCGAGTGTTATTTTAGCATTATTTATCAAAAATTATAGTATTTATTGTTTCATTTCAATTAATTTTTCATTGAATATTTAATTTTTTATTTTATTTCAGCTTTATTTCAATTAACATTTTTTTAAATAGTTTTGGCTAACAATAACGAATCTTACGAACCACTGATATGTCATATGTTATAAAATGTTATGTTATAAATGCACGTGAACCATTTACCTGTATTTATGTTGTTGACATGGACTTGCCTACTGAAGCAACCAAAGATTTTAAGAAGCTTCAGTCTTAAGCTGTGTTCACACTGCCAGCAACACGCAGCGACAAAGCGACAGGATCCCATTCACTTCAGTGGAGATCTGGCGATTTCAAACGACACGAGTGATAGTGACCGTTGGCGATGCGTGTCCAACGTCTCGACAAACTTGAGATTTGACAACTTGATGCAAATGAAGAGCGCTCGCTGAAGATAAATAACCACGATGGCAAAGACCACTCTGTGTTTCTAATTCATCTTTAATATTAAAGGAATAGTTTATCCAAAAATCAAAATTCTGTCATTTACTCACCCTCATGTCGTTCCAAACCTGTCGTTCCAGACCTTTGTTCATCTTCAGAACACAAATGAAGATCTTTTTAATGAAATCTGAGAGCTTTTAGCTACACAACTATCACTTTGATGCTTCAAAAAGTTCATAAAGAGATCGTAAAACTAATCCATATGAATTGTGCGGTTTAGTCCAAAATTTTCTGAAGAAACACGATCGCTTTATATGATGAACAGATTGAATTTAAGCTTTTATTCACATATAAACGTTGATCAGCGAACATAAACAGAAGCTCAGACGTGCTGCGTAACACAAGAATGAATCTCATTGGTTCTCGCAGGTCATGTGAACATGCTTGAGCTTCTGTTTACCATAGCTGATGTGTGTGTGTTGATGAACCCATTGGTTTATGTGAATAAAAGCATAAATTAAATCTGTTCATCATATAAAGCGATCGAGTCTCTTCAGAAAATTTGGACCGCTCAATTCATATGGATTAGTTTTACGATCTCTCTATGAACATTTTGAACCGTCAAAGTGGTAGTTGCACAGCTGTCTATGGAGAGACGAAAAGCTCTCTGATTTCATTAAAAACAATTTGCGATCCGAAGATGTGCGAAAATTTTAAAGCTTTGGAACGACACGAGGGAGAGTAAATGATGACAGATTTTTTAAATTTTTTGATGAACTATCCCTTTAAACACTGATTTCAGTCTCTTCCCTCCAAAAATGTTTGTTTTTAGCAGCGAGCGACCTCTCCACCAGCCACTGGCGACATGCAGCAACAAAGTCACTGGCAGTGCGAACGCAGCTTCATGCTGGTGTCTTTATTGCACATCTTATTCTCTCTACTTCATCTTTTCTCCCTCCAGACACAAACGTGCTGCGATACATCCAGCTGACAGAGATGAAGATGAATAAGTGCAGTCAGCAGGTCCGTGAAAGTGGGAAAGAGTCACTGGGTTAAACTCGGCCCCACGCCCACTGCAACGCCCCCTCATGCCTCGCCCTAACCTCTCCTCTCGAGTCGCTCCCCTTTTTCCCACAATCCCCCCTATGGACAACCAGGATGCATGTGCTGCGCCCCCCTCTGAAAGCGGACTCGAAACGGGCACAGCTACAGCACAGCATCCCGCGACTGTCTTTTCTCGCTCTGTCCCTTTAAATCCGACTTCCCCGGTGCTTTCATTTCCCAGGTATCAAGAATCTGACTGATGAACGAAGAACACCACAATGAAAAAAGTGGAGATGCTCAATTATAATTATATAAACAAAGGGGGTCTGACAATACAATTTAAAATTACACGATCGAATAAGGATATTAAAATGCGCATAATGTTTTAACAAAAAACGGGTGGCTGAATTGAGTCTGTAGGTAGAGGATAGAGTGAAAGCACACGTATCAAAGCCACACTGCTACTTAAGTGCAGATGATGAAGGTCAGAGATCAGGCTAGTGACCTTTGAACTCACTCTGATCCATTGAGAAATACCCTACAGAGGAGAAGCAGTGTTTCACGACTAGATCTGCCAACGCCCGTTGCTTTCTGTCTCCTTTTTCTCTCTCTTGAATTTGGGCATATCTCAACTCAATTTCTGAACTGTTTCAATTCAAGGGCTAATTCAAGTGTTTGTAATTTGTCCTTTGATATCGATTTTGTTTTTGCTCTGAGTTTGCTGTACTATAGTGGTTTGAGCAAGTTGTTATCTTTCCCTTTCTCAAAGATACAACATCCTCTGTACTGTGTTTTGTGAACCTCGTTGTCCATTTCCCTCGTATTGGACTGTTGCTTTGCTTAGCCCCTCCCACTTAAAGTGATCGTTCACCCAAAAAGGAACATTCTGTCATCATTTACAGTTGTTCCAAAGTCTCTTTCTTCTGTTGAACACAATAGAAAATATTTAGAAGAATGTTGGTAACCGGACAGTTGACGGTAGCCATTGATATTCATAGTATTTTTTTTTTCACTACTATGGAAGTCAATGGCTACCGTAAATTTTTTTTTAAAAATCGGCAGCCATCTTTGAAACGTCTCTCTGCCATGCAAATCTCTCCAAAGCTGATCGCCGAGCTTTAAATTAAATGTCATATTTTAAATCACCAATGAAATCTGACAACAATTGTCTCATAAGTTTTGTTTCTAAACACTCAAATCATGACAAAAAAAAATTTTCAGGCTGGATCAAGCTAATGCGCAGTCCTAAGTCCTCTCTATAGGAAGCTCGCGTCGATGTGTGACGCAATGACTTTACCAATCAGCGATTGTCTCTTATTTAGAAGGCAAGACTTATTCCGCCATATTGCACGTTGCACTTTCTCCCATTCATAATAATACGAATGCACCGTCTTTCTATATATAAAGTCTTTGCTACCATCTACCATTCTTCAAAATCTTCTTTTGTGTTCAGCAGAAGAAAGAAACTCAAGATTTGGAACAACTTGAGGGAGAGTAAATGATGACAAAATTTTCATTTTTGGGTGAACTATCCCTTTAAGAGAAATCCTGATGATGTCACAATGGTTATGCAGCCTGCTGGAATATCATTAACTTATGGAGCCATACTGAATATCTCAAGAAACGGGATCCACAACATCTCAAGTGCTTGATAAAGGTCCGTGAAAATTTAATATATCTACAGTGTTACAAAATAGCGGCAAGTAAAAGTTATGACAACCATTAATGTTTTACAAAAGCATTAAGTGTTTGTCCGCCTTTTTTTTTTGAGCTTTGTTAAAAAAAATCCGATTATCTTTTGTTGGATTAATTTGAATGTGCAGATGCCTTTGACAGCACATGTCAGTCTAGTTTGGATTAATGGCTTTGAGGAGATGGGGGGAAGACAGATGAAATTATCCATCTGACCTAATATTAGGCAGAGATTTAATTGTGTCAGTGGGACTCTGGGGATTCAGATGAGAAGACGCACTGATGAGATTCAAAATGCAGGCCGCACCAACCCAGTTAATCTCTTCATTGCAGTGGCTCTTCAGGAAATGGTGATAAAATAAGGTGCATTCAGTTATTTTTTTTTCATTAAAAAGGCTTAATACCTACACTGAGTAGAACTTTTACTGAATATAATCAGGGCTTGACATTAACACCCTCCAAATGCGGCTGGATTTCAGCATTGGCGTGTAATGCAATCACACCTACTAGCCACTTCGGCGGCTTGAATTTTTTATATAGCCTAAATATACATTTTTCAATTGTAGTCTTTTGAAATAGTAAACTAAGAGCAATGTTGTCAAAATCAAAATCGATCCTGAAAGTGCTTCCAATACTCATTTTTTCCACGGAATAGACACCAGCTGCGCTTTCTTTCTCATCTCTCCGACAGCGTGTTGACACACAAACCCGCCTCCTCTTACTCACTCATCTCATTGGCTCCAGAAGAATATTGGTGGTGTTACAAGGCAGGGATTTCGGTGTGTGCATAAATGTACTCATTTCCACAGATTTTGTGCTCCCGACCCAAGTGCTCGAACATAAAACCGCCTCTCAGTTCTAAACTGAGTTGTTTGTCGCTGCTTATTGCGCTTAAACAGTTAAATACACACACAAAATAATGTCAAAATGCGTGCATATTCACATAAACACAGTCAGTTACGTTTTAACGCATGTGTAACAGTATAATGGATCTGTGCGGCTAATACACCTGCTGCCAAATTATGAGATAATATTAAAAATATCTATATGGCAGTTTCCCCCCATGGTATCAATGTCAAAATTGTGGCTATTAACTTTGGAAAACTACTAACCACAGTGGCTGCTGAGCAAAAGAGTTAATGTCAAGCCCTGAATATAAACAAAAAATGATGAATAGTCATATCAGTACTTTAATAAATGCTGATTCATCCCACATGGAGTGGGTTGACCTTTCATTGGGGCCGCCATGTTGAGGTCACACAACCAGATGTGTCTAATAGTAATAAAGACAATAATAACAATAATAATAATTTGTTCATTATTATTTAGTACTTTTTCAGTGCTCAAAGCCCTTTAGAAAACAATAACAAACATCATACATCCACACCAGTAGGTGTCAGTATATACTTCTCTGGGATGAACCTTTTAATGCTCAAATCGACTCATGATAATGTAGTCATGAGCAGATTGGCTTGAGAAATCCAATCTCTTTCTGTGCTCTTCCAACCTGATCTCATCAGGAAATGTAACTATTTTGTGAGGCGGCAATTCGTACGATGCATACGGAGACGTATGATTTTTAGAAAAAAGTAAGCATGTAGGTCATCCTCTAACCCCACCACTAAACCTAACCGTGAGTGGGGCGTAAGCAGATGGTACGAAAACCTATAAATGAGATTGTACACATTCATACCGAAATGTAAAGTGGTTACGAATTGCCCTGAGAGTGTTGGCTGTTCCGACGCTTTCCTGCTCTCCAGCTGTCTCTTGTCTCATCTGTTTTGTGGCAGTTCTCTCTCCACCTTACCTTTGATATGTTCTTTGGATTTCTGTACATGGTACAAGGTCATTTCATGTATAACAGAGCAATGCTGACAATGTCCCGTATGGAATCTCGGCCTTCATCTTTGCTTCTTTCAGCTGTGGTCCATGTCCCCATGTGCTGGATCTCTTTCTGCACAGATGGAGAAACATTAAATCTGACTGTTGTCAATAGACAACAACAAAAGCACAAACTGGTTTATGGACAAGCAAATAAACTTACTGTACTTTACTTTTTCTTGGATGTCACTTGAGGTATGTGTTTGTTGAATGTCAAAGTAGACTTTAAGACATATTAAAATGGTTGTCGAAAGCTTTACTTTATTAAATCGTTTTTATCGATATGTGACAGAGCGAAGGAGAAGGATAAATAAAAGAGATTTACGGAAAAATATATTTAACATTGTGAGGGGAAGCTTTGTACCTGTGTATATGTTCGGTTTTCCTCTTGTATCTTGGCTTATGTGTGATGTCTTAGCCTTGTTTTTTTTGTCTAATTGCCAGTCCAAGGATTCGGGGTTTGCCCTTTGACCTCCAGAAAGAAAGGTCATCTGGGGTGGGTTTGGAAAAAATGGCAATAGGGATTTCAAAGAAGCGGAAGAAGGGGTGAGGGTACCCTACTGTCCTGAAAGAGAGCGAAATATCCACTGGTTTCTTTTTTTTAAATTCTTGCCTGTTCTGGAGAGAGAGACTTGGACCCTCTGGTTGTTTCGGTTACTACAATGTTAATGCATTACTGCAGTCGTTCATTGCCTCTTTGGGAAGTACTGTACTTGCGCCGAACATCAGAAGACCTGCGAACTGGTTACGTACCTGCAAGTCACTACGTTTACCTGCAAGTCAGTCCAGGAATGCACTATTGATTGGTATTTGAAGTCTACAAATAAAGTTTAAAAAGAGAAACTTTTGTACGTGTATTTTTGTATGCTTTTTCTTATGCAAAACCAAACATTTAGAGTGGCAAGGAAACTATGGTCCGCACAATTCCAACAAAAAATAAAATTTGATGTTCCATTTGCTCGTTATGATGTGTTTAAATGAAAAAATATTCATTAGAAAGACACAAGGTGCTCTCTATTGGAGTATGTCACTGTAATTGTAACTGAACTATTACTATTACTGTTGAACCACTGTTAGACGTTCACAGAACGTCTTTTTCCATTAAAACTGTGTCTGAACAGGAGCTAGACTAATATTTAAAAAATATATTTAAAACAGTTCATGCGAGTACAGTGTTTCAAGCTTAATATTATAAAGTGACGAGAATACTTTTGTGTGGCAAAAACACAATACAACGACTTTTCAACAATATCTAGTGATGGCCGATTTCAAAACACTGCTTTGAAGCTTTACGAATCTTTTGTGTTGAATCAGTGGTTCGGAGCACCAAAGTCACATGATTTCAGTAAACGAGGCTTCGTTACATCACAAGTGATTTGCAATTTCAATAGTTCACGTGATTTTGGCAGTTTGATACGCGATCCGAACCACTGATTCGACACAAAAGATTCATGAAGCGGTGTTTTGAAATCGTCCCATCACTAGATATTGTTGAAAAGTCATGAATTTAGGGTTTTTTGGCGCACAAAAAGTATTCTCGTCACTTTATAATATTAAGGTTGAACCACTGTACCCACATGACCTGTTTTAAATATGTTTTAGTGTCTTTCTGTTCATCTGAAAGTGTTCATTATCTTTCTGTCAATAGAGACTCACTGAACCATTTGTGTTCTGAAGATGAACGAAGGTCTTACGGGTGTAGAGCGACATGAGGATGAGTAATAAATGACAGAAATGTAATTTTTGGGTGAACTAACCCTTTGAGACATTTCGGGATGGTTTTCACAGGAAATTGTTTACATGTGTCACTCGCCCACGCACGTTTCGTCATAGAAAAAACATTGCTCCAGCTACTTTTACGTGTGTTTAGTGTGAGGATGGCATAGATTAGTTGTCACAACGAGCGAGAAGTTAAATCTCCAACCTCCGGAGAATCACCCGTTTTAAACAAATGGCAAACAGACGAGAGTCTGCTTGCAAAAAGAGAACGAGACAGAGCTCGAAATAAACAAGAATCAACATTGGTCTGACTTTTCAGAGATGGGAACTGAGGGATTTGAAATGTAAAAGCGCCAAAGAGATGGTGTTTTTATTACTCTACAGGGAAGTTATTTTATTGAACTGATAAAAGATCATATTTAGCTCTCTAATAGAATTGATTGTGAAGCATTATCTATTGTGAAGGGTCGTTTCATTACGGTTGTTGTGCTGGAGTTTATTTTCTAGGAAGTCTATTAATGGGTAAAGCTACAGTAACGTCTTCAGCTTGAGATTCTGTCCATCTAAACTGGTTATATCTCTTAAACCTAGTAGTGAATGTTTTATGAGGAGTAGGATAATATGTCCCTCTTTTTTTTTAGTTATGAGAAAGAACCATATTCATAAACACAGTCGCTTAGAGCCAAAGCACAACCAAAACAATGTTCTTCTGCCAAATGCACGCAGTCTTGTTTTTCAACCTTTATCTTGAGCGCAGTATTTTTAGAACACGTGTCATACTCGAGATGCTACAAAATGCACAAGCTCGATGGTCAAACACGTCAGTCTAGCGCATGTTTACATAGAAAAACAACAGAAAATACAGCAGTAGAGTACATTGTGTGAACAGCCCATACGCATCTTGAGAGTTTTTTCATTCCATGCCCCGCATCTCATGTATTTTCATTCATTTTCCATTAATTTTCCATTGTTTATCTATGTAAACATGCACTAGAATAAGCATCTTTCACCATTACGCTCACGGATTTTGCAGCATCCTGCACATGACTTTCTAAAAATATCCTGCACCAGTTAAAGTTCAATTTTTGAAAAGAGACCAAGCTGCTCTTTTACATACGTCATCATTTCATTTTGTATTTTTCTGTATGAATTGCAGATATTACGATCTGTTTGTTTACAAGCATACAGTATTTATACCATGCAAATGTTTTTTAAACCCTACCAGTGCTTTGCTATGATTTTTGAATGTGCAAAAGCATAAAAGAGAAATGAAATGTTGGTCTGTTCCTCACAAAACTGTCAGATGGCTTCGGAAAGCTTTTAATATGGTGCATGAGTTATATTGACTACTTTTATGGTACATTTTGGAGCAACCCCTGGTATGCTGACGTATGTATAAGAGCAGCTTGGACATTTTTCAAACAATCTACAGGTCGACATCAGGGTGATTAATATTCTTGTTTTGGTGAACTATTCCTCCACAGTGCTAAACATACAGAGATTCAGTTTGTTTGAATCCTCCAACAGATTTGTGTTGTAGCAGTCTCTCCCTCCACCCTGTCCTTTTACACCTTCTCTCTCTCTCTCTCTCTCTCTCTCTCTCTCTCTCTCTCTCTCTCTCTCAGTGGGACATGCTGTGTCTGTCACTCCTGACTTCCTTCCATAATGACATTCAGGGCTGGGAATGTAAAAGGTGAGAGAAAAACAATGTGAACACTTGAAGAAAAGCGGGGAGAAAATAAATGATAGGAGAGGAAATCTATAAAGAAGCAATTACAGAGAAGACCATAAATTGCCTAACATTACACAGACAAAAGCATTTGTAAAATCAGAAAAGAGGATTCTGATCAGTTAGGGTTGGCCAGTTTGTATATTATATTAGGAATTAGAGAGGAAAAAGTGAATAATTTATTGAATGGAAATTATATTATACTTAAAATAGCATTAGATTAGATTAATTCAAAAATAAATTATGCAGCAGACTGGGTATAAAGCATGACCAAGCTAATATTAAACGCAAGGTACATCTGTAGAGGTCAAAATAGGTTCTTCTGTGTGTGTGACACACTCCATACACACATTTCTGTCATGTCCACCATCTTGCCGTTTTTTCTTTGTTGTTGCTTTTTATAGCATTGCCATGGAAGTAAAGTGTGGGTTGCTAAGTAACTGGCTGGCGTCGTCTGCTGGTGCTTTCACAGACGAGCAAAGCTATGTCAGTGTTTGAGTGAGTGTGTGGTGAGCGGTGGCGAGTCCGAGGCCGTTATAGTTTATTGTATAAAAAACAACTTTTGTCAGCTTTATATGGAGTCAGGTAAAGATTTTTAGCAATTAAACACCCAAAAATGTTGTAAAAGTGAAAGCGGCATGTGCCATATAAATATTAATCTCCACACAACACGCATGTGGCGCTTGTACGTTGTGTTTGCATGCATAAAGTGGTGAATTATGAATTCGTAATAAATAGCATATAATCAGTGTCTCTTTAATGTGTCGAGACAGATCGCTGTAGCTCCTCGTGAAGCGATCATCTCTTCATACTAGTTCATTTATAGCATCAAATAAACATGAATGAACATCAGAAGGAATGTTGTTTCAAGCGCGGAAAGACAATTGTAGAAAGTTCCCCAAAAATAATCTATAACTCCCCTGACTGCTTGTCAGACAAAATGGCAGATTCAGGCTTATGATTGGTCAGATTGCCTGTCAATCAAACTGTTTGTGAAGGTTTAATTTAGTAGGGATTCAAAGCATCGGAGCAAAATGACAATTTGAGATGGAGGACTGTATGTAGATAGAAATATCTCATTCTAAGGTAATAAATACATAAGGTTCATCATGTAAGTTCTGAGTATAGCACTCAAAACGTAGTATTATATTGAATTTCTGTCAGTAGATCCTCCTAGATTTTACACATTGCACCTTTAAGGGCTCGAGCATTTAAAATGGCAGACGACATTGTTTTAGCGCAAACAAAGCACTCGCGTCGCTAAAAATGAGGTTAAACCACTGGAGTCACATGGTTTACTTTTATAATGTCTTTATTATCTTTCCGAGGTTCGAAAGTAGTAGTTGCGTAACTGTCAATAGACCTTTTTCACATATCCGGGTTTCTCAGAAGCGGAAGTCGTCATAGTTGTGTTAAGTGAATGAGGAATCGTTAAATATATTTTTTGTGTTTTCATTTGCACAAATAGCAAAAGAAAAACTCCACAATTGTGTTTCACAACTTTCAAAAAGAGGGAAAAAAAATAGAGAGCGAATGAGAACGGCAGTCAGAAGAGCGAAAGATGTCGTTTTTACTGTGACTGTGTTAGAAACACCCTCACAACGACGTTAACTATTTTTTATTTTTTTTTGTAATTTTATGCACAGGGAATATAATACAATTTATAGTGTTATAAATGTACATACATTTGGTTAAAAATGTAAATATAAAAACTTTGCAGGATTTACAATATTGATGACCGTTAAAACGCGTCATCACAGTCTGTGAAAAGGGTCCATAGAGGGACAGAAGGGTCTCGGATTTCATTAAAAAAGATCTTAATTTGTCTTGCGAAGATGAACGAAGGTCTTACGTCTTTGGAACGACGTGAGGGTGAGTAAATGATAACAGGATTGTTTTCACTTTGGGTGATCGGTATTGTTATCGAGCTGTATGGAGTATAATTATTTATAGTTTTAAAATTATTTTGTCTCAATGTACTTATTACTCTCTGCGGATTTGTGGTTTCTTCCCATTGTCCTCAGAGAACAATCGCTGATGTAAACATACCAGTGTCTGTGAGCGCGCGCACGTGCACGATGGAGCCTAGAGAGGCTGCTACGCTCCTCATGTCGTACTTTTGACCACGGCTATGCTCTTAAAGATACATTATTTAATCTGTTTCTTTGGGTTTTCTTTGAAAATGTTTGACATTAACTTTATTTTATAAGAAAAAACTGAAACTGAACTGACAATGAAACGTGGTGCATGAACAAAACATGCATTCTAGAAATCCGTTGCGTCATGACTTGCAGTGCGGGACTTTGTCGACATCTAGTGGCCATTTAAAAAAAATCTTCATCTGACTTTATTGTTTATTATAGAAATTAAATAATGCAGTTGGCTCGAATTCCTTTTAAATTTTGAGACATGTAAGATGTGACAATTTTCACCACAACAGATCTGCAATAAGACTGTTGTAGTACTACTAGTGAAAAGCTAAATTATAGATTTGGAGTGAAAAAATCTTTTAATTCAAATCTTAAAACAAGAATAAAACTAAACAAAAAGAAAATGTATAGACTGTTATATATATATATATATATATATATACTTATGTAATTATGTATATGTACTTATTTCATATTTTTAATGACTTTACTATTATTTCAAATGTAAGAATAATTATCTGCCCTGACAAATCAGCATTTCATTAACCCCACTAGAGATATCTGTAACTGAAAATTATAAAAAATTATAATAAAAAAAGTTACTGTTGTATAACAGGACGTTATGTGTTTTGTAGTCACCACCAAACCACACGGCAAGAGATATGACAGAAAATGGCTTTCAAAACCAACATATCACTGCTTGTAACAATTATTTTAATAAATACTCTTAGTGTTCCTCACACAGGAAATAAGGTGGAGGGTTTGTTCAACCCCCCTGCACAGAGAATTACCCCATACAAATTATAACAATAAGAACACAAAAACACATGCACACACACCCGCCCGCTCACACACACACACACACACACATACAGGCATACTCATTGGTGGACAGTCAAAAAAAAATACTGTCAACTACCAGGTTTAACGGTTCAGCACAACGAATTTGAAAACCCTTCAGCGTTTGTTTCTCAGCACCGTTCAGTCCATCAGAAGAACATCCACAAGTGTGACGTCATTAATGATCTCATCACGTGTCTCT
Organism: Opsariichthys bidens; assembly: GCA_037194245.1. Classification (NCBI taxonomy): domain Eukaryota; kingdom Metazoa; phylum Chordata; class Actinopteri; order Cypriniformes; family Xenocyprididae; genus Opsariichthys; species Opsariichthys bidens. The sequence goes on from CM074278.1 coordinate 29,856,921, forward strand.
TTCCATGTGTCCTGACATGACAGTGTCCTTCGGAATGCTTCACATACACCGTTCCTTCCTCTTCGAGTCGAATTGTTCAGTTGGTGGAGGAAGAACGTCACTTAAGGAGGTAAAGAACTGTCTGTCTGGAACACAATCATAAAAAAACAGGTAGTACACGTTTGCTTTTTATTGCCAATTACAAAAACCCTAATGTTCCCATTTCTGTCCTTCTCTCCTCAAAATGCTCTTCTCTGGAGCTGACCTTGCGTGGAGGAGAACAGAGGCTTTTCAGATGATTTTATGATGAGAGGGGAAGGAAATGCTGTTCACTGGAAACACTCAAGAAGAGAATAAATGTGCAGAGCAGGGGTTTACTCATCCAGTTACAGTCAGACACAGTAAGAGACGCTTTCCTTGAATACGGTACTAAAGCTTAAGCTTCAAAAATGGTTGGAGTTCAAACTAATTACATCAAGATTTGTTACCCAATTTTGAGGCGTATACACCTACTGTTAAAAGTTTGGGGCTCAGGAAGATTTTTTGTTGTTGTTTAAGAGATGCATTCAAATGATCAAAAGAAAAAAAAAATCCCATTTAAAATAATTGTTCTGTTCATTTAAGAATCCTGAAACAAAAAACACAAAAAGATTTCAACATTCATAATAATAATAATAAATGTTTCTTGAGCAGCAAATCATCATATTAGAATGATCTCTGAAGGATCATGTGACACTGAAGACTGGACTAATGATGCACAGGTATAAATGACCTTCATTCAATTAGAAAACTGTTCTTTTAAAACTGTAAAAATAGTTCATATTTCACAGTATTTTTGATCAAATGAATGCAGCCTTGGTAAACAGAAGAAAAATATTAAATATCTTGACGCCAAACTTTTGAACACATGTTTGGGATCAATTTAAAACCCTGGTTCATTTGATTTAGTTATTTTCTTGCAATAAACAAAAAAAATATATATACGAAATTTTTCAAATAAATGAGGAAACAGTGTTGCAAGTTACAGGGTTGCAAATTTAAAAATAATTCTCAATTAACCTGTTTATTTCCCATAAATTATTAGATTTTTTTTCCTGGTAACAGTTTAAAGTTGAGCTGGTCAAATGCAGTCAACACTGGAGTGATGATGGAATAAGATTACTTCCTGGTTCAAATGACTTCATTTTGTGAAATTTTAATTATTTTGTATTGGGAGGAAAGTCATGCACAGTTATGAATAAATGTATTAATAAACAACAGTCAATTTAATTTCAGAATCTGTATTATTATATTTGTTTGTCTCTAAAAGTTCAAGGCTTCCAAGGTGGGACAGGCCCAAATTCCTATTGTAAAGGGAATACAAACAATTGGTGGGGTTTTTTTCAAACACTTGAACTGCTTCTCATGATTGCTTCAACAAAACATAGGATTTATGCTTCTAAAGGCCCATTCAGACCAAGAACCATAACTATAAAGATAACTATATTTGCGTCTACACCAACGAACGAACGATAACGGTCTGTTTCAGTTTTAAAGCGTTAACAACATGTTTTTGCTGTTCTTGTTGCATATACATGGCTTTAACCAGTAGATGTCCTCAGCATGCTATGTTTTGAGTGACTAGCTAGTGTAATCGATCTAATCTAACAGTGAATTTCCCTGACGAAATCTATATAGTGGAATAAAAACAACGCTAGTCTTTTTCACTGCAACTTCAAAGGAAGCAAGACAATTTGTTGAAACTAGCACTGGACACCTGAGGTAATTTTATGTTACACTGTTTGCTAAACAGTGGTGGCTTTTTCTAGACCTCGGCGATTAACTTCGTCTGCCGTTTTAAATGCGCGAGCCATTAAAGGTGCAATGTGTAAAATCTAGGAGGATCTACTGACAGAAATTACGTTTTGAGTGGTATATAAAGACCTTACATAATGAACCTTAGGTATTTATTACCTTAGAATGAGATATTTCTATCCCTCCTCCATGTCAAGTTGTCATTTTGCGCTGGTGTTGTCGAATTTCAAATCCCTGCCAAATTGACCCTTCGCACACAGTTTGATTGACAGGCGATCTGACCAATCATAACCCCGAATCCGCCATTTTGTCTGACAAAGCAGTCAGGGGAGTTAGTAGATTAACTTTGGGGAACTTTCCACAATTGTCTTTCCGCGCTTGAAACAACATTTCTTCTGATGTTCATTCATGTTTATTTGACGCTATAAATGAACTAGTATGAAGAGATGATCGCTTCACAAGCCACTTGAAGGAGTTACAGCGATCTGTCACGACACATTAAAGAGACATCTTTCGAAAAAATGACGATATATTAAATATTAAACTGTTTCATATGTCTGTTGACGTGTTGTCAGTGTCCTCTTTGCTCCGGGATGTATTTTTCACTCCGTGAGAACATGATGTGTGGCGTGAGAGCGCATGACTTGTCGGACACAGCAACAGTAACTAAAGGGGGCGGGTCTTTGCGAACGGTCAACTACTACTCATTGAAGTCACTATTTTTTTGCCTAATCCTAACCCAGCCCCTAATCCTAATCCCTCCCCCACACCTAATCCTACACCTACCAATACTCGGGGAGTAATAATTTGGCAGGGGTCGGATTTCGGCACAGCCTAACCGCTAAAATTTACACACTGCACCTTTAAATTAGAATGGATTTTGATTGGCTGTCAGTGTTTTATCGCTCAACAGCTGGAAAAAAAATCGTGATCAGAAACGATATCATTTCTCTATGTCGTTATCGTTCTAGCTATGGTGTGGACAGTGCTATTCTTTTAAATTTAGAATGATTTTTAGAGCTATATCTCTATAGTTATTGTTCCTGGTGTGAACAGGCTTAAAAAACAAAAAATTGTACCCTATTCTTGAAAAGTGCCAAGTACCTCCACACATGTAGCCAAAGCATCTGCTCATGTTTAATTTCACATTTGGACTGCTCTCACATTCTGATTAGGTCGTGCAGAGAGTCCTAGTTAGTTTTTTCCAAAAAAAGAAAAATATAAAATTCTTATAGTACACCTATTTTTATAGCAGTATATTACAATGAATGCAACTCATAAAAGAGCTCCCTGTGTCACTGCAGTTAATTGCATACACGATTCTCCTGATTATAATTACAGAAAGCATCACTGAACTTTACAATGTACACACTGGAGGGAACTTGTCATTTTCAGGCCAGAAAGCAGGTTGTGCCCACGGAGACCATGATGAGGAAGAGAGGCGCTATGATAACAGAGATATGAACAAAATACAGTAGTTAGACTGCCTTCTCTTGCTCCATTTATGATAAAGCCTCTCACAATCGGCCGGCACTTAACCGACCGACCTCGGCTGTTATGAGGCCCATTAAACTCGGAGACAATGAGTCATTTCGGACGCTCTAAAATGAACCAATCGAGGTCATTTAATCGCTTAACCTGTTCAGAAGACATCTGGCTAACTACTGCAGAGGGCAGCTTTTCCATTAGAGCTGCCAGAGAGTGTGGTCTGATGGGATCACAGGGCAAACTGTGGGGAAACCTCTTACGATGGTCACAGAGTGCTGGTTGAGGGTGCATCGGCCCAGTCTTTCTATGAGAAATTTTGACCGCATAGAGTGGCTGGCGGGTGTTCGCACAGGGGAATGGTGCTGTCCTGGCTCTGGCCCTCCATGTCCATGTCCAGAAGGCTTTGATGGGCGGCACTCACCCCGGCGCTCACTCCGCTGTCACCCGAGCCCAGCGGACTGTCACAGCTGCTACCCGGAGAAGAACTGAGGGTCTGTGACAGAGAGGATAGTTTCCACGGGTCCGGACGTGCCCGAGCTGGGGTGGGGCGGGGGCGGGGAGCAAACTCGAGGGTTTTAGGACGCTCGAGGGTATGGCTTTCCGGCTCTGGCACGGGTATTGGAGGAGGGGGTTTGCGCCGATGGACCGAAGGGAAGACCGTAGACGGGTCAGGTAGGCGTGGAATGTCAAGAGTTTCACGAGAACCTAGAGGAGAACATATGAACAACATGAAAGTCTCTTTAAATGACAATAAAGGGATAGTTCACCCAAAATGAAAATTTTGTCATAATTTACTCACCCTCAAGTTGTTCCGAACCTGTACGAGTTTCTTTCTTCTGTTGAACACAAAAGAAGATATTTTAAAGAATGTTAGTAATCAGACAGTTGATGGTAGCCATCAACTTCCATAGTAGGAACAAAAAAAACTATAGAAGTCAACGGCTGCCATCAACTGTCTGATTACCAACATTCTTCAAAATATCTTTTGTGTTCAGCAGGAGAAAGAAACTCGTACAGGTTTGGAACAACATGAGGGGGAGTAAATAATGATAGAATTTAATTTTTTGGGGTGAACTATTCCTTTAAAGATATTTTAAAAAAATATATCTTTTTTATATTTTATCCCAAAATCTTAAATCTTATTTAATGATGCCTATTTTTAGGACCATTTACATTTTTCTTTGCATTGTGATGATTATTTTTTTCATTTCCTCCTCAAGTTCATTACCATAAAGCAAAAGTTTGTTTATATATATATATATATATATATTACATACAGTATAATGTAAGAAAACTTGCCTAATAATAATGCACACGGCAGGCGTTTTTCACTTCCAGCCCTCATGAACAATTAAATTTATCTTATAAATGAAATGTATATGTATATATATACATATAAGATTATATGGACTGTAAGATACAACAATAAAACATATTACAGTCTGGAAAATCTATGGAGAATCACTATTGATAATATTGGGAATTACAAAAAATGTTTAAACAAATTTTAGTGTTCAATCTTGTTGAGTTCAAAATTAGGTTTATGAAATATATTTTATGACCATTGTAAAATTTTATATAATCACTGTTAATTTGAAACCCATAATATATTATTTTGAATATTAAATATATATATGAGAGTCTTAGTGATGTTAATGAAAAACACTATTAAGATTAATGGGGGAAAAAAATAAAATCTTAGTGGTTCTAAAATATTAAAAGTCTTTATGTCATGGTGACATTTACAAAACAACTATTGCAAAAAAAAAAAAAAAAGACTAAAGCAAAGAAAATATTTTTAAAGAACTTGCACATCATGGCGGAATTATTTCGTTATATAGTTAAACAATATAAATTGTAATTTTGCGATGTGAGCCAAAAGATATTTTGACAAAGATTCACCCAATAACAAATAACATTTAAAATGTTAGTGTCCAAAATACTGAACCTGTAAATGATGTGATGGTCGGGGCTGGTGCAGGGGGGAAAGGCATACTCCCATCAGAAGGGGTGCGGCGATGCCCCACGACCGTCTGCGCTCGAGGACGGATGGCTCCATCGGAGGGTGTGCGGCGGTGCCCGCGGTTTAATGCCATTGCTGCAGACACGTGGGTGGGTGTGAGGGACTGATTGGGCTCTCGTTTGAAGCTCTCTGCCCTCAGGTCCAGCAGAGGGTTCAATGACGGCGCAGGAGAAACCACCGGATGAGCACTACTAGGGGTCGGGGCAAAGTCATCGGGGTCAGACGGCAACAGGGACTTGGTGGAGTTGCAGTCGGAGAGAGAGGAAAGGGAGAGGAGCGTAACGGAGGGAGACGGGTCCATGCTGGGAAGGGTGGAGTCGTGATGCCTGTTATGGGACAGGGAGAGCGACAGTGTGCGGCTTGGTGGAGAGGTGCTGCGTCTGAATCGACCCGTGCGCTGGAACAGGCCGTCCTTCTTCTTCCTCTGCTCCTCTCGCGGGTCCTGCTCATCTTGACTCATCTGTACACAAATGAAAGAATAATGTCACATGAGTTCAACACAAGGACAGATAGATTGCTTATGCTGGTTAATTAATGTCGATATAAACCAATTATCAACATCTATTAATATTTATCAGTTTCTATGGAACTTAAAAAATTACATTCTCATTACAGTAAAGGAAAAAATTATATTACATAATATTTGTAAAATATACATAATGGACGTATTTGTGCAAAAAAATCTAATTTTGTACTTAAATGTGTGTCTATATATATACTGTAAAATTATTAATGTAATAATTATGTAATAATGTATATATTATGTTCCTTAATGTAAGTTTAGAAATCATTTTAATGTTGATTTGCTGCTAAAAACACATTTCTTATTATTAATGTTGAAAACAGATGTGCTCTCTCTCTCTCTTTCCAGACACACACACACACACACACACACATATATATATATATAGTTATTACTTTTTTGTGTAAATTAAAATAAATTTAAAAAAAATTCAAACACATAATACACAAACTAAAAACACATTTCTTATCACTCTATATATATTGCTTTTGTGTGAATTAAAATAAAAATATGACATATTAAAATAATTTGCATAAATATTACAATTAAATCTAGAATAATTATTAATTAATTCAAGTATTACTCAGTATTTGGAATCTTGTTTATGATAATATATCAATTAAAAATCGACTGAATATGTTCAGCTGTAATCAGTCCTCCTATTTAACCTCTTTTCGTTCCCACTTTCTCACTCTCTAACCATGTGTACCTGTTGTCGTCCCAGCTGGAAGATGTCAGAACCGAGACCCACAGCGGCCAGGATGGAGGCGCAGCCCAGCAGCAGCAGGTCACTCTTCTTCTTTTGGCTGCAACGTCGAACTGTATCCTGTGAGCCTATTCCCGGCCCGGTACCCGCTGATCCTGAGCCCACCTCCTCCATCGCTCCATTACTGCCCAGGTCAGGAGCTAGACGTCCCGGTGAACTGTCATCAAACTCACAATGCTCCTCTACACAGAAGAGAAGGGTGATCAATTAATAACAAATCAATAGAAACGGGCCATTCAGTTCATATCAGTTATGAATTTGTTGGGTCATGATGGTCTTCAGTCTATAAGCAGAACGTGGTTCAGACTCACCCATTTCATTTAGACTTGAGAATCCAGTTGTTATAGGAGCATGTTTTGGAGACTTCCCCAGATTTGGGGCACTGGAGGACCAGACCTTTCCCTCTCCAGTGATTTTAACCTAAAAAAAAAAAAATACTATCCATCAACTTATGCTGTCAAATGATATTTATGGTATGTTATGGTAATTCCTATCATGACAACTCTTGGAGAAGTTTAGAATGTTAATGGAAATGGAAATAGCTATGTTTCCATCCCACTGTTTTTATGCGCATTTTGAAGTATCGCAAGTGATTTTCTCTGAAAATGGCCTAAAATTTGCTGAAATTCATCAACTAGTGCTGACTGAAGAATTGTAGATCAGGGCAAAAAGGTTGTGTAGTGTATTCCAGCCTTAAACTAAACTTGTTGTATTTTTTTTATTAAATAATCTTGTATTTGCATAGATTATACACTTGACTTATATAGTCATGGTGTTTATTTTCATACTAAAATTTGCACAAAACCTTTTCTAACATTATAAATGGAGATATAAAAGTATTAAAATGAAATATAACTCCTTTAGATGCATATTCTTCTGGTGTACCTGTCCTCCCCCCCGACTCTCTCACGCTGATGTGTGGAGCTGGGCCCCCATGTTCGGCCCTTCTTCTTGGTCCCTAAGTCCTCTTTCTTACACACTGCCGTCCGGCCCCACGTCTTCCTCCCATCACTGGGTGTCACTAGATCATACATACGGCAGCAATATTAACACATTTCAGAAAATATTCAATATTATATTTGTTTTAGAGTATTTCTACAAAACTCTACATGAAATATAGATTAAATAGAAACACAAGTATGTAAGCTAAGACAGTCTCAAAGCACTTCACAGACACAACAAACTCTTTTAATGGTCTAGGTATTGATTCTTGGCACAAGGCAGTGCAGGCATACGTCAATACGTACTAAGCTGTCCAGCAATGTTCCCTGGTTCTTATTCATTCCACTATATAAAACCAAAACAATGTGCTGGATTTGTCTCATCTTTACTTACACCGTATCGCTCTGAGGCGAGGAATGACCCCTGGGCTGGCCGGAGGAGTGGTGCTTTCGCTACCCTGACTTTTCCGTTTGTCCACGCTGGGTGACGCTTGCACCGTGATCTTATGCTCGAAACCTGAAACGGACACATGCTGTCAGAGACTTCGTTCACACGAAGACGATAACTATTTGGGTCATTATAAAAAGTTCTTATTAATTCCATGAGAATAGGGTAGTGAACACCACAGCTACTATGATCACGACGCGGAAGAACACTTTCAGAGTGTTTTTTTTTTCCTGCTGATGAATGATAAAAACATTAACAGCCAATGAACAGAATCCACACGACTTTAAAGAGCGTTCAAGTGGCAGACAACATAACTGCAGTGCACTTTTAATAGGCGAAAAATTCCTAAAACAAAAAAAAGCTGTAAAGATGAAAAAAAAAAAAAAAAAAAGCAAATGCGAAATTAAAAAAAATCCGATCTTTATGCACTTTTTTTTGTCTTTTTAGGCGCTGTAAGTTTTTGGTGTTTTCTTATACTAATCAGTAAACAGTTTTTTATGTACATTTTTGCACGACATCCACTCTTGCATTGAGTGTTTGTGCATTTTGGGGGCGGAGCAATGAAGGGAGGGGTGTGTTTTTTTTGGGTTGATTTCAAATATCAACAGTGTTTCTCAGAAATCACTTACTGCACCTTTAAGGACATACTGATTTACAATTTACAATTAATTATCTGTAAATTATTTTATGGCTTCCTTTTAAATTTCGGATCGTTTTGATTTGCATTGTATGGTAAAAACACACCACATTTTACTGAAAAATAACAATAATTTGATTCAAAACATATATATGGGCTGAGAGAGATTCCCATTCCACCCACCAGATGGCAGACTGATGCAGTTGCTGTCCCTGCCGAGTTTGAGTCTGCTCTTTTTGAAGTGGCCTTTGCGTTTTTTGACATGTGGTTTCTCTTGATACATCTGATGGATGATGATGTTGAGCTCTCTCTCCACAATGTCGATCTCCCGCTCGGCTAACTCCTGCTCGCGCCTCCTCAGATGCTCCTCTTGCTCCCTCTGCTCCTCAGCTGCCCGTGCCAGAGCTTCCTCCCAGGATCGCAACTCCTAATGAACAGGCAGTTATTCAGACCACTAATCCACTAAGCCTGCAAGTTATTTCTTAAAATGTGTTAGTGTAATTTCTTTAAGGCATAGATTATTAGATTTTCCCACGCATTAGGCTCTCTTTGGAGCACTTTGTATATTGGTTCACAATATTTGCGTGTCTCTTAATCACCCAAAATCTTTATTAGATCTTAAATATGTAATTGTGCACTGGCTTCCATTAGATAAGTATTGCTTTTTGATCAGATACATGCAGTCTTGGTGAGCACAAGAATGTTCTAACAAATTAATACTTTTATTCAGCAAGGATATATTAAAAATTGACAGTAAAGACTTTTACATTGTTATAAAAAAGTCTATATGATAAATGCTGTTCTTTTGAACTTTCTATACTTCAGATCATTTTTTGTATGTCTCATAGTTTCCACAAAATATTAAGCAGCACAACTGTTTTCAACATTGATAATAATAAGAAATATATTTTAGAATGATGTTATTTTTTTTAAATATTATTATGTATTTTTGATGAACATAACACATTTACTGACCCCAAACTTTTGAATGCTACAGTACTTACTAAAATAACTATTTGAATTATTTTGTAATTATTTTCATTATTCATTTTAAAGTTGAAAAATAATAATTAAAAAACTTGGTTTTGACAAACAGTGTATTAATATAAAATATAAAATAAATATGGCATTGTTTGGTAACTGACAGCAAAGATTGTTACGGTATTATTGTAGATGTTTTATTTGAAAGTGAAAAACAAGCTTGACAAAACTTTGATGTTGATAATATTGGTCAACAGTATAATGTATTTGTGCTCCTTACCTTCTCCTTTGCTCGTAGTTCATCAAACATCTGCTGGATCTCCAGCCTCCAGTCTTCTTGCAGGGAATGGAAAGACTCCAGGGGCATCTGGAACATGGCTGATTGCTCAATGTCCACCAGTCTCTTTAGGATACTCCCAAAAGAAGGACGCCCGTGTGGGTTAGGACACCAACACTCTACAGAGCGAGAGAAAGGTGATGATGTGATGTAAAGCAGCGGTTCTCAACTTTGATCTGCCTATAACGTTTTAGTAATCCCGAAGAGCCTGATTAGCTTGTTCAGGTGTGTTTGAGCAAAAAAAGTGCATGTTCACAGGTACATTTTTCTTGGGGTTCAACCAAAACTTCTTACCTCCCAACAGCTGTGCAAAAGCCTCGGGACAGGTGGAGGGGATGGGAAGGGTCAACTTGTTCATGGCTACTCCGTAGGCCACAGCCAAAGCATCAATTTCACGGTACGGCACCTCACCAGTCAGCAGCTCCCAGAGTAACACTCCAAAACTAACAAGAAAAACACTATAATCAGCTACAAAACCTCTAGTTAGGCTGCAAAACATAGTCCAGAGGAGGGCGGCAGCTCACCTCCATACATCGCTGCTTTTTGAGAATAGGGACAGCTTGATGACCTCTGGAGCCATCCAGGCATACGTGCCCGCCGCGCTCATCTTTGTGGTGCGATGCCATTCCCGGGCAAGCCCAAAGTCTGTGATCTTCAGAGTCTTTCCGCTCAGGTCATCTCTCTCCACGGGCTCCAGAATCAGAACTGAAATGAAGAACAGAGATACATGAAGTCAAAATGGATTGGAGATACAGTTTTTGCTCACTGTTGATATTTCCGAATAATGGGTAACAACTTTTGCATGTAATATCCAGAGAGGAGTCTCAGTGGTGCGCATCAGAAGTCAAACCAGATCATTTGGTTAGCAGTAGCTTTATACAAAGATGGCAAACAACATCCTTGATTTCCACTTATGATAAAACTGAAGTGCAAACATATGTGACACACATTTGAGTCATATGATGATGAAGAAAACTAAATTAACATCTACAGAGCATGTTAAATCACTATAGTATAGACAGAGAAACAAATGCGCAGCCATCTTTACAATGCTGTGTTTGAAAATAGTTTGATTGACAGGCGATCTGACCAATCATAACCCCGATTCCCCCATTTTGTCAGACAAAGCAGTCAGGGGAGTTAGTAGATTAACATTGGTGAACTTGAAAAATTGTGTGTACGTCTTTCCGTGCTTGAAACAACATTCCTTCTGATGTTCATTCATGTTTATTTGATGCTATTAATGAACTAGTATGAAGAGATGATCGCTTCACGAGGAGCTACAGCGATCTGTCACGACACATTAAAGACACACTATACGCTATTTATTGATTAAACTTCTTTAAAAAATTATGATATTTTAAATATGAAACTGTTTCATATGTCTGTCGACTTATTGTCAGTGTCCTCTTTGCTCAGGGATGTATTTTTCACTGCGTGAGAACATGATGTGTGGCGTGAGAGCGTGTCGGACATAGCAACAGTAACTAAAGGGGGCGGGTCTTTGCGAACGGTCAATTGAATAATGTAATATGAAACGTTCATAATAAGACCAGGAACTTGTATTAAGAAGGTAATAAAGTAAATTGGGTCAAATTTGATTGAATAGACTCAGCAAAATGAAGACTTCTAGACTTTTGGAGGGAGTTGAGTTGAAGCTCTATACTCTATTAAATATTTATTAGCCATAGCATGTGTGCAAGCAACACAGAGAAACAAGAGCTCTTAAACACACACACATGCTCTCTCTTTCACGTAACTAAGGTAAAGTGCACAGACTGCACACTCACCTAAACACAACGCAAGCTTACTTTTACATCACAAGCGAGACACATGACAAGCTTTAAACTACACACACATACACAACAGGCGCCGGTAAATTGCATGTGGAGCACAATGTCAATATTTCACACAAGTGGCATTAGAGGAGAGACCAATCCTGGCATTGTTATCCATGAATTCAGATCTGTTTACTGAAACTACTAAGGCCCACACACTTAGTTTATTAGAACAAGAATTATATAAGTCAATAGGTACATAAGACAAAAAGAGATGGGAAACACTGGTCAGAGTCGTACTGTCACGCCACTTTTATCCACATGAGATTATACAGCTGGCATAAAGACTTGAAAGAGACCTACTGTCTAGTCCACATTTACAAACATGAGTCACACCAGATGGAATAAATCATATAAATGGAATATATATATATATATATATCAAAAAAGACCACATATATACATTAAGTTTATATGAGTGTATGAGAGTGATGCTAGTTTGTGGTTCCCTGCTCTTTCTCTCCTCCCTGTATTTCCTCCTGTGCTTCCGTGTGCGGGCAGGCTATGGAAATGTTTGGAGTGTCAATAGTCAGCTGGACTGGTTTGAGTGGGGTGGGGAAGGGTGGAGTGCAGCCTGCTGTTCCATTATCACCACACATATGCAAACGGGAGTAGAGAGAGACAGGAAGGGAACACAGCTGAGTTTCTGTTTGGCCAGCACATCACAAGCTCAGGTTGAACAGGTGGAACCTTTCTCTCTTTCCCTGCTGAGTATCACATCCAATAACATGCTCGTTAATAAGGGTGTATGAAAATATTGTGAAAGTTGCAGTATTATTTTTGGTGATACTGTATTGATTCTCAAAAACTATCAATATTTAGTGGCAGTGGCTTTGTTTTCTGTTCAAACCTCCGATCGCTAGATGGCAGTGTTGTTATCTTTAAGCATGAACTGTTATGAGTTCGTTCGACGCAGTTTTAGGCAGGAGTTACAACACATGTAAACATATTTGTACAACTTGAGTTGTACAAACGAAGGCGCTTTCTAACCTCTTCGCACAATCTCTCATCTATGTATGTCTCCATCGTCGCTGTAGCTTGCATGCGTTCCGGTCTGTTCTCTGTTCATTTCTATGGTATCCGTAAACAGTGATTGACTATCGCGCAACGAAATTCAATGACGTCAAGGCTGTAACGTGATTGGTTATCAAGGCACATGTGATCCAAGTTAGTCGGTTTTTCTAATGGTCGAGCCACGGACTCGTGTCTCCCAATAATAAGACCATCTCTGGTCACTAGTTATGCCGTAACAGTGGCACTATCTACGCAGCTGGGATCACCGTTTAGATTAATATGCAAATATGTGCTGCACGCTTTCCTCACAACAAAATAAACACAACAAAAATGACAGCGGTGAAAAAACAGCAGTTCAGAAAGCATCTGATCATTGCAATGTGGATCTGTTTGGATTGGCATCCTCATAATATAATATAATACACATATATTATTTTAAGTTATAAATGCTTTTTTTTACCCGCAACTTACAATATATTATAATGATTTATTTGCCCTGCACATGGATGGTTATTAAAAACAAGCTCCCTTTTAATTGGCTATAAAAATAGAAAAACTAAAAGTGAAAAAAATTAGTTCACATGATCAAAGATTCCTAAAATATAAGATGAAATACCACAAAATTTAGCAAAAGCACTGAATGTAAATGAACCCTATTATTCCTTACAAAAAGATGTTCTATTTTTGTCTGAAACGTGTTTTTCATATATTTCATGTGTTCAAACAAGGACATGCTTTCTGCTTAAAATATCTTCTTAGAAGTTTGACAGCTGCTGAGGCAAAGCAGTGAGTCAAGTGACAAGCCAAATAAAAAAACATGTCAGTGGAACTAAATATATATATATATATTCAAGACACATTGTTGAAAAACAAGTTCTAATATTGGCAGCTTTGCTTCTTAGGAAAATAATTCTTATTAAGAACGGTCATATATTAGGATAGAACACAAAAGTACTTTTTTTTCAGTGTCTGATTTGAGAATCTTATTTCTGAAGTCATTTATCTCCTCAAGTCAAGACACTATAAAAACAAGGTTCTGTTTCTTACCATTAGTTAATTTCATTAGCTGACAAGAACTAAAACATGAAAAATACTTCTAAAGAATTTATTCATCTCAGGTAATGTTTACTATTGCAATATTAACATTTTAATGGAGCAGAGCTAACAATGATCAGAGGTATTTTTTATTAATTAACGTTAACAAACATTAATGCTACAAATGAATTGCTCATTGTTGATTAATGTTAGTTAATAACATTATGTGGTCCATGCGTTTCCAGTATTTTTTAGTGCATTTGTAAAGGATGAATTTGTTAAGATCTTTCCCTGATCTCTAAATGTGTGCATTTGTGTATGTGAGAGAGAGAGAGAGAGAGTGTGTGTGTGTGTGTGTGTGTGTGTGTGAGAGAGAGAGAGAGAGTGTGTGTGTGTGTGTGAGAGAGAGAGTGTACTCGTTTTGGCTATGTGTGTGTGTGTGTGAGTGAGTGAGTGTTTCTGGCTCTGGTGTGCGGGGCGATTAGGAGAATAGGAGATGGCTGCTCACAATGTTAATAAGTCATTGTTACGTCCCTGTCTTCACGGCCATGTCACACTGAGGGACGGACGGCTGCCACCGGAGGGTTATGAGGGGGTGAATGTGTGTGCGCGTATCACAAAGAAAGAATATATAGGATTGTATGAATAAATGTGAGGAGAGAGAGGGTGTTCATGGCAGTGAACAAAGGGGCACAAACACATTGGTCGAACATGTTTGAGGTTGAACAAGTGAGGGTGTGTCAGTGGTAAATGTGTGTGTGTGTGTGTGTACACTGCATATACGTGCATGTTTGTTCCAATTAAGTTGTGTTGTGGCTCGTCACTAAAGGCTATTGCTGGCCATTCACAGCATGAGTGTAAGTGTGTGTTTATGTGTTAGGATGATATATGAGAGGACAGTCACACAGGTTTTACCACTCGCAACTGTCTAACATCAAACACTCTCAAACCAACCACCATGTGCACCGGACATCAGCCATTATCATTCATTGCACTGATAATCACATTTTATTTACATGTATATATAAAAAAATCAGAACTGTGCGTATAATAATTAATATACCATGAATTACAATAAGTATTAAATAAAAATGACAATACTAATTTGACCTAATCACTTTTAAATAAATAGGTTATAATTAAAAATTACTATAATTAAAAAAAAAATAGTGTAGCCATTCATCGAAATTATATATATATATATATATATATGTGTGTGTGTGTGTGTTTTAAGATAACTGTCAAATTTAGTGGTTTAACAAAATTATACAGATATCATTAAAATGATAATATAATAAATATAATATAATATACAATACACATGTATTTTTTTCTTTTATCTGCATCTATTTCACGATAATGTCCAGCTGACTGTAAATATCTAAGTATATCATAAATCAAACATTCATAAATCACTTAAAAAACTAGAATTATACACTCTGGCCCCTAATTGGCATAAAACAACCTAATTAGCATTTCCTTTCCATACGTCTCCATCTGCAGCTACTTTAACCAAAGCCTGCTGATGATAAAGTGCAGTTTGTTTGGTGTCATGGCACACACATCTGTCACACTGCGACCCTTGTTTAACCGTTTGTCATTACAACAAGCAATTTGACCCTTGACCCTTCATGATCCGATTGGAGACTAGACCAGTTGTCTCTTCGACAATCCATGAGAACGGCACATCAACAGTCTTCACCCAGCAGTTTAAAGTCAAGAGGGTGATAAATATATTTGAACAGTCACAGATTTATAATTAAGCAATAAAGAGGTTGTGTTTATTATTCCGGTTTTATTGACCAATCAGCATCCAGAACAGGAAGTGTGCATTTTACAATATCTGGCACGGGCATGTCACAGTCCTAAATGTTGTCTGATTTGCAAGGCTTACAATCCAAGAAAGAGACAAGCCGTCTGTGAAACGTATTCTCTCACCCACCCGATGCTCTTTGTTTCCCTGAAAAGGTCTGTGTCTCAATCAATAGCCGAGTCGCCCACTCTTCCATATCTTCTAATCTGAAGGCACAAATTCTCCCCTCAATGCCATGTAGAGTACAGACTCAGTAGGGTGAAATGAAACGGTCCCCTGAAGGCAAGAACAGCTGGTACTGTTGGTGAATCAGGTCCCTTGTTCCCCCCGCCTCCCACCCTTCATTCTACCTGCAGCTTCAGCCCAGGTTCACTACATCACACTGCTGAGAGAGAGATTTTACAGCCTCACATGCTGACATAGCAGTGTGAATCCTTCACTTTGTGTTTCTTAGGGGTTCCTATTTTGGGGTCTGCGTCTATAGAGAGAAGGCGTAGGCAATTTATCAGATATTCCCAATGAATTTGCTGGTGATACAAAATAGATCACAAATCACAGTGATTTTATTGCAGTGTTTAATTGGCCATGCAATTTTCAGGTTCAAAGCCGATCTGATTCATTGCAGTGAGTAAGTTTAGGCTGTCCGTTCCAATTAATTGATTCACAACTTATTCAATAACTTATTTGCATCATCACTCAAAAATGTTCATGGAGGCCTCAATGTGGCATTTTTTATTTTCCATGTTTCACTTCAGAATTGAAATTTTCTGATAATTTACTCGTGTCTTCTTCGTTCAGTCGAAAAGAAATTAAGGTTTTTAAAGAAAACATTCCAGGATTTTTCTCCATATAATGGACTCAATAGGGTTCAATGGGTTGAAGGTCCAAATTACAGTTTCATTGCAGCTTCAAAGAGCACTACATGATCCTAGACGAGGAATAAGGGTCTTATCTAGTGAAACAATTGGCCATTTTCAAAAAACAAAACAAAAAGTATATACTTTTTAACCACAAATGCTCTGCGATGCGCCACGCATTATGTAATCGCGTTGGAAAAGTCACGCATGACGTAGGCGGAAGTAACGATCCAGTGTTTACAAAGTAAACGTGCAAAGACTAAGTCAAACAGCCTTTACAAAAAAAGGTAAAACAATGATGATGGACGATTTTGAAGTTGTAGGAGAAAAAGAGATGGAGTTTTTCGCCCTACTGCTGTACTTCCGCCTAAATCACGTGTGCCTACGACATGATTATGTAATGCGTGGCGCATCGCAGAGCAGTGCAAGACGAGCATTTGTGGTTAAAAAGTGAATGATGTTTTATTTTTTTAGAAAATGACTGATTGTTTCACCTCTTATTCCCTTTAAAGCTGCATTGAAACTGCAATTTGGACCTTCAATCCATTGAACCCTGTTGAAGTCCACTATATGTAGAAAAATCCTGGAATATTTTCTGCAAAAACCTTCCTTTCTTTTTGACTGAAGAAAGAAAGACAATATTGGATGACATGGGGGTGAGTAAATTATCAGGAAATTTAATTCTGAAGGGAACATATGATAACCCCCCCCAGTTTTTCTACTCTATTAAATTAGATTTTTAATCAATGCTTTTTGGTTGAAATGACGGATTTTATGATTTGTTCTACACCATTTCAGAGCAAATACATCACTATCAAAACATCAAATATCATTAAAATGCAAACAAAATATTGAGATATAATATTAATACTAAGCTACATCACCCACCCTAATACAGAAGGTCTTTATATTCAGCTTGAAAACACATTTTAAGTATATTTATGGACTGACTGAATTCTTATCTAGTTGATTTCAGCACAGTGACATAAACAGCCATAAAAGCAGAATTTCACTGAAAAGGTTATTGACTAAGATTGCTGGTGGCAAGCATGGCTGTGGACCAATCAGCAGAGGCATGACTAAGCTGGGTGGGGCTTGTTTGGACCAATCATTGAGTGTGGCCCCCTTCTCCTCCCTATCCTCAGCAGTCTCTGGGAGACTGCATTTCCTCTTTATCACTGTGCCCTACAGACAATCCCTCTCATCCCCCTCTCTCACCCTCATTCTCTCTCACCCTGCCTACCTCTCTCCATTCCCGCATGAATCAGATTCCAGCTGTCGCCTGCCGAGGCATCCATTCTTACACTCAACCAAAGGGGGAAAGATAAAGAAAAAGGATGATGATGATGATGGGAATGGGTGAAAGCAAGGAGAATAAAGGAATGAGAGGAAATGGGGCATTTCATCAGTGTGTGTATATGCGTGCGGGTTTGCATAAGTGTGTATTTGTATTCTTGTGCTGTGGCTTTGTGTGCTTTATATGTAGGAGTGCTAAACACAGGGAGTGACGTGGATATTTCAGACAGCAAGCAGCATAAGAATAAGGTAGCAAAAGAAAGAAAATGAGAGAGAGGTGGAAATATATAAATGTGAAAGGAGGACTGAAAAGGAGCCATATACGGCATTCTGTCTGGGCTTTATCAAACTGATGTCCCATTCATTTCATAGTCATGTTTAAAGTGCAGTAGCTTCAGAATATTGTATGTGGTTATTTTGCCAAGAATACAGTACAAGGCAAATCAAGGAAAACCCCCAGATTATAGCCAAACCGTAAATTATCGAGATCGTAAATAGAGTCAAGATCTCTAGTGTGAATCAGTACAATCAGATCAGTAATCTGATTGTCAGGATTGTTTGGTTTCATTATCTTTTTGTTTATGTGTCTGTGTTTCCTGTCCATTTAAACTTTGATTTCTGATTAGTTTCACCTGTGTCTCATTTAATTCCCTTGTTCGCAGCCCTGTGTATTTATACTCCCTGTTTAGCTTAACTGGTTATTGGTCATCGCCTTTGTTTCATGTGTGGCAAGTGTACGATTACATCTGAGATTCTCCTTGGTGTTCTTTGTATGACTTATTGTATTAGTTATTCTGCATGAAGCATGTTGGATTACAAACGTAAGTGTGACACTGGATCCCAGGCTAATGATTCTAATGAGTTGGTTCATTTTGGGAATCAAAGGAAAATTTGGTTCAGAACTACAAACACGAATAAAAAGTGTTAAAACTACAAACATGTTGGATGTGCGCAACCAACTACGCGACAAAGCGTACGTTAAAGACACAATTTTATGTCGTGATATAGGCGATTCTTCTGTTACACTCTCAAAAGTACGTAAATATTCTTCATAATAAGAGTACATACTTTTAAGGCGCAAAGTACGCGAATTGGAGCGTAGCATGTGATTCCTGAATGAATGACTAGAATGAGTCTGTTTTTTAACGAATCAAAAACGTACAGTGCAGCAAATGTAGTGGCCCTGCGTCCCAATGTGCATGCATACTATCCATCCTAAATAGTATGTGAGATTAGAATAAATTTGTCCCAAAGCATTATATGTTGAAAGGAGTGTGCTAAATGTCCCAGGATGCTCTACTACTATTTCCAGTTTATAGGAAGTGTGGATCAGTTCACACTTTAATAGCTACTATTGCCCACAACCCATTGCACATTGGAGGAGGATTTGGTTCAGAACTACAAACACAAATAAAAAGTATTAAAAACTACAAACATGGCGGATATGTACAACCGACTACGCAACATGACGTGATATATGCTATGTCCCAAAGCCAGTCAACTCTTCTGCTACACACTCAAAAGTATGTACATTTTCTTCATTAAAAGAGTACATACTTTTAGGGCGCTAAGTACGCGAATTAGCATGTGATTCCTGAATGAATGTCTGGAATGAGTCTGTTCTTATTAATGAATCAAAAACATACAATGAAACCAGCATAGTCTTGATTCCCAAACGAATGACTCATATAAGTTGGTACTAGAAACAGTGCAACCAGTGTAGTCTGATTCCCAATGAATGACTCTAATGAGTCGGTTCTTTTTAGTGAATCAAAAACAAACAGCGCAGCTACGCTGCCTGATTCCCAATAAATGACTCCAATGAGGTGGTTCTTTTTAGTGAATCAAACATCCCTAATAAGATGTTCATAAACACATTAGAAAGCAAGTAACTATTCATTTAAATGTGCACAAGCACATTTACAGTCTAGTAGCGTGCGGTTGGTTTTACATCGGAAGACCTTGTGTCACCGATACCTTTGGTTGGCTGCAGAAGCAACACCAACGGCTCACTGAGCTTTAATCAGTCCCAGCGCGGCACAATGTTGCCCTCCAGGAGAGATATTATTATGGCTTTGTACCCATATGATCTTCTGCATGGTGACTTTCAGACATTAGATGCTGCTGCTTTGTTGTCAGTGCTTTTAAAAGTCCCCGAGTTTCCGCATTCTCGATTAGAGTCAAATTTCTGTCCTGACTCTGTTCGAATGTCAATATTAGACTGCCGGTAATGTCAATAGATAACAGTGTAATTAGAACCTGTGCAATACTGATGCGGGCCTTGTTCTCTAGACATACATTGAGTCTCTTTTAGGGACATTTGGAATGCAAACCACCAACCAGGAACTGCATGGAAATTTGCCTGAATAGGGACGAGAGAACTGCAAATGAACTCCAGACCAGGGTCATTTCTTTTAATCCTCTCCAAACAGTGTTCATCTTTATTTTATCTTCACATGTAAATGGTTTATTTCAAGTAAAAAAAAAAAAATCTGAAATGTCACTGACATTCTCTTGAGTTGCTGCAGTGTTTAAAGAGTGGTAGTAATAAGACAGCATGTAACAGCATGGCCTCCCTCTCCCACAGGGTTAAATGTACCTGTGGACGGACAGCTTTTCTCTGTGTCAGCTGTGCTGCTGTCAGGCCTCTTTGAGGTAAATGTCACCTGAGGCACATGCAAAGAGACACTCCATGACACAAGCAGCACCTGACAGTCACCAAAGCACCTGCCTGCCAGAGCTACTCCGCTTATCTGTGTTGTCACACTTGCCAGGCACACTTCTTCTTTCTTAGCTGTTCTTTAATAACTAAAGCATTGTTTTAAACAGAAAACTCAAACACACCATCTGAAGTTTTTGTATAAACAACGTATTTGACTATAACAAACATATTTACCCTGAATGTTAAAGGATTAGTTCACTTCAGAATTCCAGGATTTTTCTCCATTTAGTGGACTTCAATGGGGTTCAACAGGTTGAAGGTCCAAATTGGAGTTCATTGCAGCTCTACATGATCCCAGACGAGGAATCTTATCTAGTGAAATTATAATTTTCTAAAAAAAATAAATAAAAATGAATATACATTTTTAGCCAGAAATGCTCGTCTCGCACTGCTCTGCGATGCGTCACGCATTATGTAATCACGTTGGAAAGATCACATGTGACGTAGACGGAAGTACCGATCCAGTGTTTACAAAGCAAACCTGCAAATACCAAGTCAAACGGCCTTTACAAAAAAGTTAAAACAACGATATCGGACGATTTTGAAGTTGGAGGAGAAAATTAGATTTTTTTTCACCCAACCGCGGTACTTCTACCTACGTCACACAATGTTTTCTCTTTAAATTCCTTTTTTCTCTTTAAATTTAAACATCCTTATGACTAAAAGTTTGCTAACAAGTATTTCCTACTAAAGTATGGAGTTATTTGATTCTGGAAAGCGTATCAATCGCAGACTGGTGGGAGTGGCCTTGGATGACAACATGCCCAGTGCATTATGGGTGTTGAAGTTTTCCTACCTATTTGGCAAAAGGGAAGACACCAGCCTCTTTTTCGCAGTTTTCTCTAGTCAGGTAGCACAGATTACATTTTTTTATTCTATTTTATTTGCTACTGCATAGCAGCCAAGTTTTATTAAAAGCCCATTTTTCCAGTGGTGAAGTCAAATCATCTTTAGAGTAATAATTGGCAAATAATTTTTGGCTGCACAGCCGCTCTTAAAGAAAATGGTGTCACTGTCCAGCTTAAATAAATTCAGTATTGAATCATTCTCAGATCAAAAACATTGTCGAATATCAAGTGTCCCCAACTAAGCAAGCCAAAGCCGACAGCGGCAAGGAACCCAAACTCCAGCAGGTAACAACAAAACATGTTCTCCTACGGCCAACAGCAAACAGTGCTTGATTGTGAAGTACCTCTTTAATTCACCCAAGCTACAATTTAAGATGAATTCACCTTACGTTCTCTGAGATAATAAACCTTCTGACCTCAAGGGACTGGTTAATGAAAACACGGCTGCTGTGCAATGATCTCTAATACACTCTAATACAACCTGCTCTAGTCTGGCCTCTGCCTTGCTCCCCCTGCTCCCTTGCTCCAACAATACTCCTCTGACTTCTATGGCACTGTAAGATGGCAGAAGAGCAGGCCACCCATGGGCATTGTGCCCAAGATCTGAGGCACTCGACCATGCCAGTGCGTTCTGTGTACAGAGCTACAGTATAGTGGCTGCCTGTGTTGTCACATTTGCATGTATTGTTCAGTGTGCATTGCAAGGGTATGCGGACTACAACACTATACACTCTGTGTCTTTCCCACGATATCCACGGCATGCTCTATGCTTTGTGTCACTTGGTGGGCATGGATGTGTGGTACTGTCCGTGCCATAACACCTGTAGACACTTCTGAAAGTGTAAATGTGTGTATACTCGCTGTGTGGGCAGGTCTTGCTTTGATAATTGACTCTGTGATGCTGCAGTCCATGGTAAATGTCTGTGTGTGAGGCATTATAGTGTATGCTCTGTTTGGGTGTGGATAAGCACTTTGTGTGTCTTCTTTGCTTTGTGTCATGTGAGATCTGAGGCAAACCTTGGACTCGAACTCTTTAAATAGAAAACAACTAACAAATTCTCATGCCTGCAAAAAAATGTGTCTGGTTATGTATTAACTAGAACGGTTTTACTCTGTCATATGAGGGCTTCGGTCTTCAGTTCATTAACCAAGACAGCCAGGCCTACCTTTTATTGTCTCTTTATTGATTTCGGTGACAGATACTGTGTGTATTTGCTATCTGGCTGGCATTTAAACTGTGTCAAAGTTGAAACTAAGAAAGACACTGACCTACATTAGTTCTTCACTCTCACTCACGTATGCAAAGATGACCAATACACAGCCACTAAACACACCTGCACTACAGATGCCCAAGTTCCCACCAAAACCGACACGTTTCAAATATGAGCCGATCCTGCTCTCGTAAAGAGCACCACAGCTTCCTTTTTATTGGATGAAGCCCATATTAAAGAGCAAATCAATTGTAAATAATCTGAAATAACATATGTAGTCAACAAAAAATCATTTATTTCCCAAAGCCATCGGCGAACAATATATATTCCGAATCACGCATATACCCTCACCTAAAGTATTATTAGATGTACAATTTCTCATTAATGCAATTATCTAATCAACCAATCACATGGTAGTTGCTTCAATGCATTTAGGAGTGTGGTCCTGGTCAAGACAATCTCCTGAACTCAAAATGCCTTGTTGATGCTAGAGGTCAGAGGAGAATGGGCCAACTGATTCAACTGATAGAAGAGCAACTTTGACCGAAATAACCACTCGTTACAACCGAGGTATGCAGCAAAGCATTTGTGAAGCCACAACACGCACAACCTTGAGGCGGATGGGCTACAACAGCAGAAGACCCCACTGGGTACCACTCATCTCCACTACAAATAGGAAAAAGAGGCTACAATTTGCACAAGCTCACCAAAATTGGACAGTTGAAGACTGGAAAAATGTTGATTTCTGTTGAGACATTCAGATAGTAGAGTCAGAATTTGGCTTAAACAGAAAGAGAACATGGATCCATCATGCCTTGTTACCACTGTGCAGGCTGGTGGTGGTGGTGTAATGGTGTGGGGGAGGTTTTCTTGGCACACTTTAGGCCCCTTAATGCCAATTGGGCATTGTTTAAATGCCACGGCCTACCTGAGCATTGTTTCTGACCATGTCCATCCCTTCATGACCACCATGTTGGCTACTTCCAGCAGGATAATGCACCATGTCACAAAGCCCGAATCATTTCAAATTGGTTTCTTGAACATGAAAATGAGTTCACTGTACTAAAATGGCCCCCACAGTCACCAGATCTCAACCCAATAGAGCATCTTTGGGATCTGGTGGAACGGGAGCTTCGTGCCCTGGATGTGCGTCCCACAAATCTCCATCAACTGCAAGATGCTATCCTATCAATATGGGCCTACATTTCTAAAGAATGCTTTCAGCACCTTGTTGAATCAATGCCACACAGAATTAAGGCAGTTCTGAAGGCGAAAGGGGGTCAAACACAGTATTAGTATGGTGTTCCTAATAATCCTTTAGGTGAGTGTAGATCAGTGTTTAAAGTCACAATGTAATGGAAGTACACTTCGTCTAATTGTGAAGCACATTCAAGTGAAATGGATTATTGACAATAAACAATATATAGGACAGGTCTTGGTTTTATCATTTGTTGTTGATTGGATGGAGGCGGATCTGAATGTGAGCTCACAGTCGGGGGTTTAATCGGACTATGATACGATTGGAGATGTCTGGCATATGTCACCAGAGAGAACTCTGCCACTTTAACAAAGATTTAAATCAACAAATTTAAAAAATGAAACACGCAGGGATGAAACGCAATAACATTGGTTTAGAAAACAGATTTCTGACTTTAATATGGCTTCGTTGACACCATAGTGTAAGTGCAATGTTTGCTGCAAACAGAAACACCAGAAGCCGAACAAAATGTCAGCAGATTGGGCATATTTCACAATTAACGACGTGTATGACATAAATTCATTACCAATATTCACGCCTGCACAGAGCTGCTTTTGAGTGCAGTGAGTGCTTGCAGAGACAGAGACGAGGAGTGAATGTATCGAGCACACTTTCCTAGAATGTCCTGTCTCTCAAGTAATGTTGGGAAATTCAATTAATTGGACTGAATTGCTTCATTGGATGTTACAATAAAAAAGAAAAATGATGTGCAGACTTTCCACCACTACTTGAGAGTGAGGACACATAGGAAAAAGCACTCTGCCGTACACAATCGATTGATGTCTACTTGCTCGTCCTCCATGTGACAGAGGGTGCACTCAAAACAAAACTGGATGTGAAATATAATGCAAATAATAAAAGAACAGTTACTGTAACAGAATTGACAGAGTAATCCTCTACATAGAGCAGCACAAATTAGGGGAAATAGAATTGAAGATTAATTTTACTGATAAAAATCGTGATTGTTGCTGTGTATGTTGGACAATTTGGCCAAGAAGTTTGTTATTACATATTAATATGACTATAAAATAATAAAAATTGTTATTTTAATGTAATGTTTCAAGGTAAAATAAAAATCAATTAAAAAAAGCCATCAAACTTTTATTTGGGGGGAAACCGCAGGAAGCACTTAAAGGGACAGTTCACCCAAAAAATAAAAATTCTGTCATCCTTTTCTCACCCTCAAACCTGTATGAGTTTCTTTCTTCTTCTGAACACAAAAGAAGATATTTTAAAGAATAATGGTATAATGGGTAATCAAACAGTTTATGGGCTCTAATGACTTCCATAGTATGAAAAAAGCTTCTGATAACCCAAGTGCAATAAAAATAACAAGCTCTTACCAAAGACTTTGTAATACATTTAAATCATTTAAAAAGGCAGCATGCTATGCCTAAATAATCAGTCCCAATGTACTGTACTTGAAAATGATGGCTTTACTATAAATACAGGTATCACGTCTCAAACTTAACCTCTAAAAATGGTATTGGTGCATAGTGTTTAATACATAAAGGGCTGGAAAAATGACTCATGGTCACTAACCGTAGAGCAAACAATGCAAAAAGTCCATGGCCCCACTTTTACCACCATCCACATCTGACTCATTCTAATCGGTGGGAAAGGAATGTATCCTATTACTTATTAACGGAACATCAAAAATTGTGGGTGACATTTGTGTGTCGCATGAATGCAGGGTATTGTCGTAAAGGCAGGAGAGTGGCGTTGTGAAACTGTCAGGAATCTTTTGTAAAGGTTTTTTGTAGCCCAAAAAGCAAAACTTCTGAATACTGAGTCTGTGTGAGAGAGGAAGTAAAAACAGTAACCTTGTAGCCAGTGTTGGGGATAACGCATTACAAGTAACGTGGGTTACATAATCAGATTACGTAGTAAAGTAATGTATTACTCTTAAATTTACTACAAAATATCAGAGTTACATATTAAATTGTGAGTAAATGCAGAGGCGTTGTGTGTGAACATTGTTGTAGTACTACAGTGTTGTACTAAAAAGTAACGCAAAAGTAACGTAACTTTCCATAAAAGGTAACTACAGTAAGTATCGCAATTAGTTACTTTTAAAGTAACAGATTGTTGTAATGCATTACTTTAATGCATACTGTAATGTAAGTATATTTACTAAAACACATGCTCTACATTTGGTTGCACTTTAATTTACAGTACATGCACGTGTACTTACAGTGTACAAAAGTACTGTGTAATACGAGGTAACTACATCGGTTAGGTTTAGGGGTGGGTTCAGGGTTAATACGTAGTTCTTATCCAGTTATTGCAATTACTATAATAAGTACACAGTATGTAAATGGGGAACAGGACTGCAAAATAAAGTGCTACCACACATTTTAGTCACAGTTTGATAAGTACATTTGTGATGTAATGTCATGTGCAAGTGCATTTAGGCTATGCATTTGGCAGATGTTCCAAAGAGACTTAAAATGGTGTGTTTTTATGTGTGTTCTCTATGTACTGAACCCATGACCTTGTGCCATGCTCTACAAATTCAACAACAGGAAAATTAGAAAGACATATAACTACAGCAATTCATCTGTCATTTGTGATAAATGAGTCACTCTACCCTGTACCCCGCTGACCCCGGTGCTTATATCCCCCTACTGACCCTCTCAAAACCCTGGGGCTTTTCCAGGACATTGAAACATGTGGCCACAAATATATTCATACACATCCTTTAGTCTTTTCCCCTGTCCCCTGTATCCATCTGAACTCTCGTGCAAGGTCCAGACGCTCATTTTCTCATATCCACCCTCCCCTTCTCTAGCCAGGCGAGTGACTCCTGTCATTGTCCAGCCATCTCTGTCTTGGGCGTTCGATAAAGGGGTCATTGTTGCTATGTTGCTGTGTTCTCAGCCATTCTCTTGCCCTAATATATCTCCCTGATTCATTTTCTCTGCAAATACTAGTAAAACACTATTTGATAAGTCTTCTTTTACACCTTTACAAGCAATTCACCTGCTGAGATGGTATGGACATCACATGGCCAATAACTGAACTTGTAGTCATCAGGTACAAAGCCCAGCCTCACTGAGGTAAATATTACCAAACAGTCAGGAAAACCCAAGTAGCCTGTACATAAATTTTAGGTGTGCATATGTACAACTGTTGTTAATGGATGGGTTAAGGCCGTAAAAATGACCATGGTTTAGAATCTAAACGTGTCCTGTCATTTAAGAGGCATGGGAAACTAGTAACCTTAACTAGTTACTAGTAATCTGTAACTAGTAGTCAATCTTGATGGGTTTTTAATGCCCAATAATGATATTGACATCTAGAGGGCAGGGTGGTCACTATCCAAAATACAGTAAAAACATTAAAAAAAAGTTTTCTGTTTTAATATAGTTTAAAATGTAATCTATTCATGTGGTGCAAAGCTGAGTCAGCATCATTACTCCAGTCTTCAGTGTCACATGATCCTTCAGAAATGATTCTAAAATGCTGGTTTGGTGCTCAAGAAACATTTTTATAGGAATATTTGAGTGAAAAGTTTGAAAGAACAGCATTTATTTGAAATTTTGTTTCGGTAACAACGAAATTAACTGTCACTTTTGATCTATTTAATGCATCTTTACTGAAGAAAAGCATTAATTTCTTTCAAATAATTATATAAAATACAATTTGATGATGACAAATAAGATTTGTGAATCCAAACGGATAAAATCCAGAAGCTATCAGCTGACGTTGCATTTTTAAAGAGACACTACAGCCCATTTCTCCAGAAAATACACTGATAACGTGACCTGGTACTTGATTTTTGATTTTTTTTGGAATCTGCCAGTGATTTTCCGGAATCAATGTGCTCGTTCACACACATCCCGTAAAGATCCTGTAAAGACACGTGACGTCGGGATGTGACGTGAAATGTCTCCGGAGCATCTTGAGTTTGCTTATGATCTGCGATTTCTCTCGAGAAACCACACTCGTGCATTTTTTTTCTAATTTGATCATAAACCAGCGCATCGCCTACCGTTTCAATAAATTGCCGGACAACCTCAGCTTCAGCGTCATCACTAGGAAACAACGATTACAGCATTGGTCTTGGATTTTGGGTTTTTTGCGTTCGGGTACCCGGCAATATTACTAGGTCGGTTCCCATCCCGGATCAATCCCGGGACATGTTTGTGTTCATACAGAAGGCACTCTAGCGATTTTATAGCAATTTTCTGGGATCAACGCTCTATGTGAAAGGGGCTTAGGTTGGAATGACCAGCCACTGGCTGATGCTGATAATCTCAAAATTGTCAAATATAATCTGATTAATGTGTTTGACTAATATATCAGACTTTAATATCAGTATGTCTTTAATGTATTAAGATAATATGAAAGTCGAGTGTAAGGATATAAATTGGCTTCATTAAGAGTGGAAAAGTGTGTGCCATCTTTCACTAAACAGTGTGTTTTTGCCATTAGCCATTCCTGTGTTCCAGGAAAGACCTGCCTGAGGAGTGTGTCAGGGGAAGGTGATCAGGGGTTTAGCATTACTCTCAGCTGAGTCACCCTTCCAATTGATCCCTATTTCTCTTGTGTTTTCCCAGAGTGTGGGCCATTCTTGATTAAGGTAACTTAAGTCCAGCGTGAGCTCGGTTAACAACATGAACTGACCAATGACTCCAACCTATCAACTCACACACAGAGTGACATCACTTTAAAGGAGGTCACGGTAATCAGATTATCCTAGTTATTCAGATGCACTGACAACCAGCAAACCAAGTATGTTCAAATTAGCCCTCCAGGCAACATGAGAGAGAGGCAGCTATTGCAGTCATTTTGGTATGCTAATATAAAAGTCTTTGACTCCTGATTTCATTGTTCTAATATAAGCTCAATTGATTTACACACCGATTATGAGGGGTACTAAATCAGAGATACATTTTGTGACCACTGCTAGTGAAGGAATGTAATTATTGGAGCACTGAAGGGGACACTATACCATACACTGTGTTGTTGAGCGGGGACAGTACTATGGGGGAGGGGGATGTCTAGGGTGCAATAGAGGGGAGCTGGGAAGAGGCTGGAGGGCTTGGAATCCACCTCTGTTGCCACAGCAGCTGTGCCAATCTCCAAGTACGCCTACAGTTTGAAGAGGATACCTGAGCTCAGAGCCCCTGGATAATGAGAAGCAGTGAAACTTTAAACTCTGACAGCTAATGCTTTTACCCCTTCTGTGTCTACAGGGGCACGGTAAACAAGCATCCCATTGCTTGGGATGACTGTTTTCGTGATTCGACAAGGACAGGGATTAGCAGACTTTGCTAAATCTTCTCTAGAGTATCTGTCAAGCTACTGCAAAAGCCGAACTCTTAGTATCTAGTGTGCAGTGATCATTTTCCAAAATGCATCCATATACTCATCCATTCAGCTACTCTCTTCTTTCTGCCCACAACAACTCCAACTGCGCTTAGCAGCAAATAGCACAAAGGACCAAAAATAGCCCAACATTTTCCAGAGCAGAGCAGCTCGCCTTAAGAAGAGAAAGCAACGCAACGACAAGAGGCTACACGCAAAACAAAAAACAAAACAATGTTTCCAACATCTATTCCTTTTGTCCTTTCACTCAGTCACTCCACCGGTGCCAAACACATGATTTTTTTGGGCAATTCCCATTGCAAAAATAATTTTGAGGATCTGACGTAGAGGCATTTACCTCTTATCAATATGTTGTTGCATATGAATATGTGTTCAGAATTTGCAACATTTGTAGTTTTAGGGGTACAACAGCTTGTCACAAGGATAGTACCCTCAAAGGGACATCTTTGTACCTTATTTACCCCTAAATGGTTCATAGTAGTAACATAAGGGTAACATGAGTTAAAGTGTAAGTTCACCCAAAAATAAAATTTCTGTCATAAATTACTCACCCTCACGTCGTTCCAAACCCATAAGACCTTCGTTCATCTTCAGCACACATAATCTCCCATTGAAAACTAACAAAATTAACACATTCAAGGTCCAGAAAAGTAGTAAAGACCGCATTAAAATAGTCGACTGATGGTAGAGAAGAATTTGTTGGAAAAAGTCATTATTTTTGTTTTGTTTTTGCACCCAAAAACACCTCACTGTAGTCACGTGGACTATTTTAATGATGTCTTTACTACTTCTTTGGACCTTGATTGTGGTAATTGTGGACGAGGTTAAAAACCTCTTGGATTTCATCAAATATATCGTAATTTGTGTTCCAAAGAGGAATGGAGGTCTTACGGGTTTGGAACAACATGATCATGATCATGCAATTAATGACATAAATTTCATTTTTGGGTGAACTAACCCTTTACGAGACTGACCCAATGACAAGGTACAATTTAGCACACTTATTTTGAAAAAAAATAAACGTGACTCACTGTTACTGGATTTGAGATCTCGATGGATGATTGGCACAAAAGTCTGGTTGTGCAAGTAGTCCATTCCAGTCGCAACCTGCACTGCCCAGTTCACCAGTACCCGAGGAGGCACCTTTTTCCCAGCTAGTGCCCGGTTAAGTGCTCCACCACGGGCATATTCCATAACCAGGCAAAGATTTGGCTCCCGCAGGCAAACACCTCGGAGAGCGATTATGTTGCGGTGTCGGAGCATCCAGAAGAGTCTGGCCTCCTGCCTCACGTTCTCTGCAGTGGCACTGATGTCCTCATCTGGGTCCTGACGAGCCGCTTTAACAGCCACTTCCTCATCTCGCCAGACACCCCTATACACCTTTCCAAAGCCGCCGGCACCGATCACTTCCTCCAAGCACAGCTCTGAGAAATCAATATCTAGAGGCGACTCCCCACCGACCAGACCTCCCGGAGGCAACGCTGGATAGTTGGCGTCCCTTCGGGTCACATAATTACTAGGGAATATCCCCACCTTGTCTTGGATTTTTCCAGTCCACCAGCCCTCATCTCCAGACACTTTAGAGTCCTTGGAGAGCACCTCCAATAGGTCGCCGCGACGCAAGGTCAGCTCCTCGTCCGCTGTAGCCTCATAGTCAAAGACAGCCGTCCAGTAAGTGTTAATGCCTTCGTGATGATGGGGAAGATGCGAATCTGGGGATCCCACTGAGGATGGAAGAGTCGAGGAGTTCCGGCTGCTGCTGTTGTGTGTCAAGTAGGGTGTTGAATTTGCATTTGCTGAGTGGACAGGGGGAACTGGGGGTCCACAGGAACCTCCAATGTTGGTGCAAGGTAGTGGGGCACCTCCAGCTCCTACTCCACTCAGTCTTGTATATGGGTCCATCACTGAGTGCACAGGTCAGCGATGAGGTCTCAAAACCTGGAGGAGGCCCTCTGTCAACTTGCGCACAATATCCATGCAGAGCCCATCTACTGAGTGCAGGCCTTCTTGACGAGGGAAGAAATCAACGAGTAAAGCTTCTGCTGGGCTGCCACTTCACTGTCCTCACCGGTTACTTGGATTGTCCACTGCACACTTTGCGTGCGTCTCAACATTTATAGAGCCATTGTAGTCAGTCAATGCACGCTTACAGCTCTAATATGACTAGGACAAAGAATCTGAATAAGAGTCATAGAAGTTGTTCCCACAGAAACATGAGATCCAAAGTCCTTAGGTGAGAATATCCAGTCCATCAAGACATGAGAATGTTTCCTTTTTGGTTTCTTCATAGACAGCATCGGGCTGTCCCATTAGAAGAATCATCGAAGGCCTTGGAGACTATCGTTGTAACAGCAGAACCCTTTACTAAAAGAATATTAGCTACGAGAGCATAAAACACGAACTAGATGGGTCTTCTGATAATTTGCCCTACATCACATTTCATGATCTAATAGGGGTTAAATTCCATCTAAATAGCTCGAATGTAGTCTTAACCTCTTATCTATGCAAATCTCTCATATTTGTAAATGTACATTGATGTTCCTCTTTGCAATGGATGTTAATGAATATTCATAGCCTTAAACACATGCATGCGCAGGCTTAAGGCATCTTCGGACATCGATGGGCTCACAGGGATGCGCCAGCTCGAAACATCCACAATAATTTGCACATTCGGAAATATTCACTTCACGTTTCTCTTGTCTCGTGTAAATCCAGTTCATCGCGAACGCTATTAGACAGTTCAAGACTCTAAATTGCCTTTAAGGAAAGCGCGCGTCCATTTTAAGATGAGAATCGCAACAGAGAGATGGTGCTTGTCAATAGCTTCAGTCGACATACATAATATATTCTACCCATTTAGCGTTTGCATATTTGTAAATGCATATATATATCCATCGTATTAATATTTCATCAATAAACGCTACTACACGTTTGCAGTTTAATCCAAGTCATAAACAAAAGCGACTTATTTCCATGACGCTATGAAGTCCTCATTTTCCATGATTGTCATTTTAACAGTGGATATTTTTACTGTCATCATTTTACAGTTGATTCATGTCAGTTACGCATTTAAATTGAAACGCGAAACTTCGGCTTGGATTATTATGATACAGCAATAATTGAGATGATTCTATGAAGAATGAGAGTGATGCGGATGGCTTGCATAAAGATGACTTTTATCCAGGTCGTAGCGATTAGGCGATGAAATTCTCAAGAATGCGTTTATGTTGCCCAAATAAAAGCCACCACAAAATGCGTCCACCATCTTTACAATAATAATAATAATAATAATAATAATAGCCACCTAGTTCCTTTCTAGAATCTGCAACAATGTTGCTTGTAATCCAGAGATCAGTAAGAAAGTATCCATGCGTCCTTCCTTGCCAAAACAACCGGTTTTCTGAATCAGATGTATGTTTGTGGTTGCTATTCACTGTACATCACAACATCCACACGGCTCGTCGCATGGGCGTATCATAATGTTGAAATATTCCCTACACATCATCGAATTCCACAGAAGGATGCTCCTTTAATCTTTCTCCCAGCTGGGTCAGATAGTCGGCACGTCGTCCATCTCAATCGAATCGTTTCTACTACCGTTTCCTTTATCTGTGAGAAAGACGATCTGTTTCATGGACCGGGCTGTCAGCTCCTGAGGCTGACTTTGTATCCAAATACACCGGCTGGACTGGGGGTGGAGGACAGTAGGGCATTCTGGGAAATGGAGTTTATAGTGTAGGGAAAGTGGAAGTGACCTATTAGCTTTACAAAATTATATATATATATATATATATATATATATATATATATATATATATATATATATATATATATATATATATATATAAAATATAATGGAAACACTTTATTTTACAGTGTCATTGTTACATGTATTTACTGTAGTAATAATTAGAAATCATGCATAATTACATGCAATTAACTCTAAACCAAACCCTCATCCTAACTCCAAGTACATGTAGTTAATTGTTATTACTGAGTACTTAAATGTATAATTACACTCTAATACTGACACCTTAAAATAAAGTGTAACCAATATAATATATATAACTAAACATTAATATAAAATATATTTTATAGATGAAATATGTGTGTTTCCTGGATTTCCCTATATGTTATGGGTACCGAATATCCCCAAAAGTAGTAATACCTGTAAATTTTGACCATACAGCGACATTAATTTTTGGTCCCCATGAAAAAACACGCTTATAAATCATACAGATTGTATTTTCTTTTCTTTTTTTTTGAATATCTAAAATAGCTGACAGTTAATGTAATGGGTTTAAGGGGTTAATTGAGGGCGGGAGAGAATATACACGTTGTACATTTAAAAACCATTACGTCTATGGAATGCCCCTTAAACACATGGAAACCAATCAATGTGTGTGTGTTTTCCTGATTTATGAGGACACAAATTTGTGTAATGGCATGGGTATTACACTGGTATTACGACGTAAACATGTTTTACGAGGACATTTCATGATTCCTCATATTTCAAATAGCTTTAAAAACATACTAAACAATATTTTATTAAAAATGTAAAAATGTAGAATGTTTTCTGTGATGGGTAGGTTTAGGAGTAGAGTTAGTGTAGGGGGGTCGAATGTACAGTTTGTACAGTATAAAAACCATTACGCCTATGGCATGTCCTCACTAAGATAGCAAAACAAACCTGTGTGTGTGTGTGTGTGTGTGTGTGTGTGTGTGAATGTGTGTGTATGACTTTCCTCCCTCACATGATTAGAAACTTAATTGGAAGAACTCTTTACTAGTCTGAAACATAAAACAACAACAATAATTTTTTGAATAGGAATATCACTTTATAACCTTTATTGTCACATAATCAAGTAGATGTTAATGCAGTTCATAGCTGACAGCATGTACTGAAACCGCTTTGCTCCATTATGTCATACTGCCCCCTGGTGAGATTCTGGATCACACTGTTCTCTAGTTCACATTCAGTCTGCTTAATTGATGATGGTTGAGTTGTCAGAATAGAGAGCAGATGATGTGGTGCAGAAGGTCTGCGTTGAGTATCACCTGCTCTTTCCCCATCACACTTTGGTCTCTAGTGACAACATGAATTAGATTCAGAGGATGGAAAACTCGTACTCTCAATAGCCTGCATTACGTCAGACAGTGATTTTAAAGCAAAAGCAAACAGAACAGGGTTTGCTCTGGAAAAACTGAACAAACTTAATATAGACATTTACCGTGGCCATTTTTCTATTTCAGTTTGAAAATTAGTGATCAATTCTATTGAGAGCCTCATGCAGCCTGAGGGCAAGATTTAGATTTTTGTAATTAAATGGTAACACTTTACAATAAGCTTCATTAGTTAACATTAGATAACAACATTAGTTAACATGAACTGCACTTCTACAGCATTTAATAATCGTTGTTCATGTTAATTTCAACATTTACTAATACATTATTAAAACATTAGTTAATGCAACTAACATGAACAAACAATGAACAACTGTATTTTCATTAACTATCGTTAACAAATTAGTAAATACAGTAACAAATGTGTTGCTCACGGTTAGTTCATGTTAGTTAATACATCAACTAATGCTTAACTAACGAACCTTATTGTAAAGTGTTTCCAATTAAATTAATCTAAAGACATTCAAAACCTGTTTTATGTTGACGAATAATGGCATTCTACATTCATTTAAAAAAAATACTCGGTTAAAACAACCCAAGATTAATTGAAAATGGACAAAACCAGTGATTAGGTTGTTTTAACCCAACAGTTGGGTTAAATGTTTGCCCAACTTGCTGGGTAGTTTTAATTAACCCAACTATTGTTTAAAAATGACTATATGGCTGGCTTGAATTGAACCCAAAAAAGGATGGAAATTAAAAATCAGACACATAATTGCTAATAATAATCAAAATTAAAAAATGTTTAATTATTATTCATTAAACTTATTAATGAATGTTAACTTCCAACATACTTTGTGTTCATTTTAAGCAAGGAATACAGTAATTTTTAAACAACATTTGACTTAAATAAAACTAGCAAGTTGGGCAAATTTAACCCAACCACTGGGTTAAACAACCCAATCGCTGGGTTTGTCCATTTTCAACCCAACTTGGGTTGTTTTTATCCCAGCATTTTTTCAAGCGCTCACATGTATTTTCGTGCACATGCAAATTCACTGAGCCGCTTTAAATGTTTTTGCTTATGGAAATTTAAACATCAATTTGGCTAATTTTAATGTGATTCTCCCTTTAAATCATTCACTATTTTAGTTGCGGTAATTAGAACTGTGAACTATTATTAAACATAACATTAGCATAACAGTCGGTTTATCAGAAGACAGTCAGAAGACGGCGTGTCGTAACAATATTGACCACAAGGGTGCGCTGTACACTACCCGAAAAATGTGTCTCGTCTGTTTAACGCACTGTACACAGACGTGGTATCTAAATTCGTGTCATACTATGGATCCCTCCAAAAAAGGGATTGTCTTTACACCCGAAAATGTGCGCAAATGCTTTGAAACACACGAAAAGATATGACACTGCAGTCTGACGTCATTCGTTTCCAAGTGGAAATCCTCAATTGTGCTTTACAGTACGACACAATGCTGTCATTATTAGCATATTAATGTTGGTTTCCTCATTCAGTCACCGTGTGCTGTGGTATTAACTGTTTCATGAACACGATAAATAGTGTATACTATTTTGTTTTAGGGAGATATAATGCAAAGAGGAGGAGTTTATACTTCAATTTCACTCATTTGCAGACAGTCCTTTTGAAAAAAACAATGTGATATGAAATAAAAGTGTTATCTGCGTTTACACAATGTTGTGTTTATCATTTGTAACGGTTGTGAAATGAACCATATCAGACCGCTGTTCACGTTACATTGCGGAATTCGCTCTCTTTCATATATTACTACAGACACTTGTGAATGCGTCCCCGCGCATGCGCAGTGTCGTGTATGTGTGTGCGCGAGTAGCAGCCGGGCGTCGTGGTTTCGGTTGGCTGGGAGGAAGAGGAATAACGAATGTGGGAGCCAAGAAGAATTCCTCGTTGGTGAAACGGCGCTGGGGCGAGAATATCCACAGGATTTCTGAAACGTTTTTACGGACTACACATGTCTCCTTAGGGAAATTCAGGGAAGTTTCCCCCTCACGCGCTCCCGGATCGGATAAGGTAAGAGACGTTTACCGGGGATAATTAGTTTTTACGATCAGGTTTAAATCAACAATGCGAAGTGGCGAGTCAAACTCGGGAGACAGCTTTCAGATTTTGTCACGTTTCTTTATCATGTACACGAGCATAGAGTGGAAAATTGGGGTTTTTATGAGGCAAACCCTGGTCATTATGCAGAATTTGGGATCACTGTATTGTATTTTCATTAAGTGAAAAAACGTATAAACGGTTTAGTCCTTCCTGATCGGTCAGCGCGCATGCGTCAGCACTATGTAGTTTTCACTCACCTGGACTAAGGCCGTGCAACAATAGTGAGACTTTTCACTTTTCACACAATGGTGCCCTTGTTGTAACAGAACTTGATGTCTGTTGAAGCATCTTAACATGAATGTTTGTCGTTGGTGAGGGCAGATTGTTGTTTACTCCTAAAGTTTCAGCACATGCAGAACTCTTGGAGAATCCAGTGGTTCAAGGACAGTGTGGAAATCTTGCTTTGTTTGTATAGGAATACATTAGCTTTCATGTTTTCATGTCGTGCATTATTTGGGTAGATGTGTAGTTTGGTTACGGCAGAAATTTAGCTTCATAATCTCAAAAACAACAGGTGGTTTATGTGTCATTATAGGCCAGAATTAATATTCTGTCATCATTTATCATCGCTCTCATCTTGTGGAAAACCTGTATGGCTGACCTTCTTTTGTGGAATACAAAAAGTATATATCTTAAACAGTTTAGTGTATGTGTTTTATGTTTTGTATTCTATTTGATTCATTGTGCTTTTTATGATCCATACAGTATGATATGGTGAGCTCACACTCGAGGAGGAAAAACACCTCAATTTTATTTTTCAAAGGCCCGAACTGAGCAAAAATATGCAATTTGATGCAGTTGTTGTTATTTATATGGCTAAAAGGTAGATAGACCAAAAGACTATTCACATAAACTCTGCATAAGAAAATCTCTCTATATCCCCAAATAATGTCTTAGTAAGATGATATTGAAATATTTAGCTTCAAAACGCAATACAATGAGATCTACAAATAAATGTTTCTCAAAAGCCTGTTGTATGATGCTTTTTAACAGGATTTTTCTAAAACATGATGCATGGGTAATCAAGTAAACCTAAATTTCTTCAGTCCGGTAAGTAAGTATTACTACCATTATAAAAGTTATTCTTATATTTACTTTAAAAAATTGATTTCGTAGCAGAAAGACTTGTTCAATACAAACTGAAAGTGCACATGCCTTTTACTTGCAAAAAAGTATGAACTATCAATCAGAGGGCTTGTAGTAGATTGTGTAGAGCGGCTTTTTTGATCTAGTAGAAGCCTTCGAAATTCATGTTTTAAATATGAAGCGGGTAGGCTTTATGGCAGGGATGGGCACCGTCAGTCCTGGAGTGCCGCTGTCCTGCTGAGTTCAGCTCCAACCTTAATCAAACACACCTGAACAAGCTAATCAATGTCTTCAGGATTACTAAGCCCACAGACAGGTGAGTGTTTTATGAGGGTTGGAGCTAAACTCTGCAGGACAGAGGCACTCCAAAACCAATGTTGCCCATCCCTGCTTTATTGGATTACTTCTGTATGCAAAAGGCAGTCAGTTCCTAGTCTCAGCCGTTAGACTTCATGCCCACAGGCTGTTTCAGATGATGCATAAGGCACATAAAATGGGAAAAACCTCAGGAGTTTCAAAGTTGTTGAGTTCTCCAGGATTTCGAGGAGACATACGTGCCGCGTTCTTTAACTGTCCACTTGGAAACAAAGCCGTTGTGACATCAAACCCCCCGATGGACAATCGGGGCTTATCTGGTTTTTCAAAAGTATGTGAAGTTCACAGCACCATTGCTGCAGTAAACTTGTCATCAATTACTCACCCTCCTGTCCTTCCAAAACCTGCAAGACTTTCGTCCATCTTGGGAACACGAATGAAGATCTTTTTGATGAAATC
Organism: Opsariichthys bidens; assembly: GCA_037194245.1. Classification (NCBI taxonomy): domain Eukaryota; kingdom Metazoa; phylum Chordata; class Actinopteri; order Cypriniformes; family Xenocyprididae; genus Opsariichthys; species Opsariichthys bidens. The sequence goes on from CM074278.1 coordinate 29,895,200, forward strand.
CGAGAACTTTTAGTCCCTTCGTTTGGAGCAACGCAATTTACACATACAATGTCCAGAATAATTGGAAAGACATCATTAAAGTAATCCATGTGACTTCAGTGGTCTAACCTCAATTTTATAAAGTGACGCAAGTGCTTTGTTTGTGGAAAAAAATCGTAATTTTCCTCTATATTTACAGAAATATTATCTAATGCGCTTTCATGGAACAACTTACGGACTTGAGTCAACACAGTACGCTTGCGTCGTCATGCTCCCCCTACTGGATTGCAAAATATTTTTGTAAATAAAGTCGTAAGTTGTTTTTTTTTGTGCAAACAAAGCACTTCATAAAATTGAGGTTAAACCACTGGAGTCAGTCACATGGATTACTTTAATGATGTCTTTCCTATCATTTTGGACCTTGCGTTGCTCCCAATGAAGGGATTGAAAGTTCTCAGATTTAAAAAAAAAAAAAAAAAAAATCTCAATTTGTGTTCCAAAGATGAACGAAGGTCATGCAACGACTCAAGGGTGAGTAATTAATGACAGAATTTTCATTTTTGGGTGAACTGATCCTAATTAATTGCACGCTGGTCGATATTGTGGCGACATCGACTTTACATTTTCACGGCACTAAACATGAGGCTGTGATTGGTTGCTTTTGGCCAGACATCCTCTTGATTGGTCCTTGGCCAATGAAAGCTGCAATGGAGTCCAGACCGTCTGCCGTCAGTCTGAAGATCTGGTTATGCACATTCTGTTTAACAGCATTAAGTCATGCAGTTTTGACTTTATGTTGAGGGTAAAATAATGGCAGAATTTAAGTTTTTGGTTGAACGATCCCGTTAAGTGCTTTATGAATGTTATTGACTCCACTGCAGGTTATGCACTGATGTGTAGCTGTATAACTAGCATATGTTTCGAGGGGAAGTCACCAGCGCACACACCATACCACCACATTAAACCACATGAAATTAGAGAACCAGACTGTGCCTGGAATTTAGAGGTTTTATTTTAGTAACTTCCTCTCTGAGGCTAATTCAATCACATGAATGCATCTGATAACAGTCATATTGGCCAAATTCAGTTCTCATGGTATGTGTAGCAGAGAACAGTGAGTGGCTTCTTTATGGACAAATGTGGACATCAGTCACTGCCGCCGTTTACACAAAAATAGACTCATTCTTGGAGGCGATTCTTCTTTCAGGTAATAACTTAAGACAAAATGTGTTTTTGTGAGGAGCTGAATGCCGTTGTAAATCTAAGTAACTGCATCCAGGTGTTAGGCTAAACTCCAGTTTTCAGTAACGTGCCCTGTAAAAAAGCATTATATCTGTATGCGGAGGAATAGCTGGAGTTCTTAGGAATTCATAAATTCTTTTTCCATCAACTAACCAGAAAAGCTTCTTAAACTCACATACGCTGCCTTTTGCAGTCTGCTGGTTGAAGTTGTTGATAGGTCGAGGGTTTTGAATAGACAAACCCAGCTGAGAGTAGGCCTGGATTGTCTGAGGGATTTGCATTTTGTCATTTGAGGCCATGTCGGTCTTTTTAAGGCGGTGGTGGCATTGTCTTCTGCAAACATGCCTGATTGGTTGTAAGGATTTGTTTACTCTTACATTTGTGTGTCATTGTTATCAGGTAGAGAGAAAAATGGGCAGAGAAATGTCTTTTTAAGCTCGAAAGCCCAAAGTATACTTTGTTCTTTTTTTACGCATACGTTAACGTATGGGTTGCACTTTATTTTACCATGCTAAGTTCAATGCACTTAAGTGTTCTCACAGTGAATCTAAAAGTACTGGGTAATATAATGTAACTACATGGCTTAAGGCAAGGTTTAGGGGTAGGTTCAGGGTTAGCACCTAGATTGACTTTATAACTCGCAATTCTGACTTTTTTTCTCAAAATTGTTTAAATCTCGCAATTCTGACTTTATAACATGCAATTGCACTTTATAAAGTCAGAATTGGGATATTTAAACTCACAATTCTGAGAAAAAAACATCAGTCTTTTTCCCTCACAATTGAAAATTAAAACGCAGTTGCGAGTAGAAGTCAGAATTGCGAGATATAAACTCACCATTCTGAGAAAAAAGTCAGAATTTTCTCGCAATTCGGACTTTATAACATGCAATTCTGACTTTACAACTGACACTTTTGACTTAATATCACACAATTCTAACTTTATAACTCACAATTGTGAGTTTTTACCATGCAGTTGCTAGAAAAGAATTGGGAGACAAAAAGTCGCAATTACCTTTTTTTTTTTTTTTTATTTCATGGCGGAAACAAGCTTCCATATAGGCCAGTGTTTCCACCTTATGTAACAACTGTTCTGTGCAAAACAAATTCAGTGCACATGCATTTCTGGTGAGGAAATTTGCTTCGCACGCACTGTACACAGACCTTCACGTACCCGTAAAACTGAAGTATACTTTGGGGTTCAGGTTAGAAAATTATGACATATTTTTGAGCAACGGTCAAGTGAAGTAGGTTAAACCAAAAGTAATTTGAATATCATGAGTTATGAATAAAATATATTTATTGTCTGTCTAGCACACACCTTAATAGACAACAGTGTAATTATACAGACTACAAGCTTTAAAGATTTTCTCATTCATTTACTAAATGAACATTACTTTTGTGAATGACAACTTAATAACTGCATACTAATGTCATCACAGACTTTAGTGTTCTCTCTTACATTCTCAGGTAGGTTATTAGCCTATTATGACATCCATTAACTGGGCCAGAAATATCCCTAAAGCTGCTGAAGTTTCTTATTCTCTCTCTCTCTCTCTCTCTCTGTCTCTCATTCGCTCTGCTCTCTGCTCTCTCCTTCTGCCTGTTTGGCCAGAGTAAATATAGCCTGTTTGGTTTTTTGCTGGAGGATAAACACAGATGTCGAATCGGACTGTTTGCCACTGTGGACTCACCCCAACGGCTTCTCTAAGAGATATAGAAAATGACAGAAAAAGTACAATAATAACACTCAGAAAATGCTTAACGTAGCCGTTAGGTCTGACTGTGTCCGTATTGACCAGTCCAATTTGCCTAGTCACAGTTAATAGAGTTACTTGTAAGTATATAATTACTGTAATAGCATGCAAGGTAGTTAAATATTGCGTTAGTAATCGCACATTAACTAGAGAGCTATTTGCATCGTTAGGAGAAAACTGGTCTTTCCGCTTGTTTTGCTCACTTGCTTTGAGCACTAAAACTGACAGTTGTAATGTGATATGGCACAGTGAAGCATAGGTTTTTTTATTTGTCCGATTGCACAGCTACTCAACCGAACGGCAACAAGTAGTTCTGTCAACTTGGTGTCATGACTTATTGACATGTCTTTTCTTGAGAACGTGTCACTTGAGAGAATGACTTCCACAAAGTGTCAGCCGAAGTCAGCAGGCTTCCCTGTTGTTTTTACACCTGTTTCACGCCAACCTCTCCACCTGCTCGGCTCCAGAACCAGAGAGACCTGATTGACGAGAGAGATCTCGCAAAGTCCAGGGAGTTTGAGTGCAGAAAAAGACATGTCGATGATATGGCTTCTCAGTCACAACAGAATAAGATATCTGAAACCTACAACTGTCAAAGCATAGCATAAGTGAAATTTAGGAATTGAAGTTTAACAATGAAGTAAAGTAGAAAAAAAATATTGAGATGCATTGACATTGTAGGAATTTTGTCAGGGCTTTTGCATTAAAAGCGAGATGTTTGCCATTGCCATAATATCTTAATGACGTGTTTATAACAATTAGGCATGTACTGATAGAAAAATAGGCCTAGATTTTATTGTGGTTGATAATCAATATGATGACCTATATTATGAATGTAATGTACACTTTACCATTCAAAAGTCTCTGCTGTAATATTGTAAAATATTATTTCAGTTTCAGTTGTTTTCTATTTGAAAATATTTAAAATGTAAATTTTTCCTGTGATTCAAAGAATCATAACTCTTCAGCGTCACGTGATCATTCAGAAATCATTCTAATATGCCGATTTGCTGCTTTAATGCTTTATTGTGCTGGTTAATGTTTTTGTGGAGAGGGCTGTTCAAAAGAACAGCATTTATTTGAAACACTTTTGTAACATTATCAATGTCTTTACTGTCACTTTTAATTAATTTAATGCGTCTTTGCCGAATAAAAGTATAGAGACCTTCTAAACAGTATAATGTACATTTTAGAGATTTTTATTTATTTATTTTTTGCCATTATCTAATATTCATCAGCCAATATTGGATATTTTATTTAGTAGTACTTTAGGGATAGTGATAGATTATTGGACACCACATGAGTGGTGTGTTTGGGCCATGAGCGACTGAGCAGAGAGCGCATGCGGAGCGGAAAATTGTGTTGTGCATCTTCGAAAGCGGAGCCGCTCGAAAAGTTACAAAACATGCTGCGCGAGAGTGAAAACTGAACGCTGAGGCGCGAGGCGGCATATTTTCGACTTATATTTTCAGCCTTTTTTTCTCTTTCGGCCAAAAAAATGAAAATGCCATTTTCGGCTGGTCATTTTTGGCGACCGAAATTTCGGTGCATCCCTAATAGAAAAAAAAGCCTTTACTTCTCGAGTATGAAAAAAAATATATCATCTGCACATATAGTCACAGAGAAACCCTACATCCCTAATAAAAATGTCTTTTTATGTGCTGTAACCATTAAAGAAAAGCTTTTAAATGTCTTCGATGTCTTCTGATTTCTTAAACATCTAGCCTGGAACCATTTGTGGATGTGGGAGTACTTGGGAGATCTGAGAGGGATATTGACTTTACCAAAAAGTGTCTCCAAAGGGAAAAGGCTTTGTTTTATAGAGGATCTCCATTAAATTAATGACACCAGATGTTTCAGACCCACACAGTTGTAGAAGTAGGCCATTCATTGTCCCAGGAGATCTCCTTGTTCACAACTTTCTGTTCTTAAGGAATTTCCTATTGATCTGGCCGAGCAATTTATTCAGCTCTCTCCGGAGAGGAAGAGAGACTTCGAGAGGAAACTGTCGGAGCGAGTAGGGGATCCTCGAGAGCATGTCAGCGGATACGCGGGAGGAAGTGTTGATGAATGGAAGCTGACTGTCTCGGATGTCTCCGGTACCATTCCGACACTTCCGGCAGTTTCCAGTCTTAAACCAGACGCGCTTTCTGGAGTGTAGTTACGTCACCTACGAGTGAACTGAGATATGGGCTTGACAAACCCAATCAAGTGGGCAGTTTTGTTGCGTCTCCATCTGTCTCTTATTGAGGGAAGTGTGGTAGTGTCGTGCGTCATGCTGGTTCTTTATGTTGCACTGTTGGAGAGGACGGTAAACTCAGACAGGAAATGAGTGCAGGGAGATGACAGGCCCATGAATCACCCCCTTTTTGAAGAGATGGGTCACATCAAACACACACAGTGCGTTAAAATACCTCAGAAGAAAGGCATTCACTGACTAACTCATATATGCCAAGAATTCGGTCCACTTTAAGAATGTAGTGCTCTATGTTGTGAAACATGTAATTTTTTTGAAGACTATTAGAGTACATTTTACAAGAAAATACTATTTCAGTTTTTCTACTTCAAAATGTCACGTTAAACTCAATGTTGCTTGCCAGTTCTTTGTAAGTATTTGAGTGAAAATTGATTCAGAATAAATCCTAAACCAAGTTTATTTCAGTGTAAACGCCACATGAAGCCACAGGGTTTTTTCAGCATTGAAAATAATTTGGCGCGGAAATTATTTTTTTTCCCAGACAGTTATTTGATCCTTTAAGGATTTTTCCCCATAGAGTGGACTTCAATAGGGTACAGCAAGTTGAAAGTCCAAATTACCGTTTTAATGCAGCTTTAAAGGCTCTACATGATCCCAGCCGAGGAATAAGGGTCTTATCTAGCAAAATGATTTTTCTAAAAAAAATACGAATTTATATACTTTTTAATCACAAATGCTCGTCTTGCACCAGCTCTGCGTTGTGCCATGCATTACGTAATCACGTTAGAAAGGTCACGCTTAACGTAGGTGGGAAGTGCCTCAGTAGGGGGAGAAACTCCCCGAGCTTTGTAGTCAATCGCAGACATCCGTTGAGCACATGAACGCAGTGGCCAATCAGATGTTTTTAGTTGTTCAGAATCAAAATCCGCTCAACGCTGCTGAGTTCCGCTCAACTTGAGAAAATGGGAGTTTTTCCCCCTATCGTGGTACTTCCCACCTATGTTAAATCCTTTTATTATAACCAACAAAGAATAAACCCAATGTCAATAAGAGATTCACTGCACAGTGTAGACCGCTTCATTGATTATAACAGGAGTTTTCGCAACTTTGTATACCTCGCATTATAATTGACCGCTTCAGTGATTTATAATAGTCTTTGCTCACTTTCACTTTTTTGTATATATATTTCTCATTTAATATATATTTTTCGTGCTGCAAACTGCACATTTCAAAGTTTCTGGATTGAGAACTATATTTAAATGTCCGATTGACAGTCATAACCATGCCAATGGAGGAAACATAACAATCTGATACTGTATGTCAAATGATCTGGGCATTAGGTCTTGAAGTGTAAATGCAAAACGATAGACCTGCCAATTTTTCTTCATTACTAACTTTTCAAATCCGTCACTCAGTGACTTGTTTCATTTTAATTTACAGATTTTTAAATGTTATATATTTCTTAGCACTTTGTTTTATGCTCCGTCCTGACAGTGATTATTTTTATTTCGTGAGTAACTAAATAAATATTACAGACTTTCTTTGCATTTATTTTGGATTTGCTGTACTGTGTGTGTGTGTGTGGATAACGGTGTTCATCCACCACCACCACCACCGAAAACCATTTTTGACCCATAAAAAACCTGAAAGGCATTTTTTGCCGTACGGTTTCTTGTGCGTAATGTACCACACAAGTGTCCAGGGTTCAGTTTCAAAATAGTGAGATGTTTTTGAGCTTCTTTAAATGTTCTGAATATTTCTTTCTCAGAAAGCTCTCGCTTACCTCCTTCGAGAGCCCTGATGTGGTCAGAGCTTGAGGGCCGCACTTTTTCCGCTCTGTGTAGTCTGCACACGCCCACACGCATATGCCTACGCTCGTTTAAGTATCCTACACATTCCTGCATCCACACTCCATCTTCGGTCTGCAATACCTTCAATTTTTTGACTTGACTTTATAGTGGTACCTGATGGTATTATAGCCGTATCACTGATGTTTTATTGGCTTACTTCTCTCTAATCGGTTAAATCGTGGTAAGATTTTCTAATGATCTCTTGATTAGTCCGTCCTGTAACATTATCCTCTGATTTAGTGTTTGGGCTCGCATCCAAAGAACTGATGACGACCTTGTCAAGGTTCAGTGTTGAAGCATTTCTTTTTTTTTGCCAACATTTCCACAGGCTGTGTTACAAATGTAATGAATGTCTGTCTATAGCGAAATACTTTTTAATATTACATTTATTTTACACCTTATTATATTGAAAGTAGGCTTAAAATATACACTTATGCATTGCTCACCAAGGAATTGATTTGATGATAAATACAGTAATATTAAAAATATTATTACAAGACTTTTTTTCTATTTTAATATATTAAAAATGTAATTTATTCCTGTGCTCAAAGCTGAATTTTCAGCATCATTACTCCAGTCTTCAGTGTCACATGATCCTTCAGAAATCATTCTAATATGCTGATTTTTTTCTTCTTCTTCTCAATGTTGATGTCAGTTGTGCTGCTTAATATCTGTGAAGATTAGAACGTTAAGAACATTGATTTGAAGTAGATCGATTTTGTAACATTATAAATGACTTTAGTGTCACTTCAATGCATTTTTGCTGAATAAAAGTATTCATTTCTAAATTGCGGTCAAATTTTACTGATGTATAAATCCAAAAATAAGTAAACAACAATTCCTCTCTTTAATGTCATGTAAACGATTTAGTCTTTTGTCTGACTGAAATCATAACATTTTAATAAAGTCAGATTCACAGACGTAGATATTATGATTATCAATGTTGTGCGCTTGGTTGGTTTTATCCTTCAAATATTCAATTACACTTTGGGTCATGTGTACTTTGACAACTATGCAAAACCTGCTGTAATTCAGTTATAACTGCATGTAAACATACTTGTTGTAACCCATGGTGGAGAGATTTACCTCTTCATAAGTACCTTACATTCAAATCTAGCTCCAAGTATTTCTGCCCACAGTGACCATATAAACTGAATTATGGCCTGTGGGTGAGCGTTTCTCAAATTTGACAAGCAGAACTCGTACTGAGCTATGAACAAAGCTGCTTCTAGGACCACTTCAAAGATGTTATGTTGGCGTACTGAACGGTACCTTGCCTTGTGCAACCCTTATAAATGACTGCTCATGAGCGAGGCGTTTCTGCAGTGCAGAGCTGCCCTCCTTCTGTCAGCACTCTGGTTGTGGCTCAGACAAAGCTGCAGATTGTCTCCAAACTACAGAACTGCCAGGGTTGGGGTTAATACTAACGCTTGTGCCAAAAGCACCAAGGGCCTCGTTTTCTTGCCACTGTTACCGACTGGAATTTCTTGAGAGGAAGTCGTGTGTGTGCTCACGTGCGCTCGTGCGATTGTGTGCATGTTTGTAACTCCCCGTAGCCGAAGTCCAACAACTGTAGTCATTGTTTTAATTTTAATTGAGTTCAGCATGGAGTCAATCCCAGAATGCCGTTTAGTTAAGTTTTCCTTGCATGCCTTTATCCATTACAAAATCAGATTTGGTGAAAGGGCAGAGAGTTTTGTGTTTCGGTTGCAAAAGTCAATCGCGTGCACAGATCATCTATAAGTAGATCCACAAGGAATGCCTGCAGATTTCCATACAATTTGAAACTCTCAGTTACTTTTGCTTTCGATTATCCGCATGAGGATACCAGGAAGGGATCTGGGTGGTTTTTTGTGAAGCGTTGTTTGCATTAAACCAACTGCTCCCACAGTCGGTACACATTCACCCACCTGTTATAAGAGCATTATTGTACAGATGTTTTGTACAATTTTTGTTTTCACGAAAACAATGACAAGACGTTGAAATTGTTTTCAGCTGTTACTGTGTTTTTGGAATTTTATAATTTATATATTTATAAGTCAAACCTTTTGTAATGCTTAATAAACATGTCTTAAAGGGTTAGTTCACCCGAAACTTAAAATTCTGTCATTATTTACTCACCCTCATGACGTTCCAAACCCATAAAGACTTTCGTTCATCTTCGGAACACAAATGAAGTCCTTTCACTTCATATACAGCTACACAACTGACAACTGACGCTTCAAAAAGTTCATAAAGAGATGGTAAAACTAGTTGGCTTCACGTGCGGGAACCAATGAGGTTCAATCTCGTGTGTTTCGCAGCACGTTTGAGCTTATGCTAGAACCAATAGCGTTTGTTCTTGCATGTCAAGCAATTACGGTTCAGCTGTATGTTCACTGATCGATGTTTACGTGTGAATAAAAGCCTAAATTCAATCTGTTCATCATATAGAGCGATCGAGTCTCTTCAGAAAATTTGGACTAAACGGCTCCATTCATATGGATTATGTTTGCGGTCTCTTTATGAACTTTTTGAAGTGTCAAAGTGTCAGTTGCATAGCTGTCTATAGAGCGAGAGAAATCTCAGATTTTAATTTTTTTGGGTGAACTATCCCTTTAAGCTTTTCCATCCTCTCCGACATTTGTATGACACTGTTGAATTTTGCCTCTAGTGGCGCTCATTGTCTGTCAAACCTATTTTGTTGGACTGTAATATTTTTACTTCTGAGAAAATAGTTTTAGGGGTCGTTCACATATTGCGTCTAAAAAAGTGTGGAAAGCACGGCCGCGCCACTTTCTCCTTCTTTCCAAAGCACTTGCGCTGCCTTGCCGTCTGTTGTTGCTATGCAACCATGAACTGCGCTCTCCACGACAACAAGGAAGTTTCAGCAAAGGATAAATTGATTTCTAGCCCTTGCGTTAGCTTTAATACTAGATATATTTATGGAAATGAGATATAAAAACAACCCTGTGTAGCTATGATCAGCTTTTCGGCTGAACTTTCGATGTTTTGTTACGGAAAGGCCCAAGCTGATCGGTTGGTTCTTGTCACATGACCTGCGGTGCACTTGCGGCATTCTGAGAAGTTGAATTTTTCATCTCGCTGCGCCTGGAAAACGCGCCACATGCGCGTGGCGACCGCGTCGCTTCCGTTATGAGCGCGCCTGCCGCGTGCCTTCACTTGAAACGACGAATTTGAGCGTGCAAAAGACGCAATGTGTGAATGGTGAACTCAAGTTTTTTTTTTTTTTTTCGGAAAAATGGCTTAATTTTTCTATTTAGATTCTATTTGAAAATTTTAATAACTCAAATATGGTTTTTGGCATGAAAATAGATAAAGAAGCTGGCATGACAGTAAAAATCAAACTAACAAACAACTGGACATAATTATTCATATTACAGAAATTGTGTTCAAAGAATGTTTTAGAGTAAAAATATCGGTAGGACTCTCATAGTTTTATTTAAATACACATCCGGTCTGGCGGTCATGTCGGTCTAGGCACAAAAATTCAAATAGTTTAATGCATCTAAAGCTTAAAATGGATCCAAAAAATCTACATACACGAATGTTTGGAACTCAGCAGCTCCATTGGAAATGAATGACTTTCCAAAATGAACGGTAGCTTTAGTCCACGTGGAGCAGGATTTTATATCAGCGAGAATTCGCTGTGGATGCCACGATTAAAAGGCAATCCACAGACAAAATGTCCTGTTGCTCGCTGCTTGATGCTGTATTGTATTGTATGCAGTTAGAAAAATGATGAATTTATCTCCACATAGTTAAGTCGTGAGCAGATTTTAAATGCTGGTGGCTTTGTGTGTTTTCTCTACCCACTTATTTGTTTATCCCACTGCGAGTTTGTCTCATGTTGTACAGTGCAGTGTCCGTAGGGACACCACACACACACACACACAGAGATGCTCACTGTGAAAATGAAGAGTAATGACAGTAGGGTGTTGACTGTTGTGTTCCTGCATCTCAGGAGAGTTGCAGTACACACCACTGGAGAGAGAGAGGGAGAGAGAGAGGGAAATGGCCTGTTTTCTCTGAAGAACAGTGGAGCTCTTATCATCGTGGGAGAGGGAGAGATTGACCGATTAGGGATGAGAGATAGCCAGACCCACAGAGCGTGTGAGAGAGAGAAATAAGGGAGGGAAGATCCAAAAGCATGTGGATGAAAGGGTTAGGTGCACCTCTGTTTGGTTTTTGTGCGTCCTGGTTCTGGTTGATGCAGCGATCATGTCATACCTTTCAGACGACCATTACCTCAGCTAACTGTTCTCTTTAAATATCTCTTTCTCTTCCTGTGTTGATTTGATCAGTCTGACATAGTTACACGTTTTGGTCACGCTAACAATGAAATTCCCCCGAGAGGCTCGATTGTCTCGTAGCGATTCAAAAGACTTTGTGGGCTGTGTGAGAGAGTGAGAGATTGATAGGGGTTTTCTGAAACAGAAGAGCCTTTTTCTCATGAACGAGGTCGGGGTTATAAATTATCCTGCGTGAGAGAGCGAGGCTTCGGCCGCAGACGTCGGCTGTGTTTCATTCTCTAACGGTCGACGAGGACGAGCCATCGTCACTTCTCCTCCCCTGTCCACACGCTTTGAACGATGACGGGAATGTAAAGTGGGCTGAACTACGCGTGGAGCCTTATGAATTCCTGCGCAGATCAGCAGTATAAACATGCACACGGTCACGCTCATGTAGGGGTGCGCCTTTCAACCCGTTCCCACGTTTCAATCTTGCAGGAATGTTCCTAGCCCTATGGGGAGTATTTAGACGTCTTTCTGCGGTCCCTTTTTTCCTCCTGAATCCATTTGCACCATCTGCTGTATCTTTACAGAATAAAGGAATCAAAGCACTTCTTTACTGTCACCCAGTGACGAAATCTGTTGGACGTGACACCGCACTTGCTCAGATGTGATCTTTGAGTGCACACACTGTGAAAATGGGCATTAGAGAAACAATATCAGTTCAAATGGTGATTTTTATCACTGAAACTCCCAGCAAGAAACATTTATGACCTCATCGTCTTCAATTCAAGAGACACTATTAGCAGTGTAATGGTATCTACCTTATTGCTGCTATTGTCAAAACAGCCTTGTTTCCTGTCAAACATTTAGGCTGTTATCAGTTTCAGACTGCTGACAGGACTTGAGTTGCGATAAACTATTTTGCACATGACTTTGGCCCGAGATCAAGTTTCAGTTGCATTTTACAATATGTATGAATTGGTGATCAGACATTTGACATTGTCTATTTGACATGAACTGGTTTATATACTATTATGGAATTTATTAAAGGATAGTTAACCCAAAAATGGAAATTCTGTCATCATTTACTCACCCTCTTGTCGTTCGAAACCCATTTCGTTCATAAAGAGATCGTAAAAACTATCCTAAATTAATTCTGTTCGTCGTAAAAAGCGATTCAGTTTCTTCGGAGAATTCGGACTTAACCGCTCAATTGATGTGGATTAATTTTACCATCTCTTTATGAACTTTTTGAAGTGTCAAAGTGTCAGATGAGTAGCTGTCTAATATGGAGGGACAGAAACCTCTCAGATTTTATTTGTGTTCCAAAGAAGAACGAAAGTCTTCCGGGTTTGGAACGACGTGAGTAAATGATGACAGAATTTAAATTAACTAAGCCTTTAATATTTTGAATTAATTTATTTAAGGAATAAATGTGCTTTAGTCTTTTTTTGTTTTTAACATCTCTATTTAGCTTTAATTTATTTTTTTAGTGTAGTGCTGCACCGCTATTTCAGGTAGTTGCTAAGGCAACATCTTTCATTTTTGTTTTCATATTAGATTTTTATATTTCAGATTTATTTTTTAATGCATGATTTAACACAACATATTTTCTTTTGTCAGTTCAACTTAAATAATTCAATGTGGTTCAGATAACATAATACTGAGTTTCTGTTGATTAAACCAATCGCCTTCATTGTATTAACTCAAATAAACTCAATTTTAAGGCAACCAGGTAACTTACTTTTTTTAGTTGAACCAGTAATTCTCTTTTACAGTGTAGTTGTAGTTTTAGTTTACTGGCATGCACTTAAGAATGCAGCTTAGAATGCAGTATTAAAGGTTTAGTTCACCCAAAATGCAAATGTGATCACCCACATGACATTTTACTCACTCTGCAACATAATAAAAATATTTATCAGACATCTCATTTAAATATGGCTCAGCAGAATGAATGGCAGTATTGACATTAGTGACATGCATGAACGCATGAACGTGTTGTTTGACATTATCATTGGGATAACATGTCTTGATTTGCCATATTTAAATTGAATGTGATTTATGACTGAGAAGGTTTCAATAGAAAAAGGTTTAAATTTTGTCTTGCTCCTCAACGATCACGTGAAATCCCTTTGACTACGCTTCATGGTGATTTTATAGTACTTATTTTTGCAGCTGTTGCTATCCATTTTTATTGTATTGGAAAAGAACAAATTTTGTGCATCTTTTGTCTTTTGTGAAAGTACCGCTTTGTGACGCACCTTCCTCTAGGTGATTTACATAAAATTGCAGTACCCTTCAAAAGTTTCATTTTGAAGTTAGCATGATTTTTTTTAAATGAAATAAATGTTTATTTAGCAAGGAGACATAAAATAACTCAAAAGTGACTTTCATTCGAACCCCATTCATTGATGAATTCTTTTCATCCTGAAAAAATCTCTTACAGTAGTAGGATATAGTAGCCTATATCAAAATAAGTTTTCAAAATTGATTGAGGAACAGTAATAGGATGTCTGTGTGTGTCTGTGTGTGTCTGTGTGTGTGTGTACGCCCCCCATGTGGCTCCTAAAGTCACAAAGCTCTATTCTAGAGGGTAAATGGGAAGACAGTAACTCAAAACGAACAGCCTTTGAGAGACAGAAACTGCCTCTCTGACTGAGCTTCCTCCATATGTTTTCAATACTCCACAGCACATGCTGATGGCCGTGTTTTGTCTTCAAATGTTCACTGTCAAGGGTCTTCAGTTGTCATAAAACTCTCTGTCTGTGATCTTTCTTCTTGAGAATATAAACCTCATCAACTTCACCTAAATTTTAGTCCTACTTATTACCAATGCTTTTGCACACACTACCATTCAAATATTTGGGGGCTGCTAAGATTTTTATTTTTGATCTATTTAATGCATACTTGCAGAATAAAATAATTTCTTTAATAAAAAAAACTTACTGATCCCAAACCTTTGAACAGTAGTGTACCTGTATGCCTATATAAATATTTTAAAGGAGATATATTATACCCCTTTTCACAAGATGTAATATAAGTCTCTGGTGTTCCCAGAATGTGTCTGTGAAGTTTCAACTGAAAATAGCCCACAGATCATTTATTATAGTTTTTCAAATTTGCCTGTCTTTGGGTGTGAAATGAGCTGCTGCTCCCGGCCCGCTTTCCCGCTTTTCAACAAGCTCAACAGCTCGTGGGTAGTCGTGGCCTAATGGTGAGGGAGTTGGGCTTGTAATCAGAAGGTTGCGGGTTCGATTCCCACGCCGGCAGGAATTGAAGGTGGGAATTGTGAATAAAACAACACTCTCTCCACCTTCGATACCACGACTAAAGTGCCCTTGAGCAAGGCACCTAACCCCCAATTGCTCCCCGGGCGCTGTCGCAATAGCTGCCCACTGCTCCGGGTGTGTGTTCACTACTCACTGCTGTGTGTGTGTGCACTTGGGATGGGTTAAATGCAGAGCACCAATTTCGAGTATGGGTCACCATACTTGACAACACGTCACGACTTTCACTTTCACTTTCACAACAACAAAGCTGGAGAATCTCACGCAGCCAAAATGAGGATTGTCAGTAACGTGTTCAGCCTTACATTGTTTAAACCGGAGTCGACACTGATGGAGAGACTCAGGAAGAAGTTACAACTTTTAGACGTTTCTGAACGGTTAGTGGATAAATTTATGTAGTTGCTGTGGAGTTGATTCAGCTCATCACTGTGCTGTGCTGTCATGTTAATATTTTGTGTAAGTCCAGCGTTGAATTTACCCTCGTTTGTGAAGCAGTCCGGCGTAAATTGGAAACAACTCTATTACAACAACTCTTCCTCTTCTCTAAAGCAGCCCAACATGGCCCCACCACCTTTGTCGTGTGTTCTCTGGGGCGGGGTTTATGTAAATGTTGGGGTTTGTGATGTCACCAACACAGGAAGAAGCCGTTTGTTGTAGTCCTTAAAAAGCGATTTCTGTAAAAGAAAATCTCTCCCTTTGCATTGAACTTTGAGTGTCGTAACTTTCCAGAAGTTGCTAATGGTCAAACAGCAACATTATACACTAACTAAAGCTAAAGAAAATTAAATCATAAGCAAGGATCCCTTTAATGGTGCTACAAGGTACTTCAAAGAATAGCCTGTCCTAAATGTCCTAAAACCATAGAAGTACCATGATACTTTTTGTTCTCCTCTCTTCCTTTAAAACAAACTCTCTGCCTGCTTTTGTGTGTTTTTCTCCCCTTTTCTCTCTCTCACACAGATATGCAGCCACACCTTGTTCCTTTATATCTATCAATCAGTGCTGCTTTTGTTGGGAAATCTGAACAAGCCAGAGTCCATTCACGTCTTCTACAAAACACCCGTTACGTCACGCTGGGTCCGGCGGAAAGGAGCAACTTTTCTTCTTTTCTTTTAGCCATTGCAGGTAGAACAGCTACACTATTCACAGTCAGTTTCAGGTGCAGTGCTGCTTCAGACACAATCAGTCTTCAGTTTGCCTTGCCGTCGCACTACCTGCCCCTCTCCGGCTGTTTTTAATGTCTGCCCTTGCAACTGACAATGTAACACTGTCCTCATGTTACTGCTGTGCGGCGTGAGAAAGGGATGTAATGAGAAGTGTATGCTGTAGACCTCAGCCAGAAGCAATTCAACTGTTTATGAAGCATTAGCTGAAGTATTTGTTGTAGCCTTTCTATATATTTTGTGACACGCATACTAATGTGCCGTGCTGATTGTGCCCACTCACTCTCAAATACTCTTTGAGAAGATTCGAAACACGTATTGACTTATTAGTAAGGATCAAACACAGGAAGCTGAGCTCAATGGCTCTGAAATGGCCCTTGTGCCTCAGTAGAGTCGTCTGGAGCAGGCTTCACACTGTGTACTAACTAGGTGCGACAACAAAGTGTCAAGTATCACATCTCCTCCATGTTAATGTGAGTTTTTGTCACTACTGTTGGGATAGATCAGGATGTGCTTGAGGGTGAACTTGACCTTCAGTCTTCACGTCCTGGTCAGTAAGCATTTAGGTCTAGCTTGGTTTTCATGAGCTATTTAATTCATATAAACTGTGTGTGTGTGTATGTGTATGTATGTATGTATATATATATATATATATATATATAATATATATATATATATATTACACATACACACACACACACATATGTAATATATATATATATATATAAATTATATGTATGTTTTGTGTGTATATATATATATATATATATATGTGTATATGTGTGTGTATATATATATACATGTGTGTGTGTGTGTGTGTGTGTGTGTATATGTATATTATATATGTATTTTGAAGAGCAAAAACAAAGTGCTTGCGGCAGGATGTGCATAAATGTGATATACAGTAATGCCACAGATTATGTCACATGCATGCCCCACGGTCAGTCTTAACAAACATGTCACAGTAAACAAATGCAACATTTCCAGTTTTTCTTCAAGTCTCGATGGCATCATACTTACAATTTAACACTATTTTGGTGACTGAAATGCCGGCATTGCTGGTATACTTTTAAAATAAATTTTAAAAATTCTACCGACAGTACCAGTACATTTGACAACCCTAGTACAGCATAAGTCCTTAAAAAATGTATGCGGTATAAAGTCATTTTTTATTCTTCGCCTCGTTAATATTTCACGTTTTAATTATAAGTGAGTCATTGTTGATTATAGATTCTTGTTTAGGCAGAGACTGAGAAAAAACAAAAGAGAGGGGAAGAGGAACCGTTTCAGCTGCCTAGTAAAAACCACAACACCTGGGATCAAGGAAGTGAGCGAGCATGTGTGGGTTTGTGTGTGGTTCCCATACGCCGTGATGTTTCTGACCCCAGCCGCCTTATAAAAGGGCCCTTTGATGCAGAGGCAGGCCTGCTTTAGCATGGCAGAGCTGTAGGTGTGTGTGTGAGATTAGGAGGTAGAGGGTGTACTTTAACCCATTTAGTACTGGGTGCTTGCCAGATTTAGTAGCTTAGTCGACTAATCCCCTTCCGCCTGCCCTTTTCTTACCAACAAGTGTTTGTACGTGTGTCTTTGTGTGCGTGTGTTTGTGTACTTGTGTTTTTGTGAACTTCTTTGAAAGCAAAAGCGGAGAGGAGAGACAGAATTGGGAACCGTTCACCTCCATTGATTGTTTCCTGGCTGTAAAACAGGTTGACGGTTTCTCTGATGGGATTTGAAACAGACCTGTAAGTTTAACCGGACAGCAGCTGACTCCGCTCTCGTTCTGTAATGTTTTCTATATTCTCGCTTTCTCTTTTTCCCCACATCGCTCGCTCACGGCTGGAGTTTTGGAGATACTGAGGGGACTTCCGTGATATTCTCTTAGCCACAGTAATAAAGTGGTGTGTGGGCTATATATATAAAAAATGCTCCTTTATCTATAAAAACATTTATAGTAGTTCTGGTGGGTCGAAAGCCAAAAAAATGTTCTTTTGATTTTAATAATCTAATAAGATGACCAAACGATGATGCACGTTTAAATATACAGTGTTAACAGATATGATGAAATTGACCAATAATTGATTATGGTATTGATATATTGTGCATATCTGTCTACATTTTTGTTTAAAAATCTGTAGAACTGTATTAAAGCACAATTCATAATCACTTGGTAATGTGGGTAATAATAATGCACTACTGTTCAAAAGTTTGGGGTCAGTTAGGTTTTTCTTATTTGAGAGAAATGAGTACTTTTATTCAGCCACATGCATTGAGACAGTGAAATTATAATGCTACACAAGATTTGTTTCAAACAAGTGCTTTCTATTCATCGAAGAAATCAGAAAAAAATACATCACGGTTCTTATGAAACACCATACTGTTTTCATTGATAACAGAAGAAATGTTTCTAGAGAAATGTTTCTGCTGAAAATCACAGGACAAATGACATTTTATAAAGATAATCTGAATATAATATGATTTCATAATTATAAAATACATTCAAATTGAAAACGGTTATTTTAAATTGTAATATTTCACAATATCACAATTGTATTTTTGATCAGCCTTGGTTTCTTTCACAACTTTTGAACGGTAGTAATAATGCACATTTTGTCATAATGTTTGCACAGCTGCATTAAGGTCCGAGTCCGAAATTTTCATATTTTTGTTTGTTTTTTTGTTTTTCGTATTCGTCATCCTAAAAATTCGTCACGCACAAAAACCTTGCACACCGAGTCGATACGTATTAATTAATCCGTTGCAAAAAAATTCGTAAAACAATGCAAAATGGAGTCTTCAAGCAATGGGGATGTATTTGTTGTCCTCTCTCTTCTTTAAAAACTGATTTTTTTTGTGGGGAGTCGTGGCCTAATGATGAGGGAGTCGGGCTTGTAACCTGAAGGTTGCTGGTTCGATTCCCATGCCGGCAGGAATTGAAAGTGAGGATTGTGAATGAACAGCACTCTCTCCACCTTCGATACCGTGACTAAAGTGCCCTTGAGCAAGGCACCTAACCCCTAATTGCTCCCCTTGTGAGTCGCTTTGGATAAAAGCGTCTGCTAAATGATGAAAAATGAAATGAAAAATGAAAATGTTAAAAAGTGACTGGAAATATTGGGTCTGTCCAATCCCGAGATTCCAATACTGGAGCCACATATTAGAAAGAAGACCACTAATGTATATGTATTCCGCACTTTGTTTGTCATACAGTGCTTTGTGTTGCGAGACGAAGTGGATCACCACGTCAGACGCCATTCTGGATTTTGGCTTTCGCTTGTACGGTGGCTCTGAATTGTCAAAACACCTCCTAAAATGCTTGCTACGGATGCAAAAAAACGCAGACAATTGAACTCGTTATAAAAATTTTTATAACGGACCAAAGTTTGGAGGCAGCGTGTAAATGTGATTGACATAATGTGAGATTTATTTTTTAACATTTGAAAATTTTGGACTCTTACAGTGTGTTTCCGATTATGTATCCCACTTTGCTGACATTTTCTTACGTTAAATCACCCTGCTAGAAAGTCCGTATTTTATGCTAGTGACGCCCACCATGCACTATTCTTCATAGTTCTGCATGCTAGACTGTACTTTAACCATGATTAAGAGAGCTAATGTAGTGATGTGTTTTTTTCATCTCATTCCATCTGAACTGTAATGGCAGAGCTGCATTTGAAGTGGTCTGGCATGTTTGTGTGTGCATATGCTTCATTCTTGCTTGGCTCGCTGAAGGCTGGGTACTTTCTGTCTGAGCCGAGTCTCTGTCACGTTGCCTTACGGCTCAGCGCTATAGAAACCGGGTCAAACAACTCGCTCTGCAGCTCTCCCTCACCCTCCTCCCCATCCTTCCTCTTTCTTCACCACCACCACCACCACCACCAGGGCAAAATGTCTGTGAATAATCTGCAGAGGTTTATAATTAACCACGGATGAATTTAGCAAAAAATCTTTTTCTCCCTATTACGTGAAGAAATTAAACATTAAAGAAATCGTTCAGTCAGAAATTAAAATGATCGTTATCGTCATCCTTATGAGTCGGTATGACACCCCCCCCCCCCCACACACACACACACATTTTGAAGAGTGTTTAATTGCATGTTTTTTTTTCTCCACGCAGTTGCGAGGAACAAGGACTAGTTCAGAAGACGCTTGGTTTTCAATGAATATTAATGTCAATTTCGGTCTCTTTCTCACACAAAGCTTTATATGACTTTTCTTTAGAAGACTACTTTTGTAATATTTCTATGGTACTATTTGATGCTTAAAGCTTCAGTCATCATTTATTGTAACTGCATGGAAAAGAAGAACCAGAAAAATATTAGAAATGTCTCCTTTTGTGATGTTCATTTTTTGCTGATCTATACTTTTTAACTGAAATGTAAATGCGTTTTAATTGTTGAATTTTCACGTGCAGCTCACATTTGTGTCTAGTTACGGCTGATGCTCAGTTTGTTTTGGCTGCTTGTGATAGCACTATTGTGTGCATGAGAGAGTTGTCAGATCTGTAACAATCAATAGAGCTGCCCTGTCAAACACTGAACACGGTGATTTGAGCTTCACATGCCTGTAATAACCAGATCTAACATCATCACAGGCGTTTATAAACAGCACTATCAAAGCTTTTGTACAAGATATGGCCGTTGGATTTTGCAGCACCCGGTGTTATTTTAGTATTATTTAGATACTGTTATAGCGATATATATTTTTATTAATATTAATATTTTGAATTCGTTTTATTTTATATTTGTTATAAGTTGTATTTTGAGCTTTCATTTAAATTTAAGTTCAAAATATTAATAGTGTTCTATGTGCTCATTTCATTTTTTTACTTTTAAGTATTTCTATTTAGCTCAATTGTTTTATTTCAGTTTTGGCTTTTGTAATTTTAGTGCCTCGATTAAATTAATTTTATTTCAATTAGTTGCCAAATAAAAGGCAACTTTATCTTTTTTTCCCCTCCATCTAACAATTTATATTTTATTACTTTTTTTCAGGTTAAGTTTTAGTAATTTTATTACTTCAACTAAAACTTACTTTTGAGTATGCAAATGAGCTGCTGCTCCCGGCCCGCTTTCCTGAAGAGGGCGGAGCTTTAACAGCTCTCGCTTCAGTTGCTCAACAACAACAAAGCGGGAGAATCTCACGCAGCTAAAATGAGGATTGTCAGTAACGTGTTCAAACCGGAGTCGACACTGATGGAGAGACTCAGGAAGAAGTTACAACTTTTAGAATGAAACTGGACACATTGTCTGGGTTGGTAGATGCAGGGGGGACCCGGAAGCGATGCGACCTGTTTTACAGAATTTTTTCATTTTTTCATTTTTCCATTTTTCATTTTTCATCATTTAGCAGACGCTTTTATCCAAAGCGACTTACAAGGGGAGCAATTAGGGGTTAGGTGCCTTGCTCAAGGGCACTTTAGTCATGGTATCGAAGGTAGAGAGAGTGCTGTTTATTCACAATCCCCACTTTCAATTCCTGCCGGCGTGGGAATCGAACCAGCAACCTTCTGATTACAAGCCCGACTCCCTCACCACTAGGCCACGACTACAAAGAATACAGAAGTTTGTTGCACATAACCCCATGGTGTGTGCTGCAAGGCTCTCGGCCCCCTCAAGCTTGTGCCGAGGACCGTACCCAGCAGCCCGTCTGTGCCCGTTTCTGTAGGTGCACACAGCAGCTTGCATGGTGCTGGACAGCTCAGTAAGGACAGGGCTGGGCAGACCGCTTGCCATCTGGGCTCGTTGCTGCACATGAGCCACTATCCTCCAAGCCTCAAAGCGCCACAAGAAACATGGTCCAGAGGTCACAAGAGGACCGGGGGATGACGTATCTGAACTTCACAGACCTGAAGCTCAATAATGCACCCTAGATTAACACAACAAAGCACTACCGTAAAAGCTCTTACCGTCTCACATTTAGGCCGGAAATGCTGAAAACCGCACAGTGGTGTGGGCGTGTGGGCGTGTGGGCGTGTGGGCGTGTGGGCGTGTGGGCGGGGGGCGGGCGGGGGGGGGGACGCATTTTAGTGTTTCTGTGGTGTTAAAAGCTCCGATGCAGATGCTCGGCTGGGATTGTGCGTGTTTGTTTTTGCGAGGGTCTGGCTTCAAACAAGAAATGCACCCAAGAATCTGGACTATGTGCCGACAGATGAGGGACTGAGGAAGCACAAGTTTCTTCTACATTTTTGTTGACATTTTGTGTCCCCCTGACCAAAGTTGAATAGAACCGCTTTCCAAAAAAGAGTCTAGGATTTACTCAGAAATTGCTTGTAAATAACTACAAATAAATTGCCAGTATCACATTGAATTAAACATAAAAATTCTGAAGTAGAAAGATTGAAAAAGTATTTTCTTGTAAAACGTGCTCTAATAATCTTTGTTTTATTTACAACGTAATTTTTTTTAGTGTATGCTGATTTGCTGCTTACACTCGTCTCCATTTTTAAACCCTTCAAAAATCTTCTGGTAATAGTACATCATCCAGACACAAGGATTTGGTTTTCAACACGCTGTGGGATGCTTGGATTCATGCGCACTATTTTGGACAGATTGTATGTAAATTGCTACATTTATCAGTGTAGATGCAATTTTGACTGTGAGGGACGCTTGAATGATTGGGTACCTTGGTGTTGTTCATTCAGCTCGTACAATAATGAAAAAAGTAAGTTTGTGGAAAGGCTATTTTTTTTGCTTTGTCAGCTCAGCTGAATGATTGACACCCAGGTGCACAACACTATGATATACACAACATCTAATGCTCCAACTGAAGCCTATTGCTTTATGCTTTCACAGAATAAAAACTTGCTTAAGGTACTTTCAAAATGACAGGCTGGAAATTATTGGGATATTTTGTCAACTCGGTAGCGTTGGCTGGCTTGCCGGGGCAGCAGACAGTTGGTTCTGGTTTCCAGTACCTCTCCCCTCTTCTTTAATTGTTTGCAGGAGCTGCAGTTCATTACAGTGCTAACTGCAAACCAGCAAACTGCTAACAGCTTTAGCCAAGGCCACCCAGTGGGCTTACAGCTCCCCTTTTTCCTGCTCTGTCCATCTGGCTCAGGGAAGGAATAGAGATGAGGGGGAGTTAGATTACAACATATCTCACAGGGATGCGGTGCTCCGTAAATGCACGCTGTTGAGGTTAACTGCTGAGTGGGTCTGCTCGATGATGAACGCCTCACATTCGCCCCTGTGGATGTGCAGTTAATGCTGAGGAACGACTAAAATATTGGTCATTTGTTATTTATGTGTTCATTTTGCTAAGAAGTTCATTTTGTTTTTTTCCCCCATGGCTTAAACACTAACTGTGCCTATATCAAAATGAGACTAAAATGTAGTTTAAAAGAATTAAAACAACCAAAATCCCTCTTATATTTCAATAAATCTTAACCATATTTTTGCAATTGTGGTTGCTGAATAAATAAACTTATGCAACCCTACAATATAAAGTCTTTTTTGCTGTTGTTTTGATAGAAGCATATTAAAGGTACAATATGTAATTTTCGCCACTAAAGGTCACTTATTCAGAACAAGTGTAGCTTGATGGCGCCTTAAAGTCGGGCCGAAATCATATTCATGGATGAGATTTAAACAATAAGACTCAACTGTTTGAGCTATAGAACAATGATCAGTTTTCTGTGATTGAATATATCCAAACAGTTGCTCACCTGTCTAATAAAACACATGACACATGGTTTCTACAAAATAAAATGCGGAAATCGAGGGTAATGCAGGTATGATGTCATTGATAGGCGACCCTCGGACACGTCCGTGTCCAGGTTAAAATTGCTTATTTCTCTGGATTTAAACAAGCATTCTTGGAAGCATTTGGGATAATGCAAGTACACGAGTTTACAAAATTTGGATTTGAATCCAAAAATCTTACATGTTTTGCCTTTAATGTGGAATTTTACCGTTTAAGCCGTTTTCATAATGTAGAGGTTTACTTTTTAGGATAATATACTATATTATATTGAAATGGTTAAACTGCATTCATTCTGATTAAATGTAAAAAGTTTTTCAAATGACAATCATGGTCAGTAATCAACATTACAATTTTGAGTCAAATCTGATTTTTGTCTTTCGTTTCCTGTACACGGACATGTTGAGACTTGTACGGGTTTGAGGGTGGGATGTAACATTTTGCTCGGCATCACCTCAGACCACATCATTCACACTTACCAGACAAACGTCTCTTTTTAAGAATGTGTGTTTAGGCTGGGAAATATGTGCATGCTGGTGTTTTATTGTGAGGGCGACCGTTACGCATCCAGAAAAAGGCATGAGGAATGTGGTGTGCCGGAGAGTGGGGATACACTCAGGAGTCGTGGGAGGGTTGGCGGTCTTTGGATTACAACACAAACACACACAGGCCGGGAGGAGCCCCGCGCATGAATAATTCAGCCACTGTCGGCGATTATAGCGGCCCACTGCTGTTTCTGCCGTTCAGCTGTGTTACTGATCGCCATGCAGCGCCACGCCTGTGCGGTCACCCTGCATGAATACTGCAAGACGTTTGCTTATTATGCCATATGAATACCAGAACACTGTATGCTTGTTATACATTATGAAAGGTAGAAATGCTTGGGGCTCGTGTGTCAATTTTTCTTCCTGTAAGCGTGTTGTCTTTAGTGAGATTTTGGGGTGAGTGAGACTGATAAAATGGCTCAAAGAGTTATATTGGGTTGGTTTAGTGCCTGTGTGTGTTTAGCAGAGCGAATGGAAAGAAGATGAAGATTAAGCGCTCTTTAAAAATTGAGAGATTTGAACTGGGCAACGTTTAAGTAGTATGAACTATTTTAGTGCTTTAGTAGTATTAACTATTCCTAAAATAGATTTGAATATATTTATTATATATTCTTGGTGCTTTTCAGCTGTAGCCTAAAAATGCAGACTGTTTAAAATGAAATGCCGCTTTACTTAATACGTTTTAAAAGGTAATTTATTCCTGTGATGCAAAGTTGAATTTTCAGCATCATTACTCCAGTCTTCAGTGTCACATGATCCTTTAGAAATTGTTTTTTTACTCCCCAAAAAAAAAAACATTCATATTGTTGAACAATGTTTAAAACATTTGCGCTGCTTCATATTTTTGGTGGAAACGTTGAGCATTCTTTGACTAGACAATTCAAAAGAGCATTTTTTTTTGACATGTTGAAATCTTTTGTAACATTATAAATGTCTTAACTGTCACTGTTGTTCAATTTTGTCCTTGCTGAATTAAAGTATGTTTATTGGAAAAAAAAAAAAAAAAAAAGCTTACTGACCCCAAACTTTTGAACAATGAGGACGACAACGTGGCATACCTCTGTTTAAAACTTTGTCACCTAATCTGTTTTTACAAACACTGCTATGTCACATGACCTTGTCACATTGGCTTGGTTGTCATCTTGAATAAGGCTGTCACGATTACTCGATTTTAATTTGAGTTTAAAAAAATGCTCCCTTTCAATTTACCGTCTCGAGTAAAATACCGACAAAATACCGGAAGTGGTGCATTCCACGGACGAGAATCCATGTATCGCATTATTAGACTGTCTAAGGCTGCACGATGTATTAAAACTATTTAGAAATTATAATATAGCATAATGCTTTTGTGAATCACGGAGCTTTAATTATTTACATGCGCACAGGGTACGAGTTTCTTCAATCTCTCACTGTTTTACATGCGCGGAGGGCGTCTCAGCAACTCCGTTAACAAACTCCAGGATATGCTGTGAGTTTGGGTTGTTTATAACGTTAATCTGGGAAGCCAATGTCCGGCATTTCATCAGATTTGTAACGTAAATCGCCTATAAACCTGAGAATACATGTTTCTAAATATGCATGCAATATACATTCTAAATATAACTGTTTATCGCGATTTCAACTTTAAACCCTCGCTCTGAATTTACATGTTTTGATGTCCGCAGGTTTTCTGAAGTGGCCAAATATTAAAGATTAAGTAAACATTTGGCCAAATTTTAAGGATTTGATCTGCTGCGTAACATAGAACTCTGCAGGTATTTATTATAATACATAATGCATTTTCTATTTTTATTACCACAAAAAAAAGATTATTTGATTAATCGTTCAAGATAATCAATCGATTTCTCGATTACCAAAATAATTGTTTGGGACAGCCCTTAACTCGGGCTGAAAAATGTTTTTAGTTTGGGCTAAAAAAAATTATTATGCATTTTTAATCCAATTTCATGTAAAAATGGCTGAATTATTGGCCGTCTGGTCAAATAATGAGTCGAGGATGATGATGAAAATCATGACTAATAAAACTTCCGGTTCATTTGTCACTCTGGAAATGTCAAGTCAAGTGCTGTAATCCATGAAGTGTTCTGTTGTATGCTGGACATTTTGGAAAATATGGATCACGTTGGTATTCCGGTTGAAACTTTGCAAGCTGTCCACAGTATTCATACTCCTCATCATAAGATGATTTTCTGAACAGAGCCACATATTGTAGTCTCTTATTCTACGCATCAGATGTTGGCCTTCTTAGCTCCAGCAAACATCCTCCTCAAACAGAATTTGGGAAAAATGAAGAAAATAAACTTTCTGAACTTGTACATTTTTGAGTGAGTTACAAGCATATTCTCTTTCCACAAGAACATTCTCGAACACATTCTTACTTCTTTTCTTCTCGCTTATTTGTTGTCTTTCTCCTCACTCGTGGTGGAAGGAGACCGAACACAAGCTGATCCTAAAAGCCATGAACTCACTATGAGAAAGAGCGAATGTAATAGTTCTTTTTTTTTTTCATTTATTTGTGTAAGTGGAGAGATTCATATTACTCACTTAATTCTGATTTCCTTCAACGCGTTTTATGTTTCTTCAGCTGTATCTTCAGAGTTCAAATGATAAATATTTACCCTCAAAAGGTTATCTTGATTCCTTATTCGTTGAAGCATGACTGACCTTTGTCTGCTGGCGCTGTTTTTTTTCGAGTTATGGACCTCATTTTCTACCGAATAGATTTATTTAATAAGATTTTTTTAGCAAACTGGTGTAATTGCTTTCTTTTGAACTTTTGGGTTATGAACGTTGGAGAAAAACAATGTTTGAGCTAAATGTATGCTAAGAAACAATCGCAAACAAGACACAGACTCCCCTGGGCCTCGAACAGGGAACAGAGTAAAATTCCCTCTTCTAGTTAACATGGATCGCAAAGGCTCTCTCTCTCTCTCTCTCTCTCTCTCTCTCTCTCTCTCATATCTCATTGTTAGGGGGTGTAACTCTGAGAAAGGCGTCGTTTCATTAGGACTAGAGTAGCAGCATTATCTCTATCACTGGGCTCCATCATCCTCAGCACTGGCTTCTGCTTTATCTGGTTCTCATGACAGCTCTGAAAAGCCCTTTCTCACAAAGAGCCTCTCAGAGATCTTTACAACGAAGGGAAAGCGATCTAGGGCATCCTTGGAGACTGATCTGCTAGTGAAAGCACAAGAGCTCTGCAGACTCATTCAGAAATCTGCACACATGCAGTAATACATGCAAAGCCAGGCATTTTCAGACATGCAGATGTGTTCGCATTCTCTCGCATTTTCGAAATTCACGCTTGCAAGTTCTTTGTTTGCAAAAGAGGGAGAGGAGCAGACAGAAGAGAAACTGTGTCAGAGACTCTTTTGTTCAACTACAGTAACAGTCCTCCCCCTTTCTAATGCCTCATGACCCATGCTATTGTGCGTTTGGTCTTGTTGGTTGGGGTTAGAGAGGGTTCAGTTCTGTTAGATGAGTTTGGACCACATGCTAGCTGTGTCTGACCTGTATCAGAAGTGGCGCTTATTTTAAAGACATACAGCACAAACACTTTTAAAAAGTTGTTTTTGGAAAACGGCGGTGTCCAGATACACTGTGGACTCATGGGAAAAGAACTTTTGTGCTCATGTAAATGAGTTATTGTTAAGTTAACCCTCTTGCATTCCGTCCAATCATAGCAGCCCTAACTCATGCTGGGTTATTAGATTAAGTTATTAATCTGTTTATCTGAAAGCATGTCCCCTGATGGTTACGTGTACATCTGTAAGTTTAAGAGAGTGAGAACTGTATGATGTGCACCAGAAACAAAACATGTAGCGGCTTTAATATCCAACAAAGTAAAAAAAAAAGTAATGGTACCAAGGGATAGTGTCCAAGTGTTGTTTATAAATAAACTTTACACTCTAAGTGCTGGGTTAAAACATGCAGTTTTATTTAACCCAACTATTGTTTAAAAATTACTATATGACTGGCTTAAAATGAACCCAAATAGGATGGAAATATAAAAATCAGACAGTTACTAGAGGCTATTCATTAAACGTATTAATAAATGTTCATTTATTAAATATATATTAATACATGTTCATTTCCAACATATTTTGGGTCCGTTTTAAGCAAGCAATACAGTAATTTTAAAGAATAGCTGAGTTAAAACAACCCAATCGCTGGGTCCATTTTCAACTCAACTTGGGTTGTTTTTAACCCAGCATTTTTTTAGAGTGTTCTTTTATTATTACTTTAGTACTGGTGGTAGTATTGCTAGTAGTATTAATATAAATATAATGGAAATTCACACTTCTGTCTCATTTAGGTCAAACATTACTAGGTAGAAATGTGGGATGTTATATAGGCTGAATATTATTCATAAATTGCATGAATGTTGGCTGTTAGTGTTATTTAATATTAAGTTATTAATACAATAATTGCTTCAATTCATAATAATATTAATCATAATAATAATAATAGGACTATAATAATAATCAACAGTTCTTCTACTGTGTCAGTCGCCTTAAATTAGGCAAAAAGTATTAATTAGAATATTTTTGGGGTCAAGGCTGTGGCGTCTTGCTTAACACTTCTAATGTTGTGTTTCAGTTGTTGATGGAGTTGTTATTTTCCTAGCTGTCTGCGCGGAAGTTTTAATTAAGACGTTTTAATCTATGATTGACCCAATGCTAATCCAAAGTGAGTGTCTATCCTGGGGGAGGTTTTTTTTTTTTTTTTTTTTTTAAGTATAAACTAGAAGAAGGGGAGCTTAAGCATTCACCAATGAAGATTCACTCTAGCCTGGCCTGCAAAGCCTCATCTGTCCCCCACCGGATTCTGTTTGTCCTCATCACTTCTTGTTAAGCTGTCTGCAGTGTACTATAGTTACCGGGTGTCTTCGGCCCCTCATGCCAGAGCTCTCATCATACACACTCAATCACAGGACAGCATGAGTTCTCCCCCCCCCCCCAAATGGGCCTCCATGGACTCGGTGTCTCCCCTAGCTAAATGTTAGTCACAGCATTTCCCCTCAGGGATCAGATAAGTATCTATGTATCCGTCGGTATATCATAACATTAATTAGACTGGGTTAAACTAGACGCATGCCTGAACATGGTTATGAAAATACATGAAGAACCTGAGATGCTTGCCTGCTAATTTAATTCCCTGTCTCTTAAAGTCTCTCAGTGTCAGCACTGATTCAGTCATACATCACACCAGAGTTTCCTGCACTGCGCTTTTGTGAATCTGCAGCACAGTCGGAATGAAATTATATTTTACCTGAGTATTGAGCTTGCAGTCTGAATTGAAGTGAATTGATGAGGTATATAACACAAGAACTATTGCTATAGATCTTTCATCTTTCGTTATCATTATTGTTCATGTTTAACTAAAGATGTACAAGAGTTTTAATGAATTGTTTTCAGTTTAATTAAAAACATTTAATTAAAGGTGCAGTAAGCAATTTCTGAGAAACGCTGTGGACCAGACCGAGCAGCACAACACACTTGTAGCCAATCAGCAGCAGGGGGCGTGTCCACGCATGATGGGGGAGGATAGAGAGACTGTAGACTGTAGAAAGAGAGATGGCTGAGAGACATTACAAAAGAGAAAAGGCCAGAGGAACATCACTGGAAAAAGAAGGGTTATGGTCAGACTAGAGCTTTAGGACCCGCGTTAATAGAAAAGCTTTCCAGCACTGGAGAGACCAGAGGAAGCGGGAAGCTGAGGTTGCGCTGTATCTGCTCTTTATGTGAATAACATTGGTTTCGTGTGTGTGCTGCCGGCAACTAACAACCAACTCATATGTACTGTATGTTCGTTGTTTCGTTCATCCTTGTCATTCATTCGTCATCTTCACTGTATTTTCCGCGAAGCTTTATTTTGCTTAGCTTCTATGATAGCTATGATTAAGAGACATCCACTCTTGCATTGTGTGTTCGTGCATTTTGAGGGCAGAGTAATGAAGGGAGGGGTGTTTGATTGGGTTGATTTCGAATATCAAGTGTTCAACAATGTTTTTCAGGCCACATGTACACTAGTGTGTTTTTATTTTAAAATGAAAACGATCCTCATCTACTCTAGCGTTTCCACAGGGTTTCAGAAACTGTCTTTATCTACACTACAAGACTGTAAACGAATGTCACATGACCATTCATGCACACCAGGCATGCGCGCACAAGTGTAAACAGTTGCCTCTTGCACATGTAGGCAGCTGCGGTGTTAAATTGAGTGTTTAACTACACAATGTACGCTAAAAATGACAACAAAGATTGCAGTTTAGTCTCCATGTTATCGTTTTCAAAAGTTTCAGTTTCGGTCCGTTTACACTGAAACACATTACAACCATTTTCAAACTAAAACGGGCTCTGCAGCGTTTTCCAAAGTCTCCGTTTTCGAGGGTCAAAAACGCCGGAGTAGTGTAAACGACAGGCGTAACAGTAGCAAGTTATGCGTTTTAAATTAAAAACGCACTAATGTAAATGGGGCGTCAGAAATTACTTACTGCACCTTTAAATCTTAAAGTATTGACATTTTTTTTATCCTTTATGATTTTAATTTTTTAAATAATTTATCACATTTTTTAATTTGAAAAAATTAAGAAGGGTTTTGTGCATGGCGTTGACGGCATTCAAAAACTGTATTCTTTAGGAATTACTGCATAGTTCCTACTGTTGACAGCTCAATAATTGGAAACAAGTGAACATATCCAGCACTTCCTATGACCCCTTTTCTTACACAGTAGTCATGTGTGCCAGCTAGAGTGCAGTCTGTCGTGTGTGTGTGTGTGTGTGTGTGTGTGTGTGTTCATGCAAACGTGTACATTCGCTCTCTCAGGAGAGGGATGTAGCTCTAGCAGCTGTGGGGATGTAATTCAGTCCTGTAGGCTGTCATCATTATCAGGACCCCTGCGGTTGTTGGCGTAGTCTCAGAAGTTTTCCAACAGAGAGAATGAGAGAGAGGGGACACAGTTTTGTCTACAGAGGAGAATAAATATATATAAAATATATATATTTTTTTTAAGAATGTAAAATAATCGAGATAAAGGGAATAAAAAAAAGAACTAGAGGAAGGGTGTAAGAAAATGAGTGGAGGATATGTATAATTAAGGAGGAGATAAGTGTTGTTCTCTGGCTGTAGAGTTGGAGGCAGACAGCTGGAGGAAATGGCCTGAACCCCTGCATTCCTGTTCTGGGTCAAACATGAGACTGAGAGACCCTGCCAGATCCCCAGTTCCTGGAGGATCTCTTTAAACAAAAGAACTGTGTTTCTGAAAGGATGTTAAGTATTGCTTTTTAAAACACTTTGGGGTTGACGCAGATCATACTTGGATCATTCAAAGAATGTCAATGTGTGCAAATCGAAACACTTGATACTCTCATTTGATATTGTTATAGAATGGTGGCCTCACTTAATTTATATAGACCTATAGCATTCAAATTATTTTCCAGCAAGGATCCATTCAATTGATCGAAAGTGACGGCAATACTTTTCTCAAATAAAAGCTGTTCTTTTGACCTTTCTATTTATAAAACAATCCTGGAAAAAGTATCATGGTTTCCACAAAAATATAAAACTGATAATAAGAAAGGTTTCTTGAGCACCAAATTAACATATTAGAATGATTTCTGAAAAATCACATGACAGTGAACACAAAGGCTGCAGAAAATTCAGCTTTCCCGTCACAGGAATAAAATTACATTTATTTATATTTATATATATATATATGTATGTATATGAGCCAAAGAGACCAAAAACATTAAAATATACTTAAACAATATATGTATTTATATTTAAACAAAATAAAGCAAAACAAACTTTTGTTTGTTAGGATATAAAATTATAGATTCTCTTTTATCATGTTGTGAAGCATTTATGGATCATAACTCTGCTCAGAGACCTGTGTGAACGTGAAATGCACTGATCCATTAAACATTTGTAAACCAATGGCAGCACTGCTCTTGATATTAGCATTGTCAGTTGGAAAATCCATTATGGCCACTCACTAATGTCTACTTGATTTACCAATATCAAAGGGCTGGAAACCAGCTCCTGGTGGTGACACCAGGTTACATGGTCCAAAAGGCCGTTTGTCACCTTTGTTTTTAAAGGGGACCTATAATGCCCCTTTTACAAGTTGTAATATAAGGGTGCGTTCACACTTGTCATGTTTGGTTCGATTAAAACGAACCCTGGTGCGATTGCTCAGCTAGTGCGGTTCGTTTGAGCATATGTGAATGGTGCCATCAGAACCCTGGTGCGGACCAAACAAGCGGACCGAGACTGCTAAAAAGATGGGTCTCGGTCCGCTTCCAAACGAACTCTGGTGCGGTTTGATTGATATATGAACGCAACACGGACCAAAGACATGTAAACGACCCAAAAACAGGACGTGATGTCACAAGATGCGACGGTACAAGTCAGATCGGTGTATCCAAAATGAGTCGAGGGCAAACGTGGAGCAACGAGGAGGTGAAATGCCTCATCAATATTTGTTTCTGCAAATAATGGAGGAAATCCTGGTGCTGTTTTTAATGTTTTGAACATTTTATGAGCTCTTCATGAGTTGGTAAAAATGGTAAAAATAAAGCATATGTACACGCATACTATGATCGCATTTAATCCAGCACACAGCATTGTTTTGAATGTTTGGGAATGAAGCTCCGTCGCGAAGTATACGTCATAAAAGCCGACCAATCAGGTTGTGACCGTATCCCTATGCCTTTGGTTCGGTAATTTAAATTTCGCTGTTAAAAATGCCAGTATGAACGCTAAGCGGACCAGGACTATACGTTTTGTTTTGTTTTTTGGTCTGGATCAAACGAACCAAACCAACCGAACTACAAGTGTGAGTCTCTGGTGTCCCCCGAATGTGTCCTGAAGTTTCATCTTAAAATACCCCATAGATTATTTATTGCAGCTTGACAAATTTGCCTCTATTTGGGTTTGAGAAAAAAGACACCGTTTTTGTGTGTGTCACTTTCAGTGTTGATGAGCTACTGCTCCCGTCAGCTTTCCAAAAGAGGGCAGAGCTCGTGCTTTGGTTACTCAACAACAACAAAGATGGAGAATCTCACGCAGACAAAATGAGGATTGTCAGTAACAGCCTTACATTGTTCAAACTGGAGTCGACACTGATGGAGAGACTCAGGAAGAAGTTACAACTTTTAGACGTTTCTGAACGGTTAGTGGATATATTTATGTAGTTGCTGCGGAGTTGATCGACTCATCACTAGCATGTGTCGTCATGTTAATATTTTGTGCAAATCCAGCGTCGAATTGACCCTCGTTTGTGAATCAGTCCGGTGTAAAATGACGGCATCAACAACACTCTACTACAACTCCTCTGCTCTTCTCTAAAGCAGCCCAACATGTTCTCGGGGGCGGGGTTTATGTAAATTTTAGGGTTAGGGATGTCTCTAGCCTGGGAAAAAGCTTGTTGTAGTCCTTAAACAGCAAAATTTAAAAAAGAAAATATCTCCCTTTGCATTGAACTTTGAGCGTTGTAACTTTGCAGATGTTGTTTATGCTCAAACAGCAACATTACACACTAACCGAAGTTAAAAAAGTGTAATCAATATGTTAACATAGTTAAATTATGAATTAATCACCCCTTTAAGCTACCTAGAATTAAAACCTTTATCCCTTATATTGTCAAGTAGAAGCCATTTTAACGGCTTGGACTGTCTGGAAGGAAAGCGAAACTGCTAGGGATTATTATTAGTATCTCTTCACTCAGACTGGTTTGACGTTTCCTCCTGTTGCATAATTTCTAGCACTTCTTGGAACTGAAGGAGAGTAATTAGTCATCAGGCGTAATAGATGGAAATTGCCTCTTTGGCAGCTCTCCCACTGATTGTCATTGAGATCTTTTTAAAGCGGTCGAGATGTTTGTAATGACTGTTCTGTGCTCTAAGAGTTCGGCTTATGTAATCTCTGGTTTCTCTGGGGCTTTTTGACTGCTTTGTCTTTTAAAAAGTACAACACGTGATGTTTAGCCCAACATGAGATTGTGAGGGCAATAGGTATGACTTTACTTTTGATATCAGACGGCGAGAACGAATGTGCATCCCAACATCAGATCAGACTTCCATGATGGAGACACAATAGTGTGCATTTCTGTGTGGATGTACGATATGAATCCAGAAGAGGTGTGGGCTTTATCATGGATCTGCGAACTTGGACTTGGACTTAGAAGAGCGGAGGCTGGCTTGGGGTGTAAGAGATGAGATAATACTGAGAGATTGATTCTCGGGAAACCATGAATAGCTCTTTGTTCTCTCTGAGTTTGAAGTGAAGTTTTCTGTATGTGCTTATTCTCAAGTTGTATATAAAATGAGATCTTGGCTCGGCGGCATGTAAAGGCTGTTATGTGTGTGTTGTTGAAGTTGCAGCCATACTGAGACTGTGCCTGAGGCTGAAGCTCTGCTGCCCATCTTCTCTTTCAACAGTCACTTTTTGATATATATTGTCTATTGAAATGCTGAAATTTCAGTAACAGAAAATATTTGGCAAAAACGGTTTTGGCCAATATTGTTTTGGAGGGCTGAAACCATTTACTGAAACAATGAAGGTCTCTAAATACTAGGTCAGAGGAAAAAAATAAGTTTGAAAAACCTGAGATTCAGTATACTGTTACTGAACGTCCCAATGCCCCCCCCCACCCCCCCGCTGGAAGCTTCGTTTAGGTGACTATGTAAATTAGTGTTGTCAAAAGTACCAACTTCAGTACCAAGTCAGTACTGAAAATTTCAAAAATGTGACACTTTGAGCGCTTTTGTAAACGACTCTGATTGGCCTTTGTGTTCACATACTGATCAATTCTTCAAAAACATGTTGTAGATAGACATCAATGACGTTCTTCACCGAGCGCTTACACAGATACGCACGGGAGCGTCTGAAAGCAGATGGATGGAGTGAACAGAAAAAATGACCCAGAGAAGATTTCCACATCAAAGACGGATCAGAGCACACCTAGGCTATCTATTATGCAATGGGCACAAACCAATGGTTGTAATCAACATTTCCAGAAAGTTCGCTCTGGTAAGCAGTTTCAAAGTCCAGAAATGAGCTCCAAATGAACTTCATTTTGGCCTGATTTCATTCGAAATTACAGCACACCCCCTCGTGTGGACTCAAATTGAATTGCATAAACATTTTCAGTTTGGTTTTGACTGAATGAAAACTTAAATTTCGGTTTAGGTAAATTCATTTTTCTCTAATTTTGTTCCTCTGCTCAGGTTTCTTTGCTCTGCCCCTCATTATGTAGCATGGAGAAAGGCTCAGCCCTCTGCGAACTCCCAGCAGTGCATTTCAAATTTGAATTTATCAGCAGATCGCCATGGCTCTTCTGTAAACTCGCTGAAATATCAGTCGATCCGTAACACGCATTCCTCTGCCTCAGACTCTGTGCCAGCTAAGGTTGTCAGCGAGCCCTCGGTTCTGTCACAGTTGCGTCTCAATATCAGGATGTTGTGTTTCCACTGTCACCCTTCTAACCGTTGTAATTCTCAGCTGTCAGGACAGCTACAAGATGCTGAAGTAAGAGTGGGGAATTGTCCACAAGAGCTTTCCAGAGAGAGCTTTTAGTGTATTTGGGCCAACAACCCTGAAGTAGAACAGTTGAGCCGAGGACACTCTTGTACTGTCAAAGCACCACAAAGACATTACGTTATTCCGATACTGCTCTGTTTCAGCTGCCAACTCTCAGTATGTGCATTTAGAGTCTCATTCGTTTCCCAGAAAACTTCAGAAGTCTGTGAGACTGAAATGGTCACACTAATAGCAACTTTTTACAATATTCATGCGCCTCAGATTGAATAATCCTTCTAATGTGTGCCTCTCCATTGTGAATGTGACTGCATGTCACAGCGCAGCTCCAATTTCAAACTCTGATGTTTCTTGCTGCGTCAGCGCCTGCAGTGTCTTCCAAGGCACTGTCCCACTAATGATATATGTAAAACAGGAATTTTTAATCTCTTTTGAGGGGTTTTTACAGGGATTTTTCGAACTAGTGGTAGACTGCATGCATTTTTTCAATGGCGAATACTGATTATTAAAGGTGAAATGACTGATATAAAGATATGATATATAGGCTAACCTAATTAATGAACGATGCAGTTAAGATTATATGTTAAAAGGCTATATTCACACAATGTTTACTTAATACACTGCATTGAAATATTTGAAAACTGAACGGTTGTTTTGAGATTATACAGATACACTAAACTGTGCAAAAGTTAGCGGTTGTGAAATACTATTAAGGTTTGAAATAACTGTTCTATTTTAGTATGTTTAACATTTTTATTTCTGTGATGCAAAACTGAATTTTCAGCATCATTGCTCCAGTCTTCAGTGTCACATGATCCTTCAGAAATGATTTGGTGCTCAAAGATTTATTATTATCAATGTTAATGAAAGTTTTTTCAGGATTCTTTGAATAGAACGTTTAAAAGAACACCATTTATTTTAAATAGCGTCTTAGCTGTCACTTTTGTTCATTGTAATGAATCCTCACTGAATATAAATGTATTCATTCTTTTAAAAAAAATATTGGAATGGTATTGTATAACAGATAATACAACCTAATTTTATGCATGATGTAGTTGAGATGTATACCTATGCTGTTTTTTTAGAAGTTTATATTTACGTATATGAAAGCAGTAACCGTGCATTATCCCTTCGATGCCAAATATCTGCTATTTTGCGATTACGTAGAAAAATTGGCCAGTTATAAAGTATAGATATCTAGATTTTTCTCACTTTAATATCAGAATGAATCTTGTGGAAAGGCATTCATGTCTGAACCCGAACCCAGCCTTAATATACACGACTTCCTTAAGTCCAGTTAGCTGACCATTCATTCAGGGATTTTTTTTAAAAAACATGTATTTTTGCACGTCCCTACATGTCACAGACAAGCATGCATGTAGCTCCTTTTGGCCTGTTCACAGAACGCTGTCTCTGTGCGTAACCTGAAAATACCCTATCCCTGCCCACCGCCTTGGTGTGCTGTATTTTGATTCTTGGCAGGCCTAATTGGATGAAGTGGAGCATGCTGTAATGTGTTGTCATGGTGAAACAGTGCTGGGCTGTAATGTGATTTGCTGTAGTGGCAGTCAAGGCTGTAAATTCTCTCTGATGGAGTCAGGAGTGTGTCAGACGCCCAGTGTGAACTAAACGTGGGCGTGTACCTCCCGAGGTCCACGATCCAGAGTTGGTGCGCACCGTTACCGGCTGATCTCCACTATCAAAGACATACTCACACACTTCACCTTCACACAAACAGTCAGGAGGGGAAATAGAGCTGAATTGATCAGTATTGATGGCCGAGAGTCTGTCAGGCCATAACGTTTGACACCGCAGGGAATGTTTGTGTGCCGGAGCGTGTCTCCTCTTGTCCCTTCTGTATGAGAATGTGTGTGTGTGTGCGTATAGAAGGTCAGGAACACACACACACTTTTATCTTTCCTTCTAAAACAGCTCGTGTCTACGCAGGCGGCGTCTGTGTGAGATAGATAAACCCGAAATTCATGAGCTATGAATCAGGCTTAGGCTGCCTTTGATGTCCTATACTACGAGCAGACATTCCAAAGCCTTCTGTACTTGTGTGTGTGAGAAGAGCGAACCGTATTAGCGGTACGGAGGCAAGAGCAGCAGCTGTCAGCTTGTACCCATCAGCTTTGCTTTGACTCTATTGTCTGAAGAGACAGTGGGTAGATGCCTGCGGGCTGGTACCGCCACACACACATGCCACATCCACTGTTATTTCACACATGGATGTTTTATCGCACCTTGTGCGCTGTAATTCATAATAATCAAGCTTATTATTTTGACATGCGCCGTGTCGTTGTGTTTCTCTTCTGATTCTCAAAAACCTTCGCCGACACACACACACACACACACAATACGTAATGATAGCCTGTACCGTTGTTCTGGTGAGCTGCTGTTTCTATAGCAGCAGGTAGTAATGCTAACGTCTCACTCTGGTCTCTCTGACAGATTACTCCATCATCTGACAGTTTGGTGGTGCCCACAAAAGGAACTGACTGACCCGTAACTCATGGCTTCCTTAGGACTGGGACTTCACTCACACTTGACCTAGAACTGGGAATTCACCGTGTTGCATTATACTGTAAGTTCCCTTAAAGGGATAGTTTGAAAAAAAAAAAAAATTAACTATTACCAACATGAAAATTCTGTCGTTACTCATCCTCATGTCATTCCACACCTTAAGACTTTCGTTCATCTTTGGAACGTAAATGAAGATTTTTTTTTTTTTCATGAAGCTTTTTGTCCCTCCGTGGATACACTTCATAAAGTTCATAAAAGTTCATAAAGAGATCGCAAAACTAATCCAGTTGAATTGAGCGGTTTAGTTCAAATTTTCTGAAGAGACACGATCGCTTTATATGATGAACAGTTTGAATTTAGGCTTTCGTTCACATATAAACATTGCCCAATTCTATATCCTAATTATTGTTAATGTAATTCATTTTCCAGGAGCTCTTTGCTTCTACCCTAACTCTGATTGTAAATTTATTACCTAAATTATATTATTTGCTAACTGCATTCTTTAAATTGTAACGTTGACATCCATTCTCTGTAAAGCGGCTTTGGAATGATATGTATCGTGAAAAGCGCTATACAAATAAATTTGAATTGAATTGAATTAATCAACGCACACATCAATTGAGGTAAATGGAAGCTCAAGCATTTTTGCTTGAGATCATTCTCGTGTGTTTCGCAGCACGTTTGAACTTCTGGAAGAGGTTTGTTCTCATGGGTAAAGCAGGTTGAGCTACCGTTTATGTTTGCGGAACAAAGTCTATATGTGAATAAAAGCCTATTGGTTCATCATATAAAGCAATCGAGTCTCTTCAAAAAATTTGAACTAAACCACTCAATTCATCTGGAATATTTTCATGATCTCTTTATGAACTTTTTGAAGTGTCAAAGTGGTAGTTGTGTAGGCTGTCTATAGAGGGACAGAAATCTCTCAGATTTCATTAACATCTTCAATTGTGTTCTGAAGATGAACAAAAGTCTTGCAGGTTTGGAATGACATGGGCATGGACATGGAGAATTTTAATTTTTGGGTGAACAAACCCTTCAATCTATTGAGATCATTACTTAAATGACATGTTTGAGCTTTAGAGTTATATTGAAGCATTTTATTTTACTTGTTTGAATTATTTTAATAAATAAAGTCAAACCAACATTTTAGATACCAGTGAAATATCACAATTCTCGATTCCAGTTTTCATACCACAGCAAAATCTAATTGCCTAAATAATCATACATTAGTAAATACAATTGAACAGTCAGTAATGACAATATTGTAATAGCACACATCAATACAAGAAAGTGCTTTAAGTTTTTCAGATTTAATTATAAAGGTTTAACAGTAGTATTCAGGTACAGAAATCAAATAATCAATTGTAAAATAAAACTCACTTTATACAATAACTATAGATCAATACAGACGTTATTCTGTCAAGGTTAAACTCTTTTTCTTTGATTAACAGTAATGACTGCTGCAGGGATATTAGGCTGCTGTCACTTTAAGACCTGATGCACGGATCGGTCACATCGTAGACATCATTTTGAACATCATAGATTGTTGTAATATTTAAATTGACATGTTCAGTATCAGGTTCAAAACCCAGTAACCTTACTCTAGTAAGCTTACCGCTTAGACAGCATTTTTGAGCATCATTTGCAAGTTGAAATGTTCAGTTTGACATGATTGATTACTTTCTAGTGAGTTTTCAACATCAGATTAGTGTTGAATCGTTCAGTGCAAGTTCAATTCGATACAATAATTTTAGATTTTGAAGTGTTCAGTTTGAAATGTTTAGTTCAATATGTTTTGCATGTTTTAAACAACATTTTGGATAGTTTACTTTAACACTTTGTGAGCTGATTACATATCTATATGCAACATTGTTTTGAACACCATAGTCATGTTGAAAAAATTCCTGGATGGCATTTTTTTGAACATTCTTGGTATGTCGGAATGTTGCGTTTGGAATATCTGATTCAACATGTTCAGTTCAACATGCTTGATTCAACACATTTGTTTCAATTTTGGAATTTTCTGTTTGAACTTTTTTAACCATTCAGATCTTTGAGTCAACATGTTTGCTTTCAAATTCAAAACCATCTAGTTCACCACCTTGATGTCATTTTTTTGAGCATCATCACTGTTCAGTTCGACACTCAAAATCTAGTTAGCTGTCCAGTGCCCACCTATTGGGTTAATAATGTCTAGGTAGGCCTGACAAACAGCTGGTGGGATACCATTACAAGCTCTTTGTTCAGTTGCACAATAAGAGATGTTTGTTGGCGGTATAAGAGCACTGTTGAAGAGATAAACAGACAGAAGGACACTCCCTCATGCCCTACCTGGGAGATTTTAGGCCTGCAGCCTCATCTGTTTGTTTCAATTCTTGATTTGTTTGTCTGGTGTGTGGGCTGACCTGTTTTTCCTCTGCTGTGTTGTGTGTTTGCGTTGTGTGATAATGGCTCATCTATCAATGATCTGAACACAGCGTGTCTGTGTGTTTGCAATGCTGTGTCGAGGAGCCCCCAGGACAAACTGGTGTTTCGAGTTTTGTTGCCCTTAAGCAGAATTCACTTCCTCCTCCTAGTTTTGCTGCTCAGTTTCTGGATTCTTCCAATCCAAGATTTAGTTTTTTCAGCCAATCAAGTGTGAGTTCTGCCATGTTGTTTTAGCAAGCGTGGTGTTTATGGCTTATAAGGTTGTTTGTGTTACTTGGATGGTTGAATAAATTGGTCAGTATTCAATTTTAGTGCCATCACGTACAATCTGGGTATATTAGCCATGTGTTGACACACTCAGACTACATGTGTACTATAGCTCTCACTGTCACATTCACAAACCCAACACCTGTGCACTATTTGATCACATGCCAGCCAGATGGCACACATGGGCATTTCCTAGTAACCCGCTGGCCTCCTGAGATCATTTTCTGGCACAAGTATGACAGAATCGCCTACAATTACAGATGGGTCGGGCCATCCAACAACCAACTGGTCAGTTATTGATGTACTTTTTCATTCTTTTTTTGTTTTTTAAATTTTAGGTGATTAATTTAGAAATAACTATTGGAGGGTTTTAACATTTGTAACACTCTAAACACTGTGGTTTAGAATGCTAGTAGCCGAGTTTCCATTACAGATATGCGTAAAACCTTTGCGATATTTTCTAAATGTCGATAAAAAAAACATACTGCTTTTTTAAAAGAATGATCGATTTTTACGCACGCCAAGTGACCTCTAAATGCGAAAAAACTGTTTCCATTGCAGTTTTCCAAAATATTTCTTTTTCTGAATTGCGTGAAAAACCACCTCATGCGAGGGAGTTTTTGGGAAATTGCCGTGTTTCCATTCACAACTTCAGTTTGCGCAATTTGAAGGGTAATGGAAATGCAGCTACTGTCAGCATTGTACATCTCTCTCTAAAAAGTTTATTTCTAAATTATTTTCTCTTGAAGTACCCACTGCTACCTTTTTTGTCTGACATCGCTAATAATGTTTCATGTAAGACAGACTAATCGTTCAGATAACCACCGACAATTCGATTGTGTATTCGTGTGTTCTGCTTACTCCCACTGTGTAGCACGTGCATACGCGACCTCCCTCTAATCTATAATTCATATATGCATGTGTTTTCTCTGCTTTATTGATTAGCCTTCACTCACACGATGGATTTCATGCACCTTTGACCTTCATCGCTTATCTTAGTGAATTAAAGGATTATGACTAGCTCCTGCCTGCACACACGAAGCAAATGCTAGTCCAAAACACAGTCTCATGAAACCGTACGACCTTCCTCTCTTCACTATGACCCTCACCTTTCATTTCCAGCATCATACGCTTTCCTCTGTCCTTCAAACGCAGTCAAGTAAACCCTATAGGGCAGATCAAACGCATCTTTCCATTTTAAACTCACACTGGCCAGCTGCTACCACCAGGGGGTTCATGTCTGACACCCCAAAAACAAAGTGACAGGAAGTCGTCAGAGGAGACAAGCTGTGTTATGATTGACAGATCCTGTCATGGCTGTCTGCGGCAGGTATTAACTGAGTCCCTGTTGGCTGCAATTGTTTGTGCAAGAAGAATTAGTGTGATTTTAAAAGCGCCAGGGCTCATAAACCGATGTCTGATGAGGGATCATGTGACCCGAATTAGTTGAGGAGTTATGGTGTCTTCATATTAAAAGATTGTAGAATTAAAATCACTACTGGTTAGTGGTTACATGCAGTTGTCTTTTGTGTGTGTGTGTGTGTGTGTGTGGCCTTGCAGAATCTGAGCTAATTACTATGTGAACAATTAAAAACAGTTTGAAGTCAAATCTGGCACTTGGTGTCGGCTTGCTTCCCAAGAGTGTGTTAGTTTAAAGTGTCTGCATACTCACATTTTTACACCGTTCATACTTGCTTTTCCCAGTTCACTCAGACAGAATAAAAACAAGGAATTTACAGGCTGAGGGAAAACAAAACATTAAATTTGAAAGTTACGCTTTATTTCCCCCTTACTTCTGCTTTTGTGAACTTGGCCTGTGAGTGTTGGGACGCGACATCTGCCAAATGTCGGG
The DNA here is from genome assembly GCA_037194245.1 of Opsariichthys bidens. Taxonomy (NCBI): domain Eukaryota; kingdom Metazoa; phylum Chordata; class Actinopteri; order Cypriniformes; family Xenocyprididae; genus Opsariichthys; species Opsariichthys bidens. The sequence goes on from CM074278.1 coordinate 29,937,765, forward strand.
GGTGAAAATTTTACACAGACTCACCTTGAAGTGCTTGTACATTCACTGAAACAAAAAGCCACCTTCAGTGCAGCTCTATGGCAGTGCTCCACACAGTGCATTTAAACTCAGTGACTGTTGCCAATGGCATAACTGAGAGCAAACACTGTGAACAACAACATGACTGTTTTTAGATCTGACTGGGTTGTATTGAAGTGTCTTTGGACACGTTTCATTAATTAGCAATTTATTATCCGGCAAATAATCTTGATGTACACTATAAATCAGTCATTATTTCATAACTTGTGTACTACTGTAAATTGTGGTCAGAAATGGAACTGCAGGATTAAAATTTGAAGGTCTAAATTGTGGTTTCTTCACAATCCCCGCTGAAGGATAAGGGTCTTGTCTAGCGAAACGATTGGTCATTTTCTCAAAAAAATAAAAAAAAATTATGCTGAATTCAGGGTGATTGGGACACATTTTCCAAGTCATGTAAATGGCAAAAAGTGTCCCAATCACTCTGAATTCACCCTATATACTTTTTAACCACAAATGCTCGTCTAAGTAAGACTAAGTAAAAAATGCCTTTTACAAAAAAAGGTAAAACAAAGATGACGGACGATTTTGAAGTTGGAGGAGAAAATGAGATGGAGTTTCATGGAAGTAACCCCATCGCGTTACTTCTGCCTATGTCACGCGTGACCTTTCCAGCGTGATTATGTAATGTGTGGCGCATCGCAGAGCTAGAGCAAGACGAGCATTTGTGGATAAAAAGTATATACATTTTTATCTTATTTTTTTATAAAATGACCAATCGTTTTGCTTGACAAGACCCTTAATCCTCAGCTGGGATCATGTAGAGCCCATTGAAGCTGCTCTGAAACTGCAATTTAACCCGTTGGTAACTGATGTTCACTATGTGGAGAAAAATCCTGCAAGATTTTCCTCAAGAACCTTAATGTTTTTTTGACTGAAGAAAGAAAAACATAAACATCTTGGGTGACATGGGAGTGAGTAAATTATCAGGAAATTTTAATTCTGAAGTGAGCTAATCCTTTAACCATAGTAGATTTTTTCTGTTTTTTGTTAGACTGTAAATTTAAAATAGACTTACCTTGAAATTAATTGTTGAAAATGAAATGGGTATTGAAGAACCTTTGCCTGAAGGGATAGATTTTGGGAAGGGATTGAGCCTAAATCTCACCTCAGAGTCATGATATATGAGAAATGTCTTGTAAATAGTATTAATTTTGGAGGGAAGGGGATATAGTATGCTGTTCTTTGGCCAGTACTCAGATCTTTAAACAATAACAAGGCCACTGAAATGAACCCTGTTGAAAAATGGACAGATGTCTCATACATTGTCATTACTGTAACCTCCGTACCACAAACAGAGAGACAAGCTGTGGATGCTTTATCTAATATTTGGATGAATGGATTGAGATGGAGATGGTGAGAAACGATGAAAAGGGAGATAACGTGAAGTTACACAGAGGAACAGGCAATGCTGAGTGGCTTTTCATAGTCACTGAGCTGCAGTGAAGCCTGATTCAAGCTGACTTTCGTATTAAAGCAAGTCACTGGGATTCAGATTCCCTCTTGCTCTCCTCCCTGGATTCCCTTACCGCAAACCCTGTCAGATTTCCTCTCTTCCAGCTCCTCTGCTTGCTCTGCTTCTGCCTCTCCCTAGTATCCTGTCTTTTTGTGTTTGTCTTGTTCTTTGACTTTCTGTCAGTTTCATTTTGTCATTTGTTCATAGTAGGAGATGAAGCATGTGGATAGACTCTGAGACTCTAGGGGCCTTTCTCTGTGTCACAAAGTTTGAGCATCTTATTCAAAATCTAGTATCACAATCCTATGCTTATGCATTCTTGGTTAAGTCTGTAAAACGGTCCACCTCATTATACACACAGCAGTTCCCATCAGTAATCCAGCACAGAGTTCTTGTTATGTAACCCCTTTTGTATGCAGCTGAATGTGGGCAGAATCCTAATCTTACTTTCAGCTATCTCTCAGGTAATTGGACGCTTCACCCTGCTGACCCAACGATTCCATCTGTCATAGCTGTCATGTGACCAGGGTGATGGTTTTCAGGGTGGGTAAATCTGTCAGCACCTGTCGGAGTGTCAGGGGGTGTGGTCATACAGTAGTAGGCATTGCATTTTGCAGTACCTGTAAACACCTACATTTGACTTTCACATTTTTTGACTTTGGGTTCGCTCTTATACGTCCAAAATCAATATTACATGGATTGACCAAGGTGCCCTTCAGGTTCAAGGTCATTTGTTCTATTACTTTTGTCAGTTGGGGAATCCACTACAATATTGGTCAGCTGCTAAGTTACAGTTAAAGACCCAAAAGACCAGATATGATAAATGAAGACCCGGAGTCGGAGTTGAAAAAAAATTTTTTTGAAGAAAATTTTAATAAAGAATAGTTTGCAGTTTCATCAGCAGAAGCAGCTTCAAGTCTCACAAGGAGTTCGTAGGCCGCTCTCCCCCCCCCTCTCCTTCGTACATTCACAGTTCCACAACAATTATACTCTAACAGAGTCCACTAACTACGTCATTACTAAGATACTGATTGGTTAAGAACACTAGACAAAACTGGTAATTTTCCACACATGGATAGATAGTCAGAAGCATATCTCCTTCCATTATGATGCTGACGATCGGACCCTGAAGTTAGTCACAGAATGTCCCTCTAGGTCAGGCCTAGGCGCCTTCAGGTCTCCAGTCCAGATGACAACAGTCCACCAGTACCCATAACAGACCTGTACAGAACACTGAGCACACATACATAGATACACATGATTCACAGCTTCTTCAAGGCTGAAGTTGATCAGAGCTCTACACTGAACAGGAAACTTTACCAAAACATACTGATAAGTTGTACTTTTCTCTCAGTCAGAGGTACAGACAATATACATCATTATTTTCTAGTGTTTTAAAATGAAAAGGAAATTAAAGGCTTTAACATAAATTGAAGTTAGTCATTCTAAATAATTCAATATTTAGAGAGATAATTTTGTGATAAATCGCTCAAGAGATATATATATATATATATATATATATATATATATATATATATACATATACAATATATATATATATATATATATATATATATATATATTGAAGCGGCAGTGGATTCCAGAATCCACCCCTTCAATATACAACTAGTTGCTTGCTCAGAGATTTTGGTAAATGCTTTTATTGATTGTATATTTAAAAAAAAAAAAAATACAAAGTGATATTTTTGGCTTTAATACAGAATATCTGCCTGGAAGAGGACTTGAGATTAGCCTCAAAAGAGTATGAGAAATCCACATCTGAAATCCGCTCACCTCACTTCCTCTCTCTCATACCAACCTATTTCTCTTCTTGTCTTGTTTTCATCCTACTCCCTTTTTCTTATTTTATTTTCAGTCAGCTTTTCTCTGCATATTTCCCTCAAAGCTGCTAACCCCTTGAGCAAAATAACATCACAATATTAGGAAAAATGTTTGGGAGAAGAAGGGGCTTAGAGTAAGCGGTATGGAAGGAAAGGGAAAAAGATCCCAAACCCAAAAATCACAATTGAAATTTTGTTGTACATAAGTATCCAGATTAAATGAATCATACTAATTTCTCTTCTTTTTTTTCCCCCTTTTTTGCAGGTCTGTGATTTGAGTGGCCTTTGAATTTCCCAATTGGTCCAGAAGGATTAAGGAAGGTGAGTCCCTTCCTACCAAAGAAATGAGTGTGGGAGGAGGAAGCAAATGCAGTGTGGAGCTTGTCCATCTCTCCTCCCTCTAACAGAACTCCAGCAGTCTCGATTCAGGATGCCCTCTTTCCCACAACCGCTGCCCTCATCTTTGGCCCTGAGACCACAGTGGGCTCCATGAACATGTACAGAGATACTGGGGTGTGTGCCACCCCTCTCTCTCAACCTCTTCCTCCACCCCATCTCCGTCTACCCCTCCATAATGGCCACTCTTCCATGGGCGATCCAACCCCATCCCGTGTCTCCGTTCCCAAAATGGGGGTTCGAGCTCGGATTGCTGAGTGGCCCCCTCGTAGAACACTCTCACGAGAATCGCTGCTTGAGAATGGCCAAGGCAGTCATCTGGATGACCTCAACAGTGACGATGGAGGTGTAACCAGGTTTCCACAGCGAGTTACCAGAGATGAGGACTACCTTGAACCAAGTCTCAGGCCTCCAGGCACACCACCCAGGTTTCGGACTTCTGGATTTGCTCCCCTCCGACAGCGCTCCAACAGTGAGATTACATTGAGTGAACAAGATGAAACAGAGGTGGAAGGTCGTTTGTTCCGGGAATATGGCAGTACCTCTTCCATCAACGTACAGGCAGTGTCTGAGCAAAGCTTCTTTGACATGCTCAGCCAGTTTAAACAGGAGCGACCAGACCAGCGTAGCACAGCCCCTGCCAAGCTTGGAGAGCTGATTGGTGCTTCTTTAGAGGGACCCTCTTCACATGCCTTCTTGTCGACGCCACAGCCCGATGACCGCCCGGAGAATCGTGTACGCAAAAAGAGTGGGGGCACAGAGTCATCCCTTGGCAGCTCCTCCTTATTCCGCAAACTCCGTAGCTCCAGTCGGGGTGAAACAGAGACTCCACGTGGTGACGTGGATGACACACGGCCCCCCGAGACATTGTCTTCCAAACCCTGGCTATGTGTGCGGAGTTTTGCCCACTATGACTCTCAGAGCGTTCTGTTTGACTTGCACGAGGCAGCAGCTCGCCGTAGCTACGCCGCCCAGCGACGAAACACGGCCACCGGAGCTTCGGCTGCTTCTTCAGCTGCCGTTTCTTTGGCAGTTTCCCGAGCTATTGCTCTGGGAGGAGTGGAGCCCAACTTTTCTAGCACTGACGACCTCAGTGTCAGAGACCTGTCAGAGGGATCAACCCCAGGACTGGAAAATTTGGAGCAGGGTGGTCCAGCTAGTGTTAACCCCAACTCTCAGCACCAGTTGTTGCTGAGCTGCCCGCACTTTCTCAACGAGATTGGAAGCTATGGGGAACGTAACATCAGCTTCTTGAGCTCGTGGGCGGAGAGAGGAGAGGCTGGTGTGGTGGAGGCTCTGCTTCATCTTCGCTGCAGTAATGCCAGTGTGTCCATTCTGGAGGCACTGCCAGAAGTTCGGGCCAGCAGGTTAGAGAGACTGCAGCAGCACTGCATCGAGCATGTTGACCTGGGTGCCAAATACTACCATGAGCACTTTTATGGGAAAGGTAGGACATTTGTGGTTTCTGTCTAGATCAAGGAAACTGTCTCATTTGTCCATACTTGATTTCAGGCTGGGTCAACTAGAACTTCCAATTACATTATGATACATTTATCAGAATATATGATGCATCCAAATACCATAATTAGATTGGATTTGAAATGTAATGTGTTTACAGGATCAGCTTCAATCTCTCTTTATGGTTTACATAATTTATGTTCAGTATAGTACTTCATAGAGGTGGTCTGACCTCCACTTGGTGCAATACAGCCCTAGCCTCACTTATACCCCTAAATTTAATGGTTTCCTTTCATTTAGTCTCATTGCGGGACTTTGTCTTTGGGATTTACACATTTTTAACTTTATTTAATCCTGCAAACCCAAGTTCCACGTACAAGCATGCCACAATTATCAAAGCTGCTCACTATTAGCCAATAGAAGCACAAACTAGAGCTGAAGCTACAACTCCTGCCACACATCTGCCTCCCAAATGTTAATCTCCCTAAAGGTCTTGCTTTCTAAAATGCCAATGTTGTAAAAACAACCCACATTGTCTAAAAATAGCATGCTGTCACCTCATAGCCACATTAGATAAATCCTTGCAGATTCAAGTTATCTGAAATGCTCTAATTAGTTGTCTGATTTATGAAGAGTAGAGTTGATGAGATAAAGGTTACGGTTTCAGAAGTAATCTCTGTCATCCAGACTGTTCAAAGTTTGTTTTCGATGACCATGACCCAGAAAGGGCATTCATACTGGTTTTATATTTTTTAAGTTAAGCAGCACAAAATGCAACCATCTTAACATGGGGTTGTGGATACAATGACAGATGTCCTATGTAAAAGATATTTGAAGGTGAAGCGTGTAATTTCTGTGCCACTAATGGCATCAAATGCGAAGGCGAAACTAATTTTCATACATTTTCTGAGCATTTCCTCCTATCTGAAATTGGTTGGATGAAAAGATAGTCCAGCTCCAGACTTCCGCTATTTGTTGAGCTCACGTTGCTCTGTCGGGATGGATGTTCAGATGCTCAGTTAATTGTGATCTTTTAATAGTGCCACTCGCTTTATACCTTCCGGGAGAATCAGCCTATGATTGACTTATGTACAGTTGTCTCTGCATTGTAAGCTGGAAAAGTATTTTAACTTTAAAATTACGCTTTTCACCTTTAAGCCACACTTTTCATTTTGTGCTCTGTTTTTCTCATTTAAGTGTTAAATGTTTAACTTGATGAGTAAGGATTCCAAGCCGCCAAGGTATTTTTACCTTGTGCTGCCAATTACTTCTTGTTACCCGTTTACTTATTTTCCAGTGCAGAAACACTTTGTTTGAGTTACTTCTGCTTTGTCAGTGAGTCACTGAAGTGCATGTGGATTTGTGTTGGAGTGCCAGCCATATAGTGGTACTGACTTGGCATTGCTCTGTCAGGAAGGACAACATTTTGCGTGTTATCAAAATCTTTGCTGCGTTATTAAAAAGCTTATATCTGCATGCTGCTGAGACTCATAATTCTCTCAACTCAAGTTTCCCGAGCTTTCAGTACCCTCAACAAAACAACTAAACTCATATCCTGTGATGAGAAATACCAGATGACAGATTACGGAAACATTAGTCCAAATGCCAACAAGAAATTAAGACTGGAAAATTTTTAGGATATAACATTCACACACTGCATATGTAGTATTTTTGAACCCTGGTTGCATGAAATCGTGGAGTACAACAGTGTTTGATGCACCATGGCATTTTTCATGCTTTTTTTTCCATACAAAAACAAACATAATGTGGAACATGCAGTCCATTTCATGAAAAAAATAACATGATTGATATGGTTCGGTTTGAACCAGTCTGAAACAGACAGTATCAACAAAATATCAGTATAGTTTGTTGTCTTTAACTTTTGTTTTTCAAGCATTTCACTATAGGTCATACTGTGTGTGATTGTGTATGTGACCAATGAAACTTGAACTTAAACTTGAAATGACCACAGTAGTCATCCATTTGAATCACTTCCCCATTGAATCACCGATTATATTTCACGTACAAACCACATTGCACCTTTAAAAGAATCTTTATCTTTTGAATGCAATGATAAAAAAAATCCTAACCAAAAACATGTCAAATTAACTGTTATATTGCCATTAGTGGGTTATAAAAATAATGTTATTGTTTAGCAGGTTAGGCCCAATTGCGTATTTTTGAGGTCTCAATCCTCCTCTGCACTAAACTGTAGGAAAAACTGAGAATAATTACTTCATTCTCAAAAGCATGTGTAGTATTTATTGTATTAGTGGCTTTGTCCATGTTTTCTATTTTTAGATTTGAATGCTCACGGTACCTACAGGAAGCTCTACAGCCACTATGACCTAGATTTGTAGGTTTTCCTTATAAATCCCTTCTTTGTCCCCTGTGTCCTTCCTTCCATCTCTCATCCTTCATATCAACTTCCACTTTTCTCCTCTCCATTGTCTTCACCTCATTAATTATTTTCTTCTCTTCTCTATATTTTGTCTCTTTTTCTGTATTAATGGTATTAATCTGTCTTTATGTCCTCTATTTTCTGTCATCTCTCTCTCTCCATAGAGCACTGGAACTACTTTGGTACTGATGAGAAGCTGGGGCCCGTGGCTCTGAGCATCCGGCGAGAGAAACTGGACGATACCAAAGATTTAAAGGATCAGTACCAGTACCGCATCATCTTTCGCACTAGTGAGGTGTGTATAACAGAAAAATATGTGCAAATTAAATGAATTAATCCCGGATTATGCTGGGGCTCAAATCAGGACCATGACAGGATGATTTATTCTCCTACAAACACCCACAGACTCCATGGGCTTCTCTGGCTTCTTTTTATTAACTACTTTGAGCCTGAAACTGAAGCTTATTGTTGTCTGTTCTAACTACGATCTGATTAAATCTGCTAAAACTGCTTGACAATAAAACTTGAGAGGTTTGGGCCATTTGATGAAACCCTTGACCTTTTGGGCCAATGCTGCGTTTATGGACACAGTAGGGAACAATGTAGGGATCCTGAAACTATTTTTAACTTGTTTTGCCGTTTTAAAAACAATTCTCATAATGTGCGACTGTAAAAAACAGCATAAAATACATTTTTGAGAACTTTAGGCTTCTTTATGCGCCTGTGCCATTTTTATAAACAGGGGGCTTTCGCACCGGGTAGTTAGAAGAATTTAGTTCTAGAAACTAGTCACCAGGGTGGTTCTCCGAGAACTAATAGTTCCCCTAGTGCCGTTTTCCTGGTTAGATGTTGTGGCTTATTATGACGTGCAGCGGTCATTTATTTTGACGCCAGAACCTGAGCACACAGTGCTCACATTCTCCATTTTCATTAGTTTGATTTGTTTAACGGCCTATCAATATGTTGTTGTAAAGAACTGTTATACAAAGAAAGAAGGCAGTATATGAAAAAGTATTAGTGTTTGCCATGTGACTTATGTACAGTAGCACTAGCTGAGCAGAAATACATAATCATGTTTCGCTTGGTCCCCTCAAAGTTGCTGAACTATCTCCTGAATTCGAGAAGACCAACTATCATTAGTTAGTTTGTGGCCATAAACTGTATGTCTACACATCTTTTTAAAAGTGGAGGGTGCCGGTGTTTCATGTGCGTTCAGCCAATCGACATACACTTATATCACTGGTAGTTCCTAGTTCTGGTTTAGACCCTATTCTGAAATAGAAGCTAATTTAGTTCCTCCAAAAGGAGTTCTTGGAACTAAAATTGTCCCTAGTTCCTGCGGTGAGAGCATGGCAAAATCCGGTTAATTCTGCCAATAGTTCTAGGAATCATGAAAAAGTTCCTCCGGTGCAAAAGCCACGATAAAGGAGCATGACATTGGTTCATGTCATGCGTTTATGAAGATGTCGATCATGTGTCATGAAGTTACATTAAGTAAAAATAAAGTGTGTTTGGTGCCTGAACCACAAGGTTCTTTTTGCTTAATAATGGCGTGTTTGAAAAGTGCTGAGCTGTACTGGTATGACTGCTGCTCTGCTGGGTTTAGTCAGATTACATGGCTGTCTGGACACATCAAACTCACCCACTCTGAACAATGCAGCGTCTTCAGGTCATTCACACTCACGCAGTCATTATTTCCTCTAAAGATGTACTCAACTCATTTCGAAATGGCCTTGAACATGTGCGCACTAGTTCAAGAGTGATGTTTTAGTCAAAGGTTTGAGTTCAATGATTGAACGGGTAGCTGTCCATGTGACCCAGTCAGATGATGTCTTCAGATGTGTAACTAATGCCACAAGAAATCAGAAACACTAGCCTGAAAGCAAACTATTATATTGTACTCCAGTGTTTCCTCCTGTTTTTACTACTTTTACAGCTAAAGGCTTTAGCGTCAGCATTTGTGAGATTAACAGCGATACAGCAAGCAATGAATCAGGGAGAAGCGGGGAAAGGATGCCACACAGTGGGCACTTCTGTACACCATTTCTCAGCCATTCATAATCATTCTCATGCTCTGTCACATGCTCTCAGAGGATATTTGGTCAGTCATATGATTGTATTTGATGATGTGCTTCTCCACACATGGTTTCCTGTGGCTGCTGCAGATGGTCACATTGCGAGGAGCGATCCTGGAGGATGCGGTTCTGTCCACAGCGAAGCACGGAACGGTTCGTGGTCTGCCTCTAAAAGAAGTTCTGGAGTATGTGCTTCCAGAGCTCAGCGTATCCTGTCTGCGATTGGCTCTCAACACGCAAAAGGTCACGGAACAGCTTCTTAAACTGGACGAGCAGGGGGTGAGTAAAGGGCGACCAGTCGGACACTACTTCCTGACTAATGAAAGTCAAGTGTCAAAAGTCCGTCTATGAGTTCTTAAACGAAAAGGTAGTGTTCCACGTATTTGTGTGTGTGACACTGGCTCTGCAACTGTGTGATCGCTACAGCTCAGTCAGAAGCACAAAGTGGGCATCCTGCTGTGTCGAGGGGGGCAGAGCACGGAGGAGGAGATGTACAACAATGAAGAGGCTACGCCAGCCTTCAACGCCTTTCTCGAGCTGCTTGGAGAAACTGTGTGTCTGAAGGGTTTCAACAAATATGCTGCCCAGCTAGACACCAAAAGTGAGCATGGCTTTCTGTCTCTCTTACACGTGTCCTAAAGAGGCTCAACACAATAAAGCGATAAATCACATCTCTTCCATGTTAATCTAATTCCACTACGGTCATGAAAAGCATGGAAAAAGTACATTTTGATGGCCATCCTGGTGTCAGGACTAGTGTTGTCACGATACTGGAATTTCTAACTTCGATTCGATATGTTGAAAAGTATCTATATTCGATATTTGACATTATGAGTGTATTTGACACTAAGCCGCGAAGAAGAGCTTATTTGGCTTTTGTATGTCAGAGATTGCTTTATTATGTGTGTGCACTTCAGATGTGAGCGTGAAACCTGCGGGAATGAGTAGAATTATGCGCAATCCGAAATATCGATATTTTTAACAACACTACTCTGAACCGAATTAAAACAGATTGTAATTCCATTTGGTGGAGCAGAATTACACACTGCGCTGTTTGTTATATATATATATATATATTAAAAATAGAAAAAAAATAGAATTTTAGAATTTTTTTAATATATATATATATATATTTATATAAATAAATATAATATATATATATTTATTTATATATATATATTTAAAAAATTGTCCGATTTAGCTTAGGTACTAATTTGTGCCCGAAATATGATTAAGTAGGTACACACTCACACATACACACACAGATTCTTCTGAATGAATGTGACAATTTAGTGAATAAATGACTGCAGACTTTTATCTCTGAGGGTGTAATTGAAACCGGAATAGATAACGGCCCTGCTAATGTTTACACACACTCCATATTCAAAATCATGTACAAACATCTTGATAGACACTGTATTAGAGCATTTATTCTATATTTTCAATGCGGTCATCTTTTTGTACTTTTTGTACTGTACATTGTCTTCATAACCATTAATATGCATGTGTATGTTTAACAGCGGACTCAACAGGAACACACTCCCTGTATACCACCTATCAGGACTACGAGATCATGTTTCACGTGTCCACCATGCTTCCATACATGCCCAATAATCCTCAACAGGTAAGAAAAGCACACATGCTCACCAATACATCTAAGAGCCTGTATAGCACAGACATGACCCAACTTATCCTAACACACTCCCCCTCTCTCTCCCACCTGGACAGACTCCCAGATTGCCTTGCACATTGTTTAGATGCTGTTCATTTTCTTTGCTCTTATTTGCCAGTGTGTTTGGGGTGGGTGCTGCATATGGTAGACCCAGTTTGTAAAGAAACATCTGGAATGGTAGTATACTTTATGAAGTGGCAGCAGTAAATCCAGTGGATGTTCCACAGCTCTTTTTTTCATTCAAAAGGAGTGGCCACAGCTTCTGGACATGCACTCTGAGTCTATATATTTTTGTTACATGTGGTTATGAAGGAATAGTTCTCGCTCTTTCTCTTTTGGTTCGTTATTGTCAAGTTCTCCCGCTGTTTTTATATACACTGGCGTATGAATCAGAGCAGGGTGTGGTCGTCTAGTGATTTCCATGCTGTTGATTAAAATCCAGTAATGTGGCATCTTTTGCCCTCAGGAAGTTTCATGTGCATGCATATGAGTCAACAGCTTCGGTCTAAAAACATTCATTGAAAACAAGATTAAAGAAAAACCTGATTCAGTATTTGCATATTTAACTTGCATAGTGTGACATATTTTGTGTGAAATAGACTATTAAATGGGAGATAATGTAGGGAGAGACTTGTTTTTTAATAATATGTTATGTATTTTTAGAATATGTATATTTTAATAATATGTTATCTTAATGTTTTTTAATTTAATAATTGATAAATATAATTGATTTAATAATGTATTATTTAGCTTTGTTTAAAACAGTGAATAGGAGAATAAGATGGGTGCATTACAGAAAAAATATTATTAATTATATATTGGTGTTTGATAATTAGTTTTTCCTGCCTGTGATGCTTTGGTTATATCAGCAGCAAAGAAAATTTCTTTTGAAAAGACATTGGGGTTTTTGTTTTTCCATAAAACATGCATTAATAAAATGTATGCAGTAAAACCAGGTTGATTTAATAAAATATAATGTCATTTATACAACAGTTCTCTCTGGTTCTCCAATCAATCTGATTAGCTGATAGTCCTGCAATATTTTAGCGATAACAGCACTCCTACCTTTTCACCGTTTGTACCACTCCGCTTGAAGCGACTGTCACTGTCATGGCAGCCGACCGTATTTATTTTTACAAATACCACACTTGTTGTACCACAAACTAGTTTGAGTTTTAGAGGATAATGTTGTCGTTTAGACCTGAAATATATGACTTATATTTAATCATAGCGCCTATTGTACAATTTTTTTAGACTTTTTCGGAGGTGCAAGCTCCGTCAGCAGCAGCTGTTCAGTGCTCGCGGACCCACCGAGAACAGCTTCTATCTCATTTTCCGCTCGCTCTTACAGTTTTTAAACATGAGATATAATGTATTTTGGTTATATAAAACAGGCAATCTTTGGTCTTATTAATCTATTACTTGTTCCAGAGCAAATCGAATTGGGCTATGTTAAATGTGATAATTTAATATTAAGGCTATATTTAACAAATGTCGTGTAGAGCACTGCTTTAGTACGTTTGATTGTACAATTTCCTTTTGTCATTTATAATGACTTTTGTTGTTAATTTAAATGTTGTTGTTCAATAAATATTTAAATATGTTGTATTTGGTATCGAGAAAGGGTCCATTAGTGCATAATATGGCTGTAAATATCCTATTCACATGAGCAATATCACAGGAATAGCCGTGCGATATGGCTGTAGAACAGCCTGTGAATTGGCCATAGGCCGAGAGTCGTAGGCAATCACAGTATGCTGATATACAGTCATATATTATGGCTGCTCCTGTGATATCGCTCGTAAAAATGGGATATTTTAAAGAATAACTTTGTAAGATTGGTTGTGAATATCATATTTGGTTGTGCAGAACTTTAAGTGAATTCATGTGAACTGCAGAGGGCAGTGTTCATCTTTCAGCCCACAAACAGCCACTCACTGTGTTGTGGTGATTAAGGAGAGGTAGAACGGGATGTCAGGATGTAGAATAATCTCAGGGTACAGGAGTGTCCCCCCTCTGGACTCATTACAGGGAATGGGAGGTCTATGTCAGTGTTCACGAAAGAGCAGTGTTTCCATGGTTTTTCCTTTGTGAGCGGTTGAAATGTAAGATAGATTATGTAATTGATGCCCTCACACTGTTGTGAACGGGTGGGCAGCCTCTGTTGCTCTGACTCAGATTGGTGGCCAGTCTCTTTAACACATAGTGATGCTCTTAATTTCATGGTCTATTTATAAGTGTCGATTAACTGCTGTTTTAAACATCGGTTCTCTGAATTTCTGCAGTCAGCTCTCCTAGTACTGCAGAATGAGTTCAAATAAGTCCATGTAACTCACAGAACACACACCCCTGATCACCGCTTAGAATAGACAAATCAACTCCATACATAACAACAGAGAATGGCATTCCTGCCTGTTTTCAGATGGCTTTATGCATCGCTCGCTCGCCAGGCATCTCTGTAATGACATTCCTCAAACATTCTGATCAGGGTTCGTACTAAACTTCTAGTCTTAAACTTCTGCAGTTAATTCATCTTGTCATCGAACACAATCTATTTAGATGTTTTTCAGCTTTAGGTTTGTAATTGATATATGTATTTTTAATTTTATTCATTTTGAAATCTTTCTATTGACAAATTATGCACTGGTGGTGACTGATTTGGAGTATAATATCAAACAGACCTCAGACTCTTTAACGGTTGTATAAAGTTGGTTTTAAAGAAGCCTCTAATGCGTTTATTTGATTGAAAATACAGTTAAAACAGTAATATTGTTAAATGTTACGTTTAAAAGAACTATTTTCTATTTAAATATATTTTTTAAAATGTAATTCATTCCTGTGGTTACAAAGCTGAATTTTCAGCATCATTACTCCAGGCTTCAGTGTCAAGTCGCCTTTACTTATATAGCGCTTTTTACAATGTAAATAGTGTCAAAGCAACTTAACAGTAATAATTGGCAAATAATTTTTGGCTGCACAGCCGCTCTTAAAGAAAATGGTGTCATTGTCCAGCTTATTCTATATATTTGTATTGATTCATTCCGTTGCAAAGATCAATAGTTATTAGTCTAGTTAATTTATGTATATCAGCACTGGAGAAAACAGTGACGTAATCGTCCGGCTCACGTACAACGGCGCCAACGCAGGCGTACCAAAAACACTGCTGAATATCTATGCAATAGTGTATTGAGCCTTTTCTAGTATACGCACAATATCAGATTTGGATCATTCCTGTCTGACGATACCCGATCCAGCAAAAAATGGCAGTATCGGAGCCGATATCAATACTGATATCGGATCCCTAATCAATAGAAAGTTCAAAAGAACAGCATTTGTTTGAAATCATTTTTTGTGACATTAACTATCATTTTGATTAATATGCAATTTCCCCAGTGTGGGACAAATAAAGGCTTTACTTACTTAATTTAATGCATCTAAACTGATTAAAATATTAAATATTCTTTGGGAAACAAAAAACATACTGGCCCCAAACTTTTGAGCTGTAGTGAATGAATCCTAGATTCATCTTAGAGCCATCTTAGATTTATGTTTTCTGAGTTTGTTGCAATGCATTCTGGAATTGCTTTCTCCATCAAGGATACATGAAGTGCTACCGTGAATTTGGCCAAAATGAGGTTTCTTAGAATGCAAAATAAATCTGTTGGCTAACTTTTGTCTTTGTGTCAGAAGCGATGCCTTAAAATTCTGCCCTTAGAGAGCAAATATGTTGATTCTGAGCGTTATCACATCATACCAATAACCAAAGCATAAAACCTAAGATAAACACTGACTATACCTTTGCTGTCTTGCACACACTGGTATTTCCTTCAGGAAATGTAATCCTGGTGCTTGATCTTTTTACAAGATAAGTACATTTTACGGCTTGTGTTTTAGTGGCGGTCTCACAGATTTGGTCTGCAGTGCTGTTAACAGGCTTTTTCACACCTCTGTGTCTCTCACCAGAGGAATCATTGTGCATCTATGAAGATATTTCTGCCAGTTCCCACTTTTTTTTCTGTGTCCTTCAACAGAACTCTCTATCCTTTCTCTCTCTCTTACTCTTGCAGTCTCTCTTTCATATCGTTTTTTTTACAGGTACATTGTGTGCATTAAACTATAAAATAAGTGTTGAAGGACAGGCCTGAGCCATAACTACACACAGATACAACCATCATGGTAACATATAAAATAGGGGAATAAATTTTAATGTAGCACACGATGTAACATATAACTCATGACTGATGTAAATAACTGATAACAAAAAAATGAAGGTGACACACTTAAATGAAGAAACTTCAAATGATGATTTTGAAATTTCTGGAATAATATTCTGGGATTGTCGGTTTATATTTTGCCACTGTAATCTTTACGATTACTTGTTTTTTATGTAAAAAGAAAAGCCTTGTGATTGACAGTTCATTTGTTTCCAGTCAAACTGATTAAGATCCCCTTTGTGTCCTCGCTCCTGGCATTAAGTCAGCCAATCGGAGGAAAGCTTGCCAGTTTTGTGTGCAATGTGCATCAGACGGTCAGCGAATGTGCCTGGTCTGAGGCAAGAAACTACCTAGCAACCGCATAGCAACACCATGGCAAACATCTACACCACCCTAGCACTGTGGCAGCCTTTTCTTAGTAAAAATCTAGTTGAGTTTGTATTGCATTGAATTTCTCCCTTTCATTTCTTTCACAGCTCCTGAGGAAGAGGCACATAGGAAATGATATAGTCACGATTATATTCCAGGAGCCGGGAGCCCTTCCGTTCACTCCTCAGAATATTCGCTCTCACTTCCAGCACGTGTTCGTCATCGTCCGTGTGCACAACCCTTGCTCTGAAAACACCTGCTACAGGTCGGCCTTGTTTCCATAGCAACCCCTTGCTAAGCACTGCATTGCATGTCTTGCCTGTAGCTGATTACTGAGATACGTCATGGAAAACATAGTTCAATGAGTGAAAGCTGTGCTGGGATTGGTTGAAATAAGCCATTTGCTCTTTTTTTCCTTTATAGTGTGGCAGTGACACGCATGAAGGACGTCCCTCCATTTGGACCGCCAATACCTTCAAATGGCATGATGTTCCGTGACCCCGCTGCCTTCCGCGCTTTCCTGCTGGCCAAGATCATTAACGCAGAGAATGCTGCGCACAAGTCGGAGAAGTTTCACGCCATGGCAACCCGCACACGCCAAGGATACCTGCGGGACCTGGCGGAGAACTGCGTTTCCACTACGCCGCTCGACACTGCTGGCAAGCTGAACAATCTCATCTCTCTGGCCTCCAAACGCAAGGAACGCGTCCGGGCTCGTGAAGCAGCGGAAATGGGCGCCGCAGGAGCGCTTCTTTGGCGCGTACTTGCGCAGGACTACAGTGGCGGAGGCGCCGAGCTTCCTTGTGCTCTTGCCATCTCCAATGAATACGTAGTGCTGGCGGACTGCTCCACCAAAGAGGTGGTGTTTAACTGTTTCTGTGCTGATGTGATTGGCTGGACAGCAGAAAGGCTTGCGCTGAAGATTTTCTATGGCAGAGGAGATCATGTGGCTATACGGGTACCTGAGGGCAGCGCACAAGATATCAGAGAGGTGGTGCAGAGACTTAAGGTACTGACACAACAACCCTCTACTATATATATATATATATAAAAATAGTATATCAGTCTGGCAAAAAAACCCTAAAAATGTACTTATAATTTAAATATATATATGCGACTCTATTAACAAGGTGTGCGTAGATGAATGACAACATGGGATGTGCCTTTTATAGTTCCTGAGCTTCTGTCTATCTTCTTTTTCCTTGCAGGCATTGACTGTAGGTTGCGAGACAGTTGATATGACATTGCGACGTAACGGTTTAGGCCAGCTTGGTTTCCATGTGCGTTTGGATGGAACAGTGTCCGAAGTGGAGGAATACGGTTTCGCTTGGCAGGCGGGACTGCGGCAGGGTAGCCGATTGGTGGAAATCTGCAAGGTTGCAGCGGTGACGCTCTCCCACGAGCAGATGATCGACTTGCTGCGGACGTCAGTCACTGTAAAAGTGGTCATTATTCCACCTTATGAAGAGGGTGGGGCCCGCAGGTGAGCCTTTGGGAATCTTCACTTATTCTTTGATGGTGTAGATGGCTGCTGTTTGAGAAATCAAATGCTGTCTGTTGGGTGTCAGCCAACTTACCTCACAATACAGTAAACATCAGATATGCAAGATATCAGATTTAGTAGGTCACAGAAGCCGCATCTGAAACGGCATGTATGATATACACACACTTTGATGTGGCAGAGAAGAGTGACAGTTTCAGTGAACAATAAGACAAACATTGTTCTTATCCTATGAAGAGCTCAGATGTAAAAACTTCTAAGTCCTTGTGACATGTTTTCTTTTAAATGAGCATTTTTTTACCAGGCTCCTATGTTTAGGTTCAGTAATTTCACTTTAAGGGCAATGAAAAGGTCAGTTATTGAAATTTTTAGTTAACTTTAACTAAATTCATTCGTATTTAACAAATTTGACTGTCTTTTGCTGCAAAACCAGCTAAGTCCATATGTGCTTTTTTTAAAAACAAAAACAACAACCCCTAAGTTCACCTCTTTGGACAACAAGACAGTAAAACGTCTGTTTCTGTGAGTTTTACCGCAGCGGAATGAGCACTGTTGTTTGCTTTCTACTCGCGAAATCCATTGCCACTGCGGCAATAGACAAAACATGATAAAAATTTGCAGCTCGGCGATTGAAAGCCAGCAGATACGCACACCGTCATTCATCTTGAAATCATATAATTCGAATCGTGTTTTCTGATTGGTTCGCCTGTGGACTTTTGACTAAGGGAATTGGCGTTTAGCGGTTTTCTCCTACAAACCAGTATTTCTGAATGGGCTGAGGCTGGGATTTAGCAAATTTGAAGCAGAAGTATTTGATGTACGATTGTGCGAAGAGCATTCGCTCAATATCATCATCTCATTTTTGACGGAGGTGGCTTTACCGGTTTTTGCATCTGCACTCTTCATATTCAGTGTATATCCTCGTAAGGTTCCTCATATCAGAGTTAAGCCGGGTTCACACTGTACTATTTTTTTTTTTTCCGCCTGAGACACATTTTGTGAATCCTAACAGATTCCTGAAGACTTTAATCCTTAGTTTGACGTGTTCGCCGACAGCCGATTAATGACTATTGTGATCAAATTTGACCTCCGATGACATTCTGGCAGCGTCAAGTTTTGACGCACAGTCCTGGAGTGTGACTTATCCTACGACAGCCATCAAATCACAAACCAATATGAGCGCCGAACCTGAAGATGCAATTAGTTAGACAACAACAAACCACCACTTGCTCCACACAGTTTTCCTTTTCAAGATCTAAATTAACGCTAGAGAATGTTTTTGTTTGCTAGAAGCCGCCATTTCTATGCCGCATGTAAATGCAGCTCACGTCACTGAACGAGTCATGAATTGATGTAAAACTCTGAACGAGTCTTCTTCAACGCGTCTGTTTTTAATGCGTCGTGACATTGACAACTGAGATCCTACAGTGTGACATGGCCTACAACGGGATCATGTTCGTACAGTCTGATAAGCAACAGTCGTAAAGGACTATTGTAAGTCACCGCTTTAAAAAATTACAGGTAGGTGAGTTTGATTTGAAGGGCCAGATTTGAAGAATTCTCAAGTCACATATTTACAAAGATTTAAAAAAAAAAAAAAACCCGAAATGTTTGAAGCTGAATTAAGTGGTCTTAACTATTGACTTTATTTATATATATATATATATATATATATATATGTGTGTGTGTGTGTATATATATATATATATATATATATATATATATACACATATACCCTGACAAACTATTTTAATTGGTGCATTTAAAAAAGAAAATCATTTGAGCGAGCCATAATACCACATAATTGCTCTTGCATTAATTTGGGTTATTTCATTTCATACTACATACTCAGTTTAAACTATGATTGTTTGACCATTTGCGAGAAAAGAAAATGTACAACTTGGACCTCTTGGAACTTTAATTGAATATCCCTGCAGAGGATGGAAAGAGCCATTAGCCCAACATTTTCATCAGAATGTTAGATAGCTCTTGTGTCTCCATTAAATTCATTCTGCTTTGATAAATCATTAACGGAGAAGTCCATAAAAGACTGTCGGACTCCAGCCGGTCTCATAGTCTAGAGACAAGAGCGTCGGCTGCTTCCTTCATTTAGTGTACTGTTGTTCCAGATATACAGTTACAGTGCAGCACAACTGAAATCCTGGAATATGGGTGTAACGGTACACAAACATGACGGTTCGTACGTATCTCAATTTTGAAGTCACGGTTCGGTATGGGTTTGGTACAGCAGTTGGGAGAAAATAAACAACAAAAAAAAAGAAGAGTTTTTTTACTCTTAAATTAAATTATAATTAATTAAAATCTGTCTCCGCCAATGCTGTAAACTATATAGAGGGAGCCCTTACTACACATTACTATAAACTTAAAGGTTGAATTAACAACAGAGCCCAAACTATTGAATTCAGCTGCTATTAAGTTTTAGATATAATAATCAACACTCCAAAACAAAAAAAGTAAATTGCTCATAAGGCAGGTTTTGCATTAACTCTAACATCTAATTATGATGTTAATTTTTAAAATATATTCATGTACACAGATACTGTCATAACTTGTTTTCATGACAAATTTATTTAAACATACATTAAATAATCAAGACATTACTAACAGGTTATGTAAGTGTAAAGAAAAAACTAATATAGTGCATGTACGAAATGCTGTAAATATAATGCTATGTGAGATATTATTAGCTGTTTTATTGATGTCTTTCCGCAGTTGAAACATTGCTTGAGAGATTACATGTCGATCGATCGTTACTTTTTCTGCACTTTTTACTGGTAGCAAACAGCGTCGCATTACCACATGCGCCACCTTCTGGATTGGAGTTTGGATCGCCTGTAACTGACTGTAATCGCCATATATATAAATATACATGGATATAATGTGTGTGTGTTAGATGCAATTGATTGATTTAACTGCCCTAAATCCTGGAACCCTTTTCTTTGAATAAGACAAACATAAAATATAAATGCAGTCAGTTCTCCGTTTTGACAGATGAAGGCAAGAACCTCAGTTCAGCACAAGTCATTCTGTACTGAAAAGAGCAACTTTAAGCTTAAAATCTGGGAAGCAGCACATTTCAGATCTGAGAGGGCTGTTGTTATTGGTTTTTTGCACTTTGCACCCCTCTGGAGACACATTCTCGTTTTGGAAAGATTAATGTCGAGCCTCGTGGCAGAATTAATGCTGCTTGTTGCAGATGCCCGCCGGCTGGAACCCCTCTGACATAATTCAAAGGTTCACTTTCACTGTTTTTATAGGTGATGCAAAAAAACATTACACGTATCTTCAAACGAGGGGGGAAAAAGCTTTTGTTTCTCTCGCTCGCACCTCCTCTTTGTCTGGTGCACAAACACGCGCGCGCACAAATATACACACAAGCACTCACCAGATTTTGAGAACGTTGGCAGACGCCTCAGTTCTCAGGGGAACAGTGAGTGGGAGTGTTAGAGAGAGAGAGAGAGAGGGACAGAGAGAAAGAGTGTTAGAAGAGGAGAGGAGCGAGGGATGGAACAGTTTACAAATGAAAACAGTGATTATGTGAAGCCTCAGTTTTGCTGCGTCAAAAAGGTGCGTATGCAGACTCAACTCTCTTTTGGTCCTAAAAATGTAAAGGAAAACGTTTCGTATTTTTTAAGCGCACGTTGTGTTTCAAATTGCATAGTGTGGCATCACATGTCTCTGAACTTTCTGCTGAGTGGCTTCTGTTAGGGACTAATTACTCAGCAGCGTGTTTGATTGCATGCTAGAGGGACATGTGTTCGCCGTTGTGGTTAATTACACAAGTAAACTCTAGTTGAAATGTTCTCTCTCTCGCACACATGCATCCCGACACCCCCACCCACACCGCGCAGTGGAACGAAAGAGCGTGTTAATTGCATGCTTCGACATGCTTGTCTTTTTGCCATTCCATCTCTTTTGCTTTCCCTCCTCTGTTTGTGTCTTTTTGCCTCTCCGTGGTCCAGTCTCTATTTATCAAGGAGTGCCAAGGGAGCAGATTGCATGAGACTAAAGCCTGGAATCTGTGAAAAGGGGGCTAAAAATAAACGAATAAAGGGTTTTTAATTAAGAAATGTATCCGGCGTGAGACTGAGAGGGAACGGACAGCGTGTTTAGCATGCAGGGTGAGGATATAAAGACTGTGGATGCTGAAGCATGTCTGAGCACCTCCTTGCTGGGAAACAAAGTGGGAGGGTGTTACATACAGAGGAAAGAAACACCCCTCCTCCTCTTTCTCCCTCCATTTCTCTCTCCCTCTCTCTCTTTCCTCTTGTTATCATAGTGAAAGAGAGGATTGGAGGGGTGGGGAAAACACAAGTCTGTGTGTGTGTGTGTGTGTGTGTGTGTGTGCGTCCGGTTGTCAGGGCTCGTTTGTACTTCAGCTGTCAGTCAGAGCCTCATGGCGCTGCCGCGGACATCCGATACAGCAATCTGGTCTACACACAGAGGTTAGTGATGGGCTCGGAGACAAAGAGAGGATGGACGTGAAATGCTGGAACTATATACAGCAATGAATGACAAAGGAATGAAAATACTTGGACAGGGTGTAGGTGTTGGATGGGTAGATGGATGGATGGCAGTAAGAGAGGAGTGTTGGAGCTGACAGCACTCTTTCAGTAATGAAGAGGAAGATCTCCAGTGTAGCAACACGAGGCTATGCTTATGCATTTCACGCTCAGGGTTTTTCTAGTCTTTGTCCACCCGTGGCTTCAGTCTCTTTGATTAGGAAGCGCTAATGTGTGCTGAGGAATTATTATGTCTAATGTGTCTTTAACAGGAAACTGCATGTGATTGTCTGAGGATTTGTAATTTTCTCTAAGTTAAGGGTCCAAAAGTCTGAGACCACATTGAAAATGGTGGGGGGTTTTTTGTTGTTTTTTTTTTTTTTAAATTTTGAACAAAGAAACATTATGATGTAAAATAAGAAATATTGGTAATTGGTCCTATTAGTTAATGTAAGTGAATGCATGAGCTTCATATTTGTTACAGTATTTATTCGACTTTGTTAATGTTAGTTAATAAAAATATCTGTTCATTATACATAAGGTTACACTTTATTTGGTAACACTTTATTTTACAGTGTCGTTTTACATGTAGTTACTATATTAATAACTATAAATTATGTGTAATTACATGCTATTAGCCCTACTCTGAACCCTATAGTGAATACATGTAGTTAATTAATTTTACTCAGTACTTAAATGAATAATTAGTGTAACAAAGACATCTAAAATAAAGTGCATCCCTTTATTTTAAGTTTTCCTTGTTGCAGTGGAATTAATACATTTAAGTACTATGTAATATTAATTAACTACAAGTACTTACTGTAGGGTTTGGATTAGTGTTTGGTTAAGGGTTAGTAATTATGCATAATTTCTGTTACTACTATACTAAGTACATGTAACTACGTGTACACTGTAAAATAAAGTGTTACCAATATTTGCTTTAATATTTGCACTATTTTCAGGTTATGGAGTCCCATACATGACATGCGGCAGAAAAAAAGAATAGTTAGCCACGTTTTATAAGTTTGTTCCTTTGCTTTAGTTAAATCATGGACTTTTAAGGCAATTTTCCACCGTCGGGCTAAACCGTTCTCGTTGCTTAACCGTTCCATTCCTGTTGATCTGGCCCAGCCAGTACGGATATGGTTTCATTTTCCACCGTGGGGCTGATAACGGAGCTCTTTTGAATGTAGTACAAATGCATCAGTAGTTACCTTGATAGCGCAGGAGTTTATAGACGGTATGAGATGTAATTAGCGACCCCGTTATGGAGGATATTTAGATATTTCTTTTAACTTTATTAACCCTTATGTGCTGTTCGGGATGTTTTCATCCACTATGGGGAATTTTTGAGTCTTAATTTGGCCATAACTTTCTCTGTGTTTCAGCAAATGGAATGATTTTTGGTGACAAATCTTATTTTGACACATATTTTGGGAAAATGCTTTGAAAATTTTCAAAAACTCAACAGTACTCTGTGGGCAAATTCATGACCCTGAAAACAGCCACGATTTTAACTGCTTTAAAAATGTACCAGATAAATATTTTTTTCAAAATTTTTTTGCTTAAATCTATCAATAAACCTGTCCTGGTCAAAACTACTAAATTTAAAAAAAAAAAAAATCAGGATTTAACTCTTTAATTGCCAAATTCATAAATGATGTCACTGATTTGGGAAAAAACGTGTCAAAGATTAGAAACAACATTGGCTTTGATGCGTTGTTAGTTTTTGTGCAGCATCAGATTTTAACGTTTTAAAGAGTTAAAATCCTGATTTTTTTTTTTTTTTTTTAATTTAGTAGTTTTGATCAGGACTGAGGTTGATTAATAGATTTAAGCAAAAAAATGTGAAAAAAAATATTTATCTGATACATTTTTAAAGCAGTTAAAATCGTGGCTGAAAACATAACGAAAGGGTAGTGAATTTGAACAATGCACAAGGGTTAATAACTAGTGTTTACTTTGCTCAAGTAGCACACTTGGCTAGCTACTATACGAGCACGGTTATGTAGTTAGACAACCAATTGTGCAATTGTGTCGTGCCGAACCAAGCTCAAGGGGAAATGTATTTGGAACCGTTCCTTGCCGTTCTTGGAACCGTTCGGCCCAACAGTGGAAACGATCTCCAATCATTTAAACCCCTACCCCTTTCTTATAATTGAGCGCAAGTTAACCATCAGATCTGCCTCCATCCATTCAGCAACTGATCGAACCACCGTTTCATCGTAACTTTAAATTATGGCCATGAATTAAGCAGGGGAACGAATTCTTAAGTTGTGGAAGTATTTTCGGAAGTAAGAAGTATTTTCGTTTGCTCTTTTGGACCTCTATGTAGGTGGCAGCCAGGTTTATATAAACATGCGTTTTACCAATACAGTTAATAGTTAGTATTCCGTTACCACCCTCTATATCTCCATCCGCTCTCTATATGTTTCTGTAGTCAGTCAGGGCTAGTTTATATGCCCTTGTGGTTTTCAGAAGAGAGTTTTTTGGCGTATTAAACAGAAGCGCTGTGGGGCCTGGTGTGCTTTCCGCTCTGCCCCTCCTTCTCCTGCTCTCCTCCTCGCTTTCTTTTGTCTCATTTTGGCTTTCTGACTCTCGGTTTGTCTGTCTATTTCTCCCTCCCTGTGGATGGAGGATAATAATAGGTAGCAGCATACAATAAAGATGATGTATGAAATATAGATGTCAGGGAGCAGAAGGTGTTACTAGACAAAGGGCTGGAATATCAGGTGAATTGTGGGGCTTTGATAATGTTTTGCTAGTGGCTAGACAGGTAGGATATCCAGGATAGCAGTGCTTTACTAGACTTCCCAGGCTTGTAACCATATGCTAACATGGTAGTCTTTTTTTTTAACGTTTATAAAAGAAGTTTCTTATGTACATCAAGGCTGATCAAAAATACTGTGAAATCAATATTATTGCTAAATATTATTACATTATTTTACTTGAAAAATGTGATGGCAAAGCTAAATTTTCAGCATCATTACTGCAGTCTTCAGTGTCACATGATCCTTAAAAGGTTTCCTCACCCAAAAATGAAATTTCTGTCATTAATTACTCACCATCATGTCGTTTGTAACCCATAAGACCTTCGTTCATCTTCAAAACAAATTAAGATATTTTTGATGAAGTCCGAGACTTCGCAACGAAATGACCACATTTAGGGTCCAAAATGGTATTAAAGACATCGTTAAAATAGTCAACGTGACATAAGTGGTTCGACCTTGATGTTATGAAATGACGAGAATGCTTCTTTGTGCACAAAAACAAAATAAAAATAACTTTTTTTACAACCCTGTCATTCTCTTACACTGTTTACGTTCAGCTCTTCCATTTTAAAAAACTTTACTGCGACTTTTTATCCATTTAATGCATCCTTGGTGAATAAAAGTATTCATTTCCTTAAAACACCCCAAACATTTGAAACGGTAGTGTAGGTTTTTAATTATTTTGTCAGAAAAAGGTACTGACAATCTAGTGATAAAGCTGAAAGGACAGTTACCTTGACTTGAGTCCTTGTGTGGAAGTGCTGACATTGTGAGGGGTTCAGACTGGGGTTCAGTTTCTCATCATCATCAGAAAGCAGAGAGACCCAGAGGGATTCTGGCGCTGATGAGAGCGTTTCGTCCTCATGCTGTTTGGCTTTCAATAGGGGTTAGTGTACTGGTCAACAGGGATTTGGGACTAATCTGCCAGTGAACCAGACCCGCACACACTCAGATTACGACAGAATCATTTGCTCAAACCATCCCTTAAAATCTGTAACCTTTAACACGGGATGAAGAGTTTTCATCTGGCACGAGGGCTTTAACACGGTCATGATCACCCTAGTCTCGCTTGCGTCAGATCCTCGATGCAGATTATTCTGACCACAAACCACTCATTTAGACAGGAAGAGATTGATGTGCTAAAAGTCCATCTGCATTTTTTGTATTTATGTATTAGCAAGGGGTGGGTTTATCTGAAATGTAAAGCATCAAATATAGACCTTTATGGAAATAATTTTCAAATGAGAGCAAAGGCTGTGACTATGATCTCTGTAAAGTGGTGTCGTTGTTTGCGGAAGTTTAATACATTTATTTAAATGGGTATAATATATTTATTTACACTACCTTTCATCAGTATGAAAACAGTACAGTTTTAAGAAATACTTTCATAATAATGCTTTTATTCAACAAGGTCAATAAGGATGTTTATAAAGTTACAAAAGATTTATGTTTCAAATAAATGCTGTTCTTCTGAACATTTTATTTAAGAATACTGGGGGCAAAAATAATATTTTCCAACACTTCGAATAATAAATTCTTCTTTAGCAGCAAATCAGCATATTAGAATGATTTCTGGAGGATCTTGTGACACTGAGGACTGGAGTAATGATGCTGAAAATTGAGCTTTGCATCACAGGAATAAATGATATATTAAAATCATTTATCAAATAAATGTAATCTTGGTAAGAATTTTAAAGAAGAAATAAATTGCGAATAAAAATCTTACTGACCCCAAACCCGTGGACAATTGTGTATAAATTATATATCTAACTATATTGATGAAATTATTATATAAATGTGATGAGCGGATGACATTTTTAGAGTACTGAACGTATTTACATATTTAAATTTGAATGACTTATGTAATGTTTGTGTGTTTGTAGGGGCTGTACGGAGGAGTACGAGATGAAGATGATGGAGCAGAAGGGAGAAGCGGAGCCAGTGGCTGCAGGGTATCGTGGGGGGCAGCGAACCCCAGTATGGCGCTGGGACAGCCCTCCTGGTACACACAGCTCTGGCCAGCGCTGGACCCCCAGCGGACCCCCACCAGTCCCCAGCCGTACACACAAAGCTCTGGTCCCTGTTCCATACAGAGAACCCCAACACATCTCTGCTAAAAGGTGAGACTTTTCAGCATATTGTTAAAATCTCAGGAAAACCAACTATTGCGCACATATTTGGCTTTGTTTTTCTTCTCACTAGCTATTTCCGTCTCCTCCCACAGGCCTGTCAGTTACCCAGAGAACCATTACAGCGTGTCTCCTCTTGGCGGGGACAGAGGGATGTCGTACAGAAACCCTTCGGCTAGTTTCTCCAGTCCAGGCTCTGGGTTTAACTCCACTGCACTGGGGGTGCCGGGACTCAGCGGGCCCTTCGTCCGCTATAAACCCTCTCGAGACGGGTCAGTGCTGGTTAAGTGTTTTGTTTTTGTTTCTTTTTAGAGGTTTATAATCACTTCAGAATTAAATATGATAATTTACTCAGCCTCTTGTCATCCAAGATGTTTATGTCTTTCTTTCTTCAGTCGAAAGGAAACTATGGTTTTTGAGGAAAACATTCCAGGATTTTTCTCCACTGGCTACCAAAGTGTTGAAAAACGATTGGTCATTTTCTAAAAAAAATAAAAACTTGTATACTTTTTAACCACAAATGCTCATCTTATAATAGCTCTGCGCTGCATCACATAATCACGTTGGAAAGGTCTCTCGTGACTCAATCACATTTTCTCCTCCAACTTCAAAATCGTCCGACATCGTTGCTTTACCTTTTATTGTAAAGCGCGTTTCACTTCGTCTTTGCACATTCACTTTGTAAACGCTGGACCTGTACTTCCACCTACGTCATGCGTGACTTTTCCATTTCCATTTAGTCATTTAGCAGACGCTTTTATCCAAAGCGACTTACAAGTGAGGAATGCAAACAAGCGATTCTTCATGAACAAGCGATTCTCCAACGTGATTCACGATTTTCCAACGTGATTACGTAATGTGTGGCGCATCACAGAGCAGAACAAGACAACAATTTGTGGTTAGAGAGTATATAATTTTTTATTTCGTTTCAACAGACACTTATTCCTCGGCTGGGATGATAAATTCCAAATTAAAAAATTCATTCATTCATTGGAAACCAGGGCTGGGATAACATTAACTCAGTTATTACCACCTAATAAATCCTGTCAGGGTGATCAATTTGAAAGTTTTTATTTTGTGATAATGACCAGATACATTTATCCCACTTTTTACAAGGCACCTAATTTAATAAATTGATGGATGGATGGATAATATTGATTTGACCTAAAATTAAATTATGTAATAAGGAAGAGGCAGCACATGATGATAGACGTGAATTTAGCGGAGTGTAAAGGGTTTAAAAAAGCAAGTTGGAGGACAGTGAAATTTAAAAAAAAAATGAAGCCATGCATTTTTTAAACAGTAACTACTTTTAGCTTGTTTTGGTTTTTGACTATTGCGATTGCATCATTTGTAGCGTGTCTTGGGTGCTGTTTTGGATTGGAATACCTAGTCCAAATTGAAGTTAAAATATCTGTAGTGCTTTCACGTAGGATAAATATTCAATATTTTGCTCAGCACTATTGGTAACTGATACAACAGAATGCTATAAATGTTAGTGAGGGTAGAAATGAACATCTTCAGGCGCTGTTTAATGTCATCAGTGGGTGTGTCTGATGGTAAATGAGAGGCTGCGGTTGAGGCATGTATCAGCTAGACCTCCAGTGCTGATTCAAGGCCCTATTGTGTGTTTGTGTATGGTTGTATATGTGTGTAAATCAGAGGTCATGGCATGTATAGGCAGACGTGGTGCTCGTGGCTGCCCTGTTCAACCAGATGAACTTGTTATGAATGTTTTTTTTTTGTTCGGTTTGAATGTGAGAGTTAACATAGACTGAATTCTTCACAGAGAGAGAACTAAAAAATCATGTTGACTTCTTTCTTATTTTTCCCCTTTTCAGTGTTCGCATGCATTCATATTTAATGTAATTATAAAAAGTGTGTCATTGATTAGCATATCCTGGTTGTTATGCATCTAATTAGGGCTTGTCCCCTCCAAACACCATTCCCATGACAAACACCTTAAATATTTATAGAGCTCACACACAGCTTTACAAGGAGGATAATTCAGCTGATTGTGTTTTAGAGACCCATATTTTAAAGTCTGCATAAAATCAAAATGGACCTTTTTTTACTTTGTTAGTGCAGATTACTAGTCTTGGGATTTTTTTTTTTTTTTTTTTTTTTTTTTTTGGTAATGTTTAGTCAAAATCTGAAAATGTGTGTCCTTTCTGGTGTTCTTTCTCTGATGATGTCAGTTTGACGGCCTGGGGTGGAACATCCTTAAGGGTGCAGTAAGGGTGCATTTCTGAGAATCATTGTTGAACATTGTTTATATTTGAACTTAAACCAAGCAAACACACCCCTCCCTTCATTACTCCACCCCCAAAAAAGCGCAAACACACAATTAAGGAGTGGATGTCTCTTTATCATAGTAAAGCAAAATAAAGATGATGAACGAATGACGAGGAAGAACAGAAAATGAACATACAGCACACGAGTATATACAAGCCGGGCTTGACATTAGCATCTTTCAGCAGTGGTGTGTAACACAGTCACACCTACCAGACACTTTGGCAGGTTGAATTTTATATATAATATATACATTTTTCAATTGTAGTAATTTTAAAAGCATCTGAAATGATAAAGTAAGCGCAATGCAGTGTTGTCAATAATATTGCTTTGATACATACTGATACTGAAATATCTGAAAGACTTCCAATACTCATTTCCCACAGAATAGACACAGGATAACAGCTGCGCTTTCTCGCTCTCTCATTTCTCCAACAGTGAGTTGACACACAAACCCAGCTCGCTTCACTCGTTTCATTTGCTCCAGATGAATATTGTTGGTGTAATTCCTGCAAGTTTTGTGATCACACCCAAAGCGGCATTGAGATCGTTTTCGCTGCTTATAATAATAATTCCTTACATTTATACAGCGCTTTTCTGGGTACTCAAAGCGCTTTGACATATGGAAGGGGGAATCTCCTCATCCGCCACCGATATGCAGCATCCACCTGGATGATGCGACGGCAGCCATATTGCGCCAGAATGCCCACCTCACACCAGCTTATTGGTGGAGAGGAGACGGAGTGATGAAGCCAATCAGTATATATGGGGATGACTAGCAGGCCATGATGGACCGAGGCCAGTGGGCAAATTTCTTTCCGATAGACATCCTGGGATTTTTAACGACCACAGAGAGTCAAGACCTCGGTTTAGCGTCTCATCCGAAGGACGGTGCTTTTTGACAGCATAGTGTCCCCATCACTATACTGGGGCATTAGGACCCACACAGACCACAGGGTGAGCGCCCCCTGCTGGCCTTCCTAACACCTCTTCCAGCAGCAACCTAGTTTTCCCAAGAGGTCTCCCATCCAGGTACTAACCAGGTTCAGCCCTGCTTAGCTTCAGTGGACAACCAGTCTTGGTCTACAGGGTGACATGGCTGCTGGATATTGCACTTAAACAGTCAAATACACACAAAATAAAGTCAAAATCCCGGTCGTGCTGAGTATTCACGTAAACACTCAGTTATGTTTTAAGTGAACGTTAACTGTTGTGAAAGAAAATGCATGTCTAACAGTATAATGGATCCGCGTGTCAGTCTTAAAGTGACAGCAGCCTAATAATATACCTGTTGCCAAATTATATTAAAAATATCCTTATTGCAGTTTTTCCCCATGGTATCGATGTCAAAATTGTGGCCAGTGAGTAACTTTGGAAAACCACTAGCCACAGTGGGTGGTGAGCAAAAAAGTTAATGTCAAGCCCTGAATACAAGCAAGAGTCGCCAGCAGCACACACTGAAAAACTTACTCGCGTATGGAGCAGAAACAACGCGACTTCGGCATCCATTTTCTTAGGTCTCTCCAGCACTGGAAAGCTTTTCTAATATTAACGCGGGTCCTAAAGCTCTTGCCTGATCATAACGCCTCCTTTTTTCCACTGGTGTTCTTCTGAGCTTTTCTCTTTTGTAATGTCTCTCAGCCATCTCTCTTTCTACAGTCTTTCTTCAAATCTCCCTCTTGTTCACTCTCTGTCCTCCCCTATCATGAATGGACACGCCCCCTACTGCTGATTGGCTACAAGTGTGTCGTGCTGCTCGGTCCAATCAGCTTTCAACAGTGTTTCTCAGAAATCACTTACTGCAGCTTTAACCGCTCCAATATTCATTATTCCATTACATTTGAAAATGCGTCATAATAGTAATTTAAAGTCGGTTGCAACTTTTAGCTCACACAGACTTAAGTGGTTTTCTAAAGTTTCCCAGCAGTTTAAAATGCGTTCGAGCGTTTTAGAGATGTTGGGATACTGTGAGTCGGTTAACATTTCACACTGACTGTGTTTATATAGCAGTGATTCAGCGAGATGTGCTAATGAGTGCTAATAATAGTCCCATTAGTTCCAGGCGTACATCACTCAAACCCACAGGGTGACAAGTGACAGAACACTTGGGTTGTAACAGACTCGGGATTGAATGTGACGTGTATGATGCAAACTTAGTGGTGCAGTGTCAAAATTGACCCTGTTTGTAATGTGCTTTAGTCATCGGTGCGTGTTATAGGCTATCAAATGAAATGTTTGTCTTAATTATCTTCTTTTAAAGTCAGCATGAAATAAATATTCACCCTGTCTATTTTCTAAGATAATTCATCAGTCAGAGGCACACCTCAATATGAAAGAAAAGTTTTCATGTTTTAAGTTTCTTGGCTAATTTAGAGTGTAATATTTTTATCTGCCTCTGAGAAAACTTTCCAATAAAGTCTGATGACTAAAATCATATCCCTTGTTCTCTGCGAACATTATTTCAAGCTGCTGTAAGCGATTTCCCCTGTTTTGCTAACTCCACCACATGCCC
This sequence comes from Opsariichthys bidens, assembly GCA_037194245.1. NCBI lineage: Eukaryota > Metazoa > Chordata > Actinopteri > Cypriniformes > Xenocyprididae > Opsariichthys > Opsariichthys bidens. The sequence goes on from CM074278.1 coordinate 29,969,453, forward strand.
TTCCTCTAAAACCCTGCTCTCCAATGGCATGTCAGCTTACCTGAACTTGAGGGGTTCATGTTTAGCTGTTTAACATGATCAAGTAAGCAAAGTAAGAATATTTAATAACACATTAATATTTGTTATTTGTGTAGGTTTGGGTCAGTCCAGCGGCCTCTCCAGCCATTTGACCCACACGTTACTGTCGATGTTTCGAGTGGAGAATCATCATCTGGTTTCACCAGCCAAGAAAGCACAATGGAGCGCAACAAATCAGGTAAACAAACACATCAACGCAGAGACATTTATGGAGAGCCAGTCCTTAAACAAAAACTGCTGTAAATGGTTTTTGTGTACCACCCCATCACTGTGTGAACTCTGCCCTCTGCTGGATAAACTCAGAATATAAGCTCATTTATGAGGCTGTGAGATATGCTGCTATTGACTCAGATCAATGTTTTTATTGAGAACTAAAACTTAAACTGTTAAATATAATTTTCTGCATTGAAATAAAATATAAATATTTGATGAAAAACTTAAACGTCATAAAAATTGAAAGTCCCCTGTAGTCAATAATTTTATCCCTTAAAGCTCATCTTTGATCAACAAAATGACCAATTTACTGTAAAAAGAAAAAAAAGATTTAATGCCTTAAAATAGCTTTAATGTAACTCTACACCCTTGCTTCATTTAGTGGATTTATGAATATGCTAATTAGCCCCGCCTCCGCTCACTCACAAGCTCAGAGATCCACTCAGTCAGCTGACAGACGTAAACGCTGCACAAAGGTATTGCTTTTTACAACGTCACACACATAACTTGAATTAATGGTTAGCCTTTTGCTTGACTACGTCATCAAATAACTAATGTGTTGCTGATATTACACAAACTATATTCTTGTTCGTGAGTCAGACAGCTTTCTTCTAAAAATCAGGATCCACTTTGAACAACTCAGGACGTATAGTTCGTCATAACATCGTAATATACATCATACACCTGCTATATTGCTAAATCTACCCCGTTTTTAAATTTAACAGAAAAATATACTACGATAACCTGGCTTCTCTTGAGAATCCCCTGCTTGAGAGCATTCATAGTTAATGATACGCTAAAGCCCGTCGGTACATTGACGTGATTAGAAGGTAGTTTGTTTTAAAGAGAAAATACTCATCAGTGGTGCTGACGTAAGAATTTGCGCATGGTTTGTCTTAAAGCATATTAAAAACACCACATAGGCATGTAAACAACATTAAAAACTTGATTTTCACCACGGGAGACTTTGAGGAAATGAAATAAAAGTTAAAGTACTAAAATGATTTGAAATGACTAAAACTGAAATAAAAAGTTAAATAGAATTATACTATAGTTGTATATAAATGATACTAAAATAACACAGACTCTGAGGGCCTGTTTACACCTGGAATTAAAATGCGTTTTGTTAGATCGGATCACAAGTAGACGAGCGAGACCTACCCGATTACATGTGGTGTTTTAATCTGTCTCGTTCTGTCCACTTTCATCCACTTCTGTCCTGATTTCCTTGGGGGGAGGTGGGTCTATGGGCGGGTAAATGTGTGGATTTTTGCAGATCTTTTGATCTAATGGATGTAATGAGCTCATGCAATTTACATATGAACACGGCCGGAAACCACGGAAAATCATGTGGCTGTCAGAGCAGAAAGGAAAGCTGCTCCTCTCCATAAGACGCAAGTTTATTTTAGAAATCAGGAGTGGCGAGAGAGTCTTTCCAGCTGTTTGAACACATGCGACCACATGAGCATCTACACTACGACAGCAATCCAGTCGAACGTGTTTCAACTACCTCTGAAAGTGGACAGGCTCAAAATGTTTTAGACCTCGTTTACACCTGTATTTGGCATCATCCATTTGTGATCCGATCAAACAAAACGCATCTTAATACCAGACGTAAGCAGGGCCTTAGAGAAATAAACATTTGATTTTCAAGCACAATAAAGAGTGGCAAACACTCTTAAGGGGACGTTAACACTGACACACGGCTGATTCATTTTCAACAAGAATGACTGATGAACTGTGAACTTTGTGTGTTGGACAGAGCCCATGTGGCATGTTCCTGCATCATCGCGAGGTGTCTCAGTCGGCTCAGCTCAGAGAAGACCGACCCGACAGGACGTTGCAGGGAAAGACTCTCCAAACCGCCACTCTAAGGTGAGCAGTCATACCCATCATCATGGTAACCGGGAAGCTGATGTTTCATTTTGCTCTCGTGTACTCATCTCTCTGCTCTCTCTCTCAGGGTGAGGCACACTATTCCAGTCACTCCAGCAGTAACACACTCTCCAGCAATGCTTCCAGCAGTCACAGTGACGAGCGCTGGTTTGACGGGGTGGGAGGCGGGGTGGGAGGCGTCCTGAGTGATCCCTCAGACCCCGACCCTGACCTAATGGGCAAGGGAGGGTCCAGTGACAGTGGCATCGATGCATCGCTCTACACACCAAGTCCCAACACTAAAGGAGCCAAACCTAGCCGCAGTCTTGCAGGGACCCCCCACAAACCCCTGCATGGCTCTGCTACCTACAGCGGCTTACAGGAGCTGTCAGGAGGGGGAGGAGGGAGGGAGGCCGGAGAGGGTCGTCGCAGGGAGTCGTCACCCGTCATTGCTGCATCAGCCAGTCAAAGCAAGAACTACCGCACACGCACATTCCCCCCTCCGGGATCGGCCAATGCTGACAACTTCAAAGCGAGGTATTGTATTTATTCTGAAATAGAAAGACTACCATTCAGAAGTTTGAGTCCGTAAGATTTTTGGGGTCAGATGATGCTTTTTAATCATTTCCTTTAGTGTGTAATGTGTCTGTTTGTGCATGTATATGATCTGCAAATCCACAAAGCTCATAGTCTTCCACAAATGGATTTTCCAGAGGTGCCTAAAACTTGAAGTATTTGGCCAATCACAAAGCACTGGGTCAGCTGGCCAATTAGAGCACTCTGACCTTCTTGGAAGGAGGCAATAATGTACAGTATGTGAAAAATAATGTGATTTTTGAACATTTAAAGTATGTTAACCTATTCTGTTACACCCAATAGAGCTTTTAAAATAGTGTCAAATGACCCCCTTAATACAATTATTCAGGAAGGATGCATTCATTTGATAAAAAGTGACAAACTTAAGACATTTATAGTGTAAAAAAAATTCTATTTGAAAGAAAAAAATGCTGGTTTATTCATCATAGAATCCTGAAAAAGTATCATGGTTTCTACATATGAAGCAGCATGACTGATCTCAACATTGATAATCATAAGAAATGTTTCTTGAGCAGCAAATCAGCATATTACAATGATTTCTGAAGGATCATGTGACACTGAAAAATTCAGCTTTGATCACAGGAATGAATTAGATTTTAAAATAAGTGAGAAAATTGTTATTTAAAAAAGTAATAATTAGAGATGCATCAATATATATAATTTTCACAGCCGATAGTTTAAAATCGAGTTTAAAAAATGTCAAAAAAGGGCAGGAAAATGCACTGAATTTCTGATTTGAGTAAAGAAAATTCTAAGAAACCAGTTTGATGTTCAATATTAATAGCAATTATTATATGTATTAACATTCAGAAAGTTAATCTTCAGACTAATGTGTGTTAATATTAATTTCAGTAATGAGTTGATATCTCTTACTTTGAAACAAGTTAATGAAATGGAGAGAATAAAGTTTTTATTTGCATTTCTTTCAAATTATAATAATAAAAAATGTAATCGTTAATTATTCATTATAACGAAATTGTCATTCATTTTAAAGAAGGTAGAACCTACAAACTGTCGATATCGGCAGATATTACTTTGAATAATCAGCTATCGGTGGACAAATTTAGTATTGTTGCATCTCTAGTAATATTATTTCACAAGATTACTGTTTTAACTGTGTTTTTGATCAAATAAATGCAGCTTTAGTGAGCAGAAGAGACTGCTTATTCATAGGAGAAATCTTAATGACCCCAAACATCTGAATTGTGTGTATTTAGGGTCTGCTATACCCCTCAAGGGTATAAGACGCCTGTTATGGCCGATAAACCCCGGGCTTTCAGATCCTCAACAGTAACACCCATGTCAGGCTCCGCCTCCTTGTCAAGCTCCGCCCCCAAATCATTTAGTAAAAGCAAGAATGCATGGCAACAGGAGGAGAACATCACAGCAACCAGCAGCACCTCCACTGACAGCAACAGCAACAAGTACGTATGTTTATAAAATGTATTTTCATATTTGTGAGAAAGCTGTTGAAAAAGGTGTTTGAATCCTTGTCCTGATTATTGTGTGCGCTTTCAGGCAGGTGGATTTGAACAGTAAGAACGTGTTCGGACAGCCCCGGTTACGTGCCTCTCTGAGGGACCTGCGCTCACCACGCAGAACTCACAAGAGCACCATTGAAGATGACTTGAAAAAGCTCATCATTATGGACAACCCTGCGGAGACACCATCACGGGATGCGGTGAGCACACACAAACACTAAAAAGGATACTGCTTGTAAACACAACAATGATTTGAACTCATTTGTGTGTTTGTTCTCCTCCACAGTCTCCTCATCGAACCCTGCAACGTACTTTCTCTGATGAGAGTCTGTGCAGCGGACGGAGAGATTCTAGTTATGCAAGCACGCCTCTTTTTGAAGGACAAGTGCCGCCCAGTGACCTTCTCTTCACCTGCACGCTGCCTACTCGTCGCCACGGACACAACACTAACCTTGGAGCCCTCATGCCCAGTAAGAAAGGTTGGTGTCATTTGCTAGTCGTAGTCAGTGGGCAGGCATTTACTGTTATCTGTTAAATGCGTTGAAACAATCTGTCCATTCTTGTTCTGCCAGTACCGTTGTCTGCATCAGAGTTGTCACTAACTGAGGTGAGGGATAAGGTTCCACCTCTCAGAAGGCTGGACCCTGGACTCATGCCCCTTCCTGACACTGCCTGTGGTCTGGAGTGGTCCAGCCTCGTCAATGCAGCCAAAGCTTACGAAGGTACGAGGCCACCCTGGCCACAGTTTCTAAGTTAAACTAAGATACTCAAAGGTATGGAAACCAATTCCCACCACATAAGAAAACAAATCATGCTTTGGTTAAAAAGCTTTTTGTAAAACTTTTTACATAATTATGACTTTTTAACCAAAGCATGATTTGTTTGAGGTAATTAAGGCATTTTATAACATTTAATTTCAGCTTTTTGTCATATTTTTGACATTTATCATAATGACTGTCATAATTTTGACTTTTATCTCATTATGATTACTTGTTTCATCATTTCAATTTTGTTGTAATTTCAGCTTTTTATCTCATAATTATGACTTATTTCATCATTTCAACTGTCATAATTTACTTTTTATCTCATCATTATGGCTTCTTATTTCATTTAAACTTTTGTCATTTTGATTTTTGATCATTATTATGAATGTCATAATTTTTACTTATTTCATCATTTCTACTTTGGTAATTTTGACTTCTAATAATGACTCTTAATTTTGAATTTGTTATAATTTACTTTTTATCTCATAATTGACATTTCATAACTTCAAATGTCATCATTTAGATTTCTCAATTACTGTCATAATTTTGACTTTTCATAATTTCAACTTTATCATAATAATGACTGTACTTTTTTGTCATAATTGACTTTTTATGTCATAATTATGGCTTCTTATTTCATAATTTCAACTGTTGTAATTTAGATTTTTGATTTAGATTTTAGTCATTTAGATTTTTAATTATTTTTTCCCAAGTTTGAATTTTTGTCATACTTTTGAATTTTTTTCATCTCAGATTTTTGACTCAATTTATTAACTCATAATTCTGATTTACCAAAGAATATTTTTTTTTCTTAAGTGGTGGAAATGATAAAAAAGATGATGCCATTTGTATGATGATTGTATGATGGTTTACAGACATTACCTTTGCAATATTCTCATGTAGTCTGAAGTGCATTAAAGAGTCGTTCATCGCATTGATGATCTTAATGATTATTCGTGACTGCATGATTGTTTTTACAGTGCAAAGAGCTGTTTCTTTGTTCTCGTTATCTGAGTCTCACACGGGCAGCAATGAGCTGAGACCCGTCATCAGCCCTGTGCCTTTCCACACGCCACAGACGCCCCGCACCACTCCTACTTTCAGCAGGTGACAGACGCGCACGTACACATGTACTGTACATATACTTGCTCTTCCTCTGAGTGGATGCATTTTAGGGTTTGTTGTTCGATAGTATTATACCGAGGGGACAACGTTGTCTCTGCAATTCTCCATAGTTTCGGATTGAGTATTCAATTTTAACTATACGCTAGGATACTTGTTTTAACTTGTTTTTAATTTGTGTGTGTTGCAGTGAAGAGGTTCCTAATGACCTGTCTGGGCGTCTTTATCATCTGGAAGTCATGCTGAAACAGCTGAACAACGATCTGGAAAAAGTGAGTTACATTGGCGGGATCAGCGCAGCACAGGTTCACGAGGGACGGGCGTTTTGTGTCTTTAAAACCAAAACAAAAAAGTAGTTGACAATTTGAAAACGTTAATTTAAGTTGAAATTAAATAAATGTATATTTTATTAACAAACCGATCTGGGATGTCTTCCCAAAGCCAACTATGGTCACAAGTTACCTACAGAGTTCAACTGAACTTGTGACTTTAGTTGACTAACAATGCTTTTAACATAGTTTCCATCATAAAAGCGGATCTTAGCATATCAGTAGGGTGCTGCAGGGATGATGTATTTTTGTTGGCCACCCCAGAAGCTGGCATCACACTGGGTTCCCTCAGCAAAAAGCCAATAGGATTTTTCCATTGGCTTTTGTATTATTGCAGAACATAATCAACAGCCAAGGTTTGTGATACATGTTTTGTTCATCAAGATAATGAACTCAACTTTTATCAATTTTGAAGTATAAATACAATGGACAGAAATAAAAACTTCATTTGAAACCTTGTAAAGTTTGAGTTGGAATAGTTTGCAAGATTTTCGTGGTGGATTCGAGTCCTCCCGGGAAGTTCGTATTCACAATTTGGGAAGTCGTGTTTACGACGTCAGATGCGTTCAAGTCACTTTTGTCGGAGCAAGATGCTGGTGTACCTTCTTTTATTTAACTACACAAAAATTCACGCAACAGAAATGAAGAACAAAGAATTTGCATCATCAAGGTGCATTTAGCTTTTTTAATGTTTTTAATTAATAACGGCATTACGTTGACGTATTACAATGCTTTTATATATTGTGCCAGCTTATTTTGTTATAAAGGCTAACAGTGTGTCTCTGCTTAATACCTATAAGTATTGTGGTTTTCCGCCATGTTTCCCCAACTCAGGGCTTTAAAGAAATCCTGAGCTTCCCACTCGTCTTTACAGCTTTGTGGTGGCGTTCATGTGCGTTCAACTTGTAAATGCGATCTTTCCGATGCACCATGAGCATAAACACAACGACTCTGTGAAAGCAGACTAAATGGGTGTTTGAGTTTCCTGCTCGGCTGATGACGTTTAATGTCCCAGACAACCTCTGTCGTTCCATTTTAGCCACTTCTTCGCAACCGCCTTTCTAAAGACACATAAAAACGTTCAAAATTACACTGGGGTTTTACTGATGTATTTTATGTTGTAGAATAAAACATGAAAATATCTTGAGCTTGTGTGAACCACAGACCTTATTTCAGGCATTTAACCTAAAGCACATTTTAAAAAAAAACGAGGAAAGACGATGGAATCGGAAGTAGAAAAACGCTAGGGTCTTAAGACTCATTCCTGCAGCACTATAAAGAATAAAATAATAGCACACTTGGATCACTGAACACAGTGTTACACATTCACTACGGTACGTTCGCTCTTGTCAGCGGGATTTAGGTGAAGGATTCAGTACATGATGCAAATAAAATGCATTTGTGTAGTTTTAATTACTCGGCTAGTTGATTACTTGTGCTTCACCCTGGACAATTAAAGGGGTTATGAACTGCAGTTATTTTATAATGTTTTCTGAGGCGCACTTATAATATAAGTATGATTTTTACTTTAAAAAATGATCATAATTTAGAAATAAAACAGCATTTTTTTACCCTGATTTTAGCCCTGTGATAGGGGCGTGTCTGCTGTGAGACTTCACTGCTGTGATTGGCTAACATCTTTGCATATGAAATAAGTATTACATGTGAAACTCTTGAAATCTTTTACTACGTTTTAACTGTCACAGCTGTCAAGATGAAAACGTGTAAAGTTAGCATTATATTTAGATCGACTCCCGTCGCATGAAAGGTTGCAGTGATGAGCATGTAGCCGACGACGGACATAAATGCAGTGATCTCGTCATTTCAACTCCATTTCTGCACTCTCACATCATAACTAAGAGTGAAAATAATAAAAGCTGTTTTTGCACTAACAAGGAGTTCTGAAACTTAAAGCTTATAAACTTATAACTTATTGTTATAGTACAATGACCAAAATTTGATTTCTCAATTCATGACCTCTTTAAATGTAAACGTTTGTGTGAATCATGCTTCTCTCTTCCTCTCCTCCTTCCTGTCAGGAGAAACAGGACAAGGCCGTGCTGTTAGCAGAGATGGCTAATCTGAGGCAGAACAACCAGCGTCTGCAGGAGGAATCGCACTCAGCCAGTGAACAGCTCCGCAAGTTCAGTAAACTCTTATCCTCTACCATTCCCGAGAGGAAATGAGTGCTTCCTTTCATTTGAGAAGAGAAGATGAGAGGGGATCTTCATGTACCTGTACTTTGCCTAATTTAATTCCCCGTCTCTTATCGCCCAGTACATCCACTGTCCCGCTCGCCCTCACACAAGGCAGCCCGTTCCCACCACGCACGAACCTGTGAGCTTTATGAAAGTGTGACGGAGGGAAACCGAGAGTTTATGCGGGTCTGCCTGACGACTTGAGACTTTAAAGCTTTAACTTAAAGCCGGTTCAAACGTCTATTTTTAAACAAACAAACAAACAAACACACTCACGAGTCCTACCTTGAAACGTGCGAGCTCCTCATCTGATCGGACTACTTTCGGAACTATTTTCTCATTGTAGATTTATTTTTGTACTCGACGAGTCGACGCTAAGCTTGAGCCAGTGAAACTGAGGGGCCTATTTAATGCACAGTCAGCTCAATAGCCAAAAAAGAAAATCAACAAAACAGAAAATAAACACTTGAGAGATCCTGAGAAATCACGGTACTGTAAGTGTGAGAGATCACAGATAATATCACTGAAACGTAGAATTATAAATCGCATACTCTCATGCGCAGGTACATTAAACGCTGTTGAATTCATATTTATAGTGAACAGAGAGTCAACTCATCTCAACTGATTTATCCTCCATAAATCTCCAACACAGACTTGATAGTGACTCTGCAATAACGGCAAAAACGATGGAGAATCACCGCGACTTTCTAACGGAACAGCATCCGCTACTAAAACTGTGATGTTACACCCAAGTCTTTGATCAAGTTGTCAGTCTTTGAGTGACAGTGTCATGTGACAGGAAATGCCTCTTGCTCTTTTATGTATAGTTTTGGCATAGCACTGTGTGTAAACTTGGGCTGTTCTGTCAGATTCCGACACTGTATATGTATATGCAAAGCCGACACTAAGAAACCCTAGTCAGCTGTGTTCCATACAGACTCTATTTTTCTATTCGTATTTAGTTCAGGTTTATCAGGTGAAACGACTGTTGGCAATAGATGGCTGTTTTCCACTTCTAGACAGATCATCGTGTTTACATACTAAGACGATCCTCGACTGCGGTTGGTTGCGAGCTCTGGAAAATCGTCAAGAGTAACTGGAATAACAGTCAGGCTGGATCGAATATGGTTTATCATGTACCCCATGTTACTCTGTACATGTCTGCCTTAAAAGTGGTCAGCTGTGACCAGTGATGTGTTGTAAATTACGACTCATATCGGCTCTCTCCTTCCCTTTAACCTGATGCGACTGGAAAAATATCTCCTCCTCTCTCAGGACCCGTAAGCTGCCCTCTCGACGACCCGATCTCTATTCGCTATTTATTCACAGCACATCACAAGCACTGCAACAGTCGGTCATCATAGCTATAAGTGAAAATATGATGTCTCTGCTCTTCTCAGACACACAAAAAACAACTAGATACATGCCTAGGACAGTAACTAGCACTGTAAAATGCAAAGGTTTTTATTTATGGGGTGAGAGGGACAGTTAATAAGACCTGACATCATTCATCGCAGCTGTTTAGTAGTGTAATTGTACAAACAGTGATTTTTATACAACGCTTTGAACTGCTGATAGCTGACGTTACATGTTCTCCCAAATATAATGAGGGAAAAAATACATTTAAAGGGATAAGAATGTCATTTTCTCACCCTTGTGTTGTTCCAAACCTTCATGGCTTTCTTTGGGTTCCCATTGACATCCGTTGTATTTTTTGTCCCTCTAAAGGAAGTCAATGGGTTTGAAACAACGCCAGGGTGAGTAAATGATGACCGAATTTTCCCTTTAAATAAAACTCTGTATACATGTTGGAAGCTTTTAGTTACACATCGTCACCCTGGACATACTATCATGTTATGATAAGCTCATTCTCCCCCTCTTTTAGATCAGATTTGACTGTTTTCTCAGATTCTCATCTCGTTGCTGTGACTACAAGAAACTCACCCACTGTGTTTTTTCTGTCGATGAAGCGGGAGGTTTTTCAGACTCTTGGTGTCTCACTCAGTTCCTGGGTGTCATATCTACACCATGGATTGTCTTATGATTTTTGTTTGTATGCTTGTTTGATAGTTGGGTGGAGGTGTTTTAATTAAGTTTATTTTTAATTTTTAAAGGGTAAATATACTTGTGAAAACATTTATGTACATCTGTGTTGCGCATTCTTAAATCATGGCAAATTATATAGTCCAGCTGTAATATTTGAAGGTTTATTTTTATGTGTAATATTTTGACTATTTATTTTGATTCTTTTTTTTTTTTTTTTTTTTTTATAAATATGGACAGAAAAATTCAAGGTGAAAATGACTAGATTACAGATTTGGTAACATTATTGGAGGGTACTGAGTTTATGTATGTATTTTTTTTAGTCCTTTATATTTTGTTTGATTCATGATCTTTTGTACAAAGCTGATTTTATCCTTTTTTGTTTCTCTCTTTTTTTTTTTAAACTATTGCAATTCATCTTTTAGTCTCTGTTTCCATTAGCTTCATGCATGAAACAGTGGCTCCAATGCCTTGATTTAACTAATGATAACTGATCTATCTTTCAGTTTCTTTGGGGATGTTGTATCGATGAGTGTACATTTAATAAGTGTAAATTATGTTTTCATTATTTTATAAAAAAATATATTAAAATATTTCATAATGATACCAGTCTTAACTGTTATTTCTTTCGACAGTGCTGATTATCAATAAAAATCAATGAATTATTTGCTGCCATATTAAACTTGTGTGATCAATAATAAAAGTCTGATAATGAGTATTTTAAAATGAAGTATAATCTAATTATAAAAATGAATTTTTTAATCCGATTACGAAATCCAGATCAGATATAATCAGGTATTTATGGAAGCCTGTTTCCTCCACTGAAAAAAAAGAATATTATTGCGACACTTTATCTCAGAATTGTGAGATAAAATATCAGAATTCTGAGATAAAAAGTCAGAATTGTGAGTTATGAAGTCGGATTTCTGAGTTAAGTCAGAATTGTGAGATAAAAAGGCAATTCTGAGTTATAAAGTCAGAATTGTGAGTTAAAAAGTCAGAATTGTGAGTTATAAAGTCAGAATTGTGAGTTATAAAGTCGGATTTCTGAGTTAAGTCAGAATTGTGAGATAAAAAGGCAATTCTGAGTAATAAAGTCAGAATTCTGAGATAAAAAGTCAGAATTGAGTCAAAAAGTCAGAATTGTGAGTTATAAAGTCAGAATTGTGAGTTATAAAGTCAGAATTCTGAGTTAAAAAGTCAGAATTGTGAGTTATAGTCAGAATTGTGAGAAATAAAGTCAGAATTGTGAGTTATAGTCAGAATTGTGAGATATAAAGTCAGAATTGTGAGAAATAAAGTCAGAATTGTGAGATATAAAGTCAGAATTGTGAGATAAAAAGGCAATTCTGAGTTATAAAGTCAGAATTGTGAGTTAAAAAGTCAGAATTGTGAGTTATAGTCAGAATTGTGAGTTATAAAGTCGGATTTCTGAGTTAAGTCAGAATTGTGAGTTATAAAGTCGGATTTCTGAGTTAAGTCAGAATTGTGAGATAAAAAGGCAATTCTGAGTAATAAAGTCAGAATTCTGAGATAAAAAGTCAGAATTGAGTCAAAAAGTCAGAATTGTGAGTTATAAAGTCAGAATTGTGAGTTATAAAGTCAGAATTCTGAGTTAAAAAGTCAGAATTGTGAGAAATAAAGTCAGAATTGTGAGTTATAAAGTCAGAATTGTGAGATATAAAGTCAGAATTGTGAGAAATAAAGTCAGAATTGTGAGATATAAAGTCAGAATTGTGAGAAATAAAGTCAGAATTGTGAGTTAAAAAGTCAGAATTGTGAGTTATAGTCAGAATTGTGAGAAATAAAGTCAGAATTGTGAGTTAAAAAGTCAGAATTGTGAGAAATAAAGTCAGAATTGTGAGTTATAAAGTCGGATTTCTGAGTTAAGTCAGAATTGTGAGATAAAAAGGCGGAATTCTGAGTAATAAAGTCAGAATTCTGAGATAAAAAGTCAGAATTGAGTCAAAAAGTCAGAATTGTGAGTTATAAAGTCAGAATTGTGAGTTATAAAGTCAGAATTCTGAGTTAAAAAGTCAGAATTGTGAGTTATAAAGTCAGAATTGTGAGATATAAAGTCAGAATTGTGAGAAATAAAGTCAGAATTGTGAGTTAAAAAGTCAGAATTGTGAGAAATAAAGTCAGAATTGTGAGTTAAAAAGTCAGAATTGTGAGAAATAAAGTCAGAATTGTGAGAAATAAAGTCAGAATTGTGAGTTATAAAGTCGGATTTCTGAGTTAAGTCAGAATTGTGAGATAAAAAGGCAATTCTGAGTAATAAAGTCAGAATTCTGAGATAAAAAGTCAGAATTGAGTCAAAAAGTCAGAATTGTGAGTTATAAAGTCAGAATTGTGAGTTATAAAGTCAGAATTCTGAGTTAAAAAGTCAGAATTGTGAGTTATAGTCAGAATTGTGAGATATAAAGTCAGAATTGTGAGAAATAAAGTCAGAATTGTGAGTTAAAAAGTCAGAATTGTGAGAAATAAAGTCAGAATTGTGAGTTAAAAAGTCAGAATTGTGAGAAATAAAGTCAGAATTGTGAGAAATAAAGTCAGAATTGTGAGTTATAAAGTCGGATTTCTGAGTTAAGTCAGAATTGTGAGATAAAAAGGCAATTCTGAGTAATAAAGTCAGAATTCTGAGATAAAAAGTCAGAATTGAGTCAAAAAGTCAGAATTGTGAGTTATAAAGTCAGAATTGTGAGTTATAAAGTCAGAATTCTGAGTTAAAAAGTCAGAATTGTGAGTTATAGTCAGAATTGTGAGATATAAAGTCAGAATTGTGAGAAATAAAGTCAGAATTGTGAGTTAAAAAGTCAGAATTGTGAGAAATAAAGTCAGAATTGTGAGTTAAAAAGTCAGAATTGTGAGAAATAAAGTCAGAATTGTGAGTTATTAAGTCAGAATTGTGAGATAAAAAGTCAGAATTCTGATAAATAAATTCAGAATTGTGAGTTATAGTCAGAATTGTGAGATAAAAAGTCAATTCTGAGTTATGAAGTCAGAATTGTGAGTTATAAATTCATTATTCTGAGATAAAAAGTCGCACTATATATATTTTTTTTTTCCAGTGGCGGAAACGTGCTTTCATAGTTATTACCCAGAACTAGCGATTAAAATGTAAAAACGATCGTGAACGCAGCAAGTCAACATTGCCGGTGGTATTTGTCGCCTGTCCCTTTAAGATGACATGCACCTCAGCCAGACTGACATCACCATGGCGGAAGCGCAGTCAAACGAAGCTGCAGCCGGCTGTGCGCTCACTAGAACCGCGAATAAAAGAAGCAGAGAAGGAAAAGCGTACCATGTATAAGATTTCAAACATCCAGCGACTTCAGTTTCATCATCAAGAGTAAAGCTGCTGATGTCTGCAGGCGGTCGGCTGACTTTCTAGAGCAGAGCGTGTGAATTCTAGCTCAAGTACTTCAGTCAGTGGTTGTTATTAATAGACACCTCAGACGGAAGGATATAAATACTGTTTACTTTTTTTTATCTTCTAGGCGTGCGGCGCTATTAAGCACGTTCCTGGAAATATTTCAGTTCATTTACACGGTTAAATCGCTTTATGTCACGTGAAATATGACGTTTTAAACGGGAAAAGTAATTCTAGTAGAGTAAAGGTCATCTCTGGTTCAAGAGGTCCTGAAACACCTCGGTATTCGTGTAGAAGGTACTTATGTATAACGTTACCAGTTTCGGAAGGCTCTTCAATGTGATATAGATTACTGTTTTGTACAGCATCAGCGCGCGCTGCACGGTGACAATAACGGACGAAGTTGGCCGTTAATTGTGCTGACGTGTCTTTGGCGCGCGCGGTCAGTGCCCGAAGCTGGAGGGACACGCCTGTCGCAGATCCTCCCAGCATCTTTAACTGGGAGTCAGCGGTCAACGCCACGTCGAAATGTCAAGAGCCGGCCGAAGGTCCAAAGCTTTGCACGCCAATAACGGGCACGCGCTGGCCGGTTGGGATCCGCTCAGAGTGGCGCGCGTGCGCGTGCTGCTGCTGTGTCTCTGCGGCGCGCTGTCGCTGGTCATGATTCTGGCACTGTATTTGTCTGCAGAGCCCAGCAGCACAACACAGCATCACGCTGCACATCTCATCAGGGACAGGGTGAGCTCAAGTGTGTAAATGCTATTTATCTAACACTTTCCGTCACATTTGAAAGAGATCTGTCATTATTTACTCCTGAATTATTGTATTTCCACCCTCATGTTTCACTAAAACTATGAAAAAATAATAGAATTAAAGCTAAAAATGATATAAAATATAAATATTAAATGAAAAATTACAATGCTTTTGATGTACAGAAAGGTCCCTATGTAGCCTATAGATTTTTAATATTTTTTTTTATGTTCATATTTCTAATAAATGCTATTCTGAGATGAATGACAAACACGGATGTGATAAACACAGCATCTGAAATTCAAGTGGCAAATATTTCTAAATGATCTAATGTTAATCTAAGGTTAATAATGGTTAAAGCACTTGCATTATAAACTGTATAAATAAGAAAAACTAAAACAAATTTATATGAGATCTGAAAATGTAAGAATGATTCAAAATGTTAACGAAAATAATAACTAGTATCTTTTTTTCTTGGCAGATAAACTATTTATAAAATATAACTTTGACTATAATATTAATGTTTTATATGTAATTATTGTTATTATTATGTTATTATTTGTCTGAATAATATATATTTATATATATTATATTTTATTATTATATAAATATATATAATTGTTATTATTTTATATATATATATAAATATATATAATAACAATTATATTATATTATATATATATTATTATTGTTATTATTTTTTTTTTATAAATGTAGTAGACAGTGGTCAGACAAAGTGACTGGGTATTGACACTCCCATGCTACAGAAGTGTCAAAAAAATGCCATAAATTAGTCAGTTGTGTACCATATTCCATCAGATATTGCATTCAAATCAATGCTTTAGTTCTGACCTGCTCTATCAATCTAGCAATCTTGATGACTTTGATTAGCTTAACTAGGACTGGAGCTAAATTCTACAGGAAGGTGGCCTGTTAGGAGGATGATTGGACATCCTTTAAAGCCAATAAAAATATAGTCATATGTCCACCTCTACCTTTCTGCAGCTTTCCCATAAGCCAAGTAAATACTCTGTGTCACAAGTAAAGAAGCTTGCTGCACAGGTGGCTAGGCATCGGCTCTGGGAGACTCACCTGCGGCCCCTCTTAATTGAACGAGTGCCTGGGACAGCAGGGAGTCAGACCATACGACAGGTAATACCACAGCCTGAACGATACATATTCTACTGCTCTCTAAACATTTCATTATACATTGTTTCATGTTGCTTGTACTTTAGCCAGTAACGAGCGCTTTTCTTGAAGTCTCTTCTGCTGAACAACAAGTTCTCTAAAGTTCTCTTTCAACTACAGCATATCCTGTCCCAGCTGGGTTCCCTGTCGGCAGGATGGACGCTGGAGGAGAATTCCTTCGTTTCATCCACCCCGAAGGGTGATGTGACCTTCACCAATGTGCTAGCAGTGCTGGACCCCTCAGCTCCTCGCAGACTGCTCCTAGCATGCCACCACGACTCAAAGATCTTACCCGCAGACCCTAAAAACCCCAGGCGGGTGTTTGTGGGTGCCAGTGATTCAGCCATTCCCTGTGCCATGATCTTAGAGCTGGCTGCTGCTCTGGACACACAGCTTAAAGCCCTCAAACACCAGGTAGATCGCCATCATGAGGAACAGAGTTCTTCTAGATATTTTCTAAAGCCTTATTTGGACGGGACTCATTTTCTAAACGACATTTGAGCACCTGACGTCTGTGATTTAATGTACCGACACGGATGGGACTAACATCTCCGTGTTTATTACTGAGGTGGGAGTGTGTGTTTTCTAGATGTGGGCATTGCAGAAGGATGGATATGTATTTTAATTAATTATTTATTGATATAATTTTAATTTCTTAAAAAAAATTATATATGAATTAACTTCACTTGAGTTTATAGAAGTGTCTGTTCATAATAAACCCACGTTGGACATCTAGACAAGTATCTTACCTGACACTAATATTAAAAATTTCCACAATTTGGCTCTATTTAGTAATTTTAGAATTTTATTTTTTCATCGGAAACCATCCATCCACATTGAATTGAAATGAAAGAAGATTGTTGCGTAAATGGTAGCTTAGGTAGGTCAAAACTAAAGACACATGAGGAGAAGAGTTAAGATAATACAATATCAGCAGTCGCAAACTTTCACGTTCGGACGTGATTACATTTCTCAGAAGACTGCTGAGTTAGCCGAAAAAAAGTAGGTAATTTGATCTGGAATTTTTACTGAGGTTGTGTGTGAAAAAAAAAAAAAAACATGGACATGGCAGACGGGATTGAAATCACAAAGTACACCTGGGAAAACTAGTCCCGTCCAAATACGGCTTAAGAAACATTTGGCATTTTGAGGGTACTTTGAACGAGAAAGAGCTGCATCACACAGGAGATATTGCTGAATCAAGCATCTCTTTCTCTCCAGAAGTCTGCGGTGACATTGCAGTTGGTGTTTTTTGATGGAGAGGAGGCGTTTGAGGAATGGACAGACACAGACTCTCTCTACGGCTCTCGTCATCTGGCTGAACTTATGGCCCGTACGCCCCACCCTTCTGGAGCCACCAAAACCACTCTACTCCAGGCAGTGGTGAGTTTGTGAAAGGTATATATATATATATATATATTGCTGAATGGTTAATGGTAAAGATTAAAGAATTTTTACTGAAGTTTTTGTTGGCAAGTATCAGCATGTCCAATTTAATACTTATTTTAACTAATTGTGTGACCCTAGACCAGTGTTTCTCAAACTTTTTTAGCTCAAGGACCACTTTATCTTCTAATTTTTTTCTGAGGACCACCTAACAGAATCCCACTCTAACACGCCCCCTAAAAACAACAAAATAGGAAGGATAAACTGATTTTAAGTTTAATATGCAACTGTTTCAAGTCAAAAAAAAATATGATCCATTTTTTCGTTATTAAAACACACTGACGTCAATGGCGATCCGGTGCGGGTTAAGAGCTTGCCTGGTTTAGGTCATCTTTTCGTGGACCGCTAGGGGGCGATGGCGGACCACACTTTAAGAATTACTGCCCTAGACCCAAGGAGAGAAAAGTTAAAACATACAAAAAAAAATTCCCTGGTGAATTGATTATTTTTAAATATTATTTTAAGTTTTTTAAATTTAAAAGTCTATTTTCCTTCCAGGATCTGTTAGTGCTGCTGGACCTGCTTGGTGGCCCAGAGCCATTGATTGTCAATCACTTTGATAACACAGCAAGATGGTTTGACCGACTCATCGCTGCAGGTTTGAGTTCAGAACAACCCAGATTGGGTTTCTACCTACAAACACATGACCTCTACAGTCAGCATTCCTCTCTATCCCTCTTTCAGAGAAGAAACTCCACAAACAGGGCTTGTTGACATCTCATCCATCAGAACAGAGTTACTTCAGGAAGGATTTCTATCTCGGCCCAGTGCAGGATGACCACATTCCATTCTTAAACAGAGGTAGGGAAACAGTCAGACAGTTTGCCTTGATCTTTTGACATAACAGAGGTCTTTGTACCATTAAAACATCCTGCAAGTTTCACATCTTAAACGTCCTCCTCATTGTAAACAAAGCATTTAAATAATCAAGCTCCAAAAATGGCTTGTTTTGATATTTGTGACGTCACACGGACAAATACATTTGCATATGACTGCCTCCAGAATAGTTATACATAACACCATAGGCCCCGCCCACTGATGTTTAGTCCCCAGAACAGCTGTCTTTATCCATTAGAATCACTGACGCTACACTGATACAGTATACAGATGTGTGTTCAGTTTCTGACATACTCCACTCGCTTGAGTCTGTCGATGCAAGGACAAACAGAAGAGTGAAAGAAGGAACGCTTTGACGCGTCCAGTTTTAACAGCTCGCTTGTGTCTCTACAAACTTCAGAAGGACCCCAGTGTTGGAAGCAAGTGAATGTTTTGTTTTAATGGCGTTAGGGATGGCTCGATACCACAAATTTGGCTTCAGTACGGTACCACAATCTAATACCGATATTAAATCGATACCATACTAAATTTTTGCACGGGTATTGCTCATAATTTCACTCATTCTCGCAGGTTTCGCGTTTACAAAATGAGAAATTGCCGCAAATATTTATTAATAAATGAATCAACAGATTATCACATCAAATCAGTAGTTTAAAATCTTTCTTGTGAAGTAATTTCAGCAATACTTTCTCTCCCCTCTCTATCTCTCCAAACGAGCAAATTGCTTCTGGCTTCAAAAGACATCGCGCCAGTACTATAAGCGAGCTGCACGCTGTCGTGCGCGTTTCGGACAACTGACGGAAATCACTTGCCCACGCCTTTTTAAAACCTTGCCAATTTGAACATCCAAGCGATTTTATCATTCAGTAGTAACGTTCTTTGCGCTTATACAAACAGCGCGCACGCAACAAGCCCCCTGTATAGAGCTCGCACATTCCAAATCGAGTTGTTTTACCTTAAACTGTCAAATAAACTCAAAATGTCCTTCTTAGTGCGTATTCACATAAACAGTCAGACATCTCTAATGTAAATTTAAATAGTTCAATATTATGCATCATTGCATGTGCCTAAAGTAGCATTCATGTTTCTGTCTGTCACTAAATAATGTTTGTAACTTTAAATTAATTGCAAGGATTTACCTGTTTACTTTATTAACAGTAAATAGGATCGTGAAAATATATAATGGTTTCAACAAAAATATTAAGCTGCACAACTCTTTCAATGTTGATGATAATGATATTAAATGTTTCTTGAGCAGCATATCAGCATATTAGAATGATTTCTGAAAGATCATGTGACAATGAAGTGATGATGCTGAAAATTCAGGAAAAAAGGACATTTTAAAATATATTTAAATAGAAAAGAGTTATTTTAAATTGTAATCATTTGACAATATGACCATTTTTACTGTGTTTTGATCACATAAATGCAGCCTTCGGTGAGCAAAAGAGAATCTTACACTACTGTTCAAAAGTTTTTGGTCAGTATGTGTATAAAGTGACACGCATATCACAGTAAACGGTTTGTGTTTACCAAACAACATACATCTAAACTTTAATTTGTCCCCTGAACCAGGTGTACCTGTGCTGCACTTGATCCCCACCCCGTTCCCTGTTTTCTGGCACACACTGGATGATGCGGAGGAGAGGATGCACCGACCCACAGTGGAAAACCTCACTAAAATCCTGGCCGTCTTTGTGGCTGAGTACCTGAGCCTTTAAAAACATGCTATGATGATCAACCTGCAGCAGATGTTTACTCACATGACCAGCGCCGTTGAATGTGTAATGTAGGAAATAATAATAATAATAATAATAATGGAGCCATAGATCAGAATGACCAAAGAGACACACATGCAGCATAATGGTGTTTATTTGGAGTGTGAATGGTACATGCAGATGATATTCCTATATTTTTTCTGCTGAAAAGAGCCATATATCATAGTAGGACGAACACTCATGTTACAGCAGCTGTTTAAGCCCTAAAATCGTCCTTAAAGAGACGGTTAGACCATAATAATGTGCTAAAAGACTTGCTTTTGTCTGAGAATGGAAAAACTGGAAATGAAGCTCTTGTAATGTTCATTAATCATAATTTGCACAGTCTGTGCTGATGATTAACTACATTTTAAATGCTGCAGCATTCAAGCTGTGTCGGGGAAAGCCAGTGGCGGTGCACTTTACAAGGTCATCAGTACTCAAGACATTGAGAGACACTTGTTTTAAGAGCCTGTGAGGAGAATTTCACGTGAACTAAGAGTGAGATCTAATTTTTTTTTTACATTCCCTAGTCATTAAGCTGTTACCATTATAAACCAAAAGACCAAGTGAAGGGTCTGATGGATATTCGTAATAAACTTTAAGAAACACTGGAACTGAGTCTCTTACATTTTGTTGTTGTTACATTATGATCCACCCTGCGCTGAGTAACAGCAAATTAAAGGTGGGGTAAATAAATAGACGTAAGACGGTCGAGGAGATGAGCAAGACGGAGATTTGGGGAAAAAAAAAACTGCAGAAAGAGAGATGAGAGCTCAAAAGAATATCACTGTATTAATGAAAGTTTATGCGCTTTAGGACCCACGTTGATATTAGAAAAGCCTTCCAGCGCTGGAGAGCTAAGCGGGAAGGCCTGAAAACGGCTGCTTTGATGTGAGTAACACTCGGTTTGAGTGTCATTGATTGTCTGGAGCTGCTGTGCTGTTGGCGACGAACAACAAACACTTGTATGTATTTACTCTTGTGTATTGTATGTTCATTTTTTTAATGCATCCCTGTCGTTCGTTCATCATCTGCACTTTATTTTTTGTGAAGCATTTTGCGTCAGCTGTGATGCACTGCGCACTGATGACCACTAGAGAATGTGGTGTTAGGCGTCATTGTTAATGCACTCGCCTCGCCTGCCAGTAGCGATCGGGCCGGGCTTCTAAACCGACTCGGAGCAGGGTGGTTAGAATTGGAGGGTCAGTTTTGGGCGGAGCAGTGAAGAGAGGGGTGGGTTTGTTTGGGTTGATCTAAATGTCAGTGTTTTTGAAAAACTACTTACCCCACCTTTAAACAAAGTCTGCTGCTATATTGATATGCTACTCTTTGAGACCAAAAAAAAATTTTAAGTCTCAATGAAACAGAAGTAGTGACAGATCTTTTCTGCTGTAGTGTAACGTATATCCGAGGGAAATGAATTACAGAAGGAAAAAAAATTTTTTCACCCATTGAAAGTTGGCAGATCTGAATGTGAGCATTTGTAAGAAAGGGCTGGGGTTTATAGGGACAAAATGTTTGGAGTAAGTCACCAGAGAGAGGTCTTGTCAAGTGATACTCACTGCAGAGTCGAATGACATCCAGCTCCTCCTCTCTGGAAGACTAATGGGGTGGAGGGATGGAGTTTGGTCGGATATTCTAGCTCCTCCCATTAGGTCCAAATTAGTGAGGAGGAGCTACACCTGAGCTCCACCCATTTGCTCTGCATTGAGCAGCAAGTCTTTCACCAGAAGATCGAGTTAACATTTCGATTAAAAATTGAGAATTTTTTTTTTCTATAAAAAAATGAAATAAAGCTTTCTCAATAACATCCATTTAGAAAACAGAAAGGGTGAATTTTTATTTCACACCGACTAAAATTTTATTTTAGTTTACGTAGCAATTAAAAGATATTATGTAAAAAAATTATTAAAATCTTAATTAACTAGTTTCACAAGTAAAATGTACTTGTTTAACTACAGTATGCATTCGAACACAAAGGTTACTTTTCTAAAAACGGTCCTAAAAACGTTACAAAAGTTAGAAACGATAGTAACGTTTAAAAGGCATTTGCTGACGGTTGTACTAATGCTCTGTTTTGTTAAAGGTACTGTAAGTGATTTCAGCCATTTCACTTACTTCTGCCACACTGTCAGGCAAACCCACATTAGAAAACACAACCGCATAGACTACGGAGACAGCTGTGATTTATCCACCTTATTCCTGACGAGCCTACTGCGTTTAGAATTATGGGTGGCACTTCCGGTTTGGGGAACTTCCATGCAAAAAAAAAAAAACTGAAACGAATCACAAGGTTGCCCTACAAATAAAGCTCACCTTCATGTTTTATTTTCAGACATCACGAGAATAACGTAACTTGGTATTTTAACGTGACGTTATCAGAAGAATATCTAAAAGCTCTTTTTAGTCGCTGCTTTCTTTTCCTCATGATTATTTTCTTGTTTCCCTTCGCATTCCGCATTTGTGGTCTGTTCTCCCAGTTTAATTTAACGATATATCCCATTAATAATTCACTGGAATGCGTTTTTCTCCTCAAATCATCACGTCTCTTTCCAAGTTTTTCACAGCTAAGTAGAATTTATCATCTGTCAAAATGATGGAAATCACTTTGAAATAGTATCACGCAATGCTGAAGTTAATGAACGTATGTTACGTAAAACGTATATGTGATATTTAACCTGTCGCGTTCTTTCATTGTCTGTTGAAGGTGCCTTGTTGATGCTTTTACTCTTTTTAAATGTCCTTTTAATGTACGATGGTTGAAGGGTGAGTAAAATGTCATCTCACTGATTGTTTACAGCTTAACGGAAGTTACACCCATAATTCGCGCCAATCGTCATGGGGTGAAGGAATAAGGTGGATAAAGACACCTATGTCGTCTTGTCAGGTAGAAGACAATTTCTGTATGTACAAACACACTTACAGCACCTTTAATTGACAAAACTGTTCACTTTGACTGCATTCATTTTAGTAGTGTGCTGGTCCCAGGTGTCGGAGAGGGGGCGGGTGGGCAGAGAGCTGCTGGGAGCAGGAGAAGAGGGCGCCGGGGCTTCCTGGTGGTGAGAGTTCCTCGTCAGAGCTCAGGAAAGCTCCTGCTGATGTTCTGCTGGAACACAGGGATAGCTCAGATGTCAAATCTGAAACGCGTCATACCGAGATCAAAAAGGAGTATGTGAATGCATTATTGAAGTTAGAGATCTGTTCTGAATTTTTCTGTTTGCTGCCCATCCAGCAGAGGGCAGCATGGAGCCAATGTTAGAAAACAATAGAGCGCAACTGCTTCTTTCTAACACGTCTGGAGGTTCTAAACCATTTGGACCCAAAGGCCCCATGACTTTTCCAATTTTACTGATTTGCTGGACAAGGATACGGGTTTTTTTAAAAAGTGATTTTCACTCAAAATTCTTAAATATGTTACTATTTGGTGTAGAAAAATTGTACTATTAAAAATTATGGTAATTCATATATCCAGTGGGGAAAAAATTGAGAGTGTGAATTTTCAGCTCGATGTAATGATAGTTTTGTCTTATTTTAAAACACTTCAAAGAGATAGTTCACCCGAAAATGAAAAGTCTACCATCATTTACTCACCCTCAAGTTGTTCCAAATCCAAACCTGTATGAATTTCTTTCTTCTGCTGAACACAAAAAAAAAAAGATATTTTGAAGAATGTCGGTTCAGACAGTTAATGGGACCCCAATGACTTCCAAAGTATTTTTTTTCCCATACTATGCAAGTCAAAGGGGTCCATCAACTTTTTGATTACCCATATTCTTCAAAATATCTTCTTTTGTGCTCAGCAGAAGAAAAATTCATACACGTTTGGATCTGGACAACATGACATAGGTGTTCATTCACCTTATTCCTACGCCCCATGATGTTTGGTGCGAAAGATGAGTAAACGATGACAGAATTTTCATTTTTGGGTGAACTATCCCTTTAAGTCATCTTGGGGCCCCCATGTTGAGAACCTCTGGTCTAGACCTTTCATAGTGCTTAGGAAAGTAAGAGTATGTCAGCAGGGATCCACTATGTTGTCCGGCCCTCGTGTGTGTAAAGTGAGGGAGTTTCTCTTACTCTTGACGGCTGGTCGCAGCTCTGTCCCGCTGTCGACGGTTCTTGAACCAGTTGCTGACTTGTGTAGCGGTGAGTCCAGTGGCTGCAGCCAGATCTCGTTTCTCTCGCGGCGAGGGGTACGGCTTTCTGCAGTACCACTCTCTCAACACGCTGCGAGACTTTTCCTGCGAGCAGAGGACGCAACCAAAACATCTTGAAATTTCTCCCAAAAAGAAGCCCTTTTTTATTTTGAGACTCTAAATCAGTGATCATATACACCGAGGACTCGACTGTACACCTATTGCGTTTAAAACAATGTGCTACACCAACAGACTTGAAAACCTTGAAGCAGTAGCTGGTCTCCTCTCCATCCCAGATTGTACGTGGAAGAGGATACTTGCGACGAATGCGGTACTTCCCCACGGCTCCAAGAGGGCGGCCCCGCTGAAGTTCAGCCTCCATGTAGTGAGCCCGGAGCCAGAGCTGTTGGAGGAGAGGGTGACTGCGCGGGGAGAACGCGTTCCCCTCTAACAAGGCGTACAGCTCAGCAAAACGGCAGTGGTGGAAGGCGACCGCAGCCCGCGCCTTCAGCACGCTCTCCTGACTCTGAGTCACGGCCAGATACACGTTGGACGAAGTGGAACCAGAAAATAAAGAGCATAAGAATGAGGACAAGCGATCCATGCTTCCACTCTGGAGAAGAACCTCACAAACACATGCCACCTGCTCAGGGGAGAAGCCCATCGCCATGACCCGACCAAGGATGGTGGAAGATCTCACAAGGGATGTTGAGGAATCGTTCTGCAAAACAAGTTGTAAAATGTCCCACTACATTACCAAAGTCCATTAAAGAGGATAACTGAAACCGGTTTCAAATCCAATAATCCACACGACAGCAAACTTGAATTCAACAACAGAAGTGTGCAAAACCAAAGTACCTTCTGATGTGAGTGCAGTGTAGAAACTCTCAGGTGAAGAAGTTCTCGCTATAGTCCTTTTTGTTCTCCGGTGACGTGTCAGCCAATACGTGCAGCCGATGAGTGTATCGGATTTTTTGTTTTAGCAGGTTTTGCCTTCTTCAGCCACAAAGACCCGCCCAGACAACTTGGTACATGCAGGTAATCGGAGAGCATAGGGGTTAAAAAAACAGACAGGCACCAACACACACACGCACAAACCTTTGAGACTAAGTGTTGTTTGTATTTGTATCAATTACCTGGGGAAGATGTCAGGTGCACAATGGAGCTTATTTAAATATGAAGGAAATCTTATTTTCTAATCAAATCATGGTGGCAGCATTTGTTAGACAATTTGGTTAGAGATTGCATTGTAGAAATAAGTGTGTGTGTGTGTATATGTATGTGTACATGTATGTGTGTGTATATATATATATATATATATATGCGAGTAATGATGTGAAGGTGTGTTTGTTGCTGAAGGGAAAACCTTTTTATGTTGCTGTACTAAGACAAATGCATTTCAGTAAAAGAGCTTCTAAAAACCAGTAACTTTAGATTCATTTAAAACAAAAAGCATTCAAGTAGCATTTATATATGTTTATTACATATCACAATAAAATGGAATATAAAAAATAAAATAACTATATGACAAAACACCTCTAAAAAAGAGACGTTGTTTACAATAAGGACAAAAACTCCCTTTAAAATGATCAAAAAAAAAGTCTTTGGTTTGATCAGCTGCATATTTTTCTGCTTGTACGTGAATATGAAGCAAAAGTATTAAAAAGTGAACAGGAAAAAAAAACAACATTTTAACACTACTGACTAAAATACATGTGCATTAACATAGTAATCATTACATTCTGGAAGAGTAATAGCAATACTCAGAGACAAACACATACACGCACACACACACATTCCCTTACTTTCCAAAAAGGGGGAAGGAAAAAAAAAAAAACTTTGGCAAGTCAATACAACAACTATGTAACATAAATGGGAAATACAAAGACGCTACACAAAGCAAAAACTCTCGTGTTATACCACATAATGGAGTGTAAACCCAAGCTAGAATGAGGGAAACGGTTTTAAGGTTATCATAGAATGACCCAAAAATGATTGATAAATGCATTAAATATTGTTAAAAACAAAAACAGACATAAAAAGACAGGTATACTTAAGGCTAGAGTTAACACAGGGCGATTACTGTGCTCCAACGAAAAATGTAAAAATCTCACTGGCCTAATATTCCACAAAAGCCTCAAATGTAAAGTTGAATGGTTTAAAAATAGCACCAAATTTTGCAGGGCCAGAAAAAAATGCTTCATGGATAAAAACTTTAAAATGTGCAAAACATACAGAGCTATGCTCTGCATTGAGCAAATCAGTCTGGTGGTGTTAATGACCTGTGTTGGAAAAAGTCATACTTGTAGCTGTCAATCACCTAAATTAAATTGCATTTGATTCAAATTAGGTAAATAAAAAAGACAGACATTTCCTGTGGCTATGTGGAAATCCTAGAATTAAAATATTTGATTTTAAAGTATAAAAAGATTGGAAAAACAGGACAAGTGGAAAAAAAAAAGAGAGAGAGAAACATTTCACTGTACATGTTGGATCTGTAGTGTAAGAAGTGGCTGTTTTTAACAGTAAACAAATCTTAGGGTTCAGTTATCATGCAAAACAGTTGCATAGACTAATATTCAGTACTTCAATTCCCATCAAACACTAGAGCCTATATACGTTTATAGAGTTTCATAGTAATCGGCTGGAATGCTTGGGTAAGCTTGATGGTTTATCTACGGAAACCAATGTCAATTATCTGTCATATCAAAACGTACAGGATTTCCATGGTCAGCTAGTGCACCATCATGAACATACTGTATACATAGAATATAAAACAACAAAAACAGTCAGAGTGCTTCACGGCATGTTCATCCTGCCATCCACACATCTGATACATGCACCTAGGCCAATTCAATGTTAAAGAAGCACCCCGACCAAGCTGTTGGATGTAGTATATCCAATGCCGTTGTGACAGGCACATTTAAAGGTTATTCTGTCAACCAAGTCTCATCTTCCAACCGAGTTTATTGAACCGTTCTATTAGATTTCCTTCTCCCAATGCAGGGTGCTGGTGCATCTAGGGAGTTTGAAGTAAACGTCCCAATGCCTAGCTCATGTTCAGACCCACGTTACTGCAAGATACCAGTTTTGTGACAAGCATAAGCATGTATTTACCTCTGTCTCTAGGGGGGAAACCTAATAGGACTCTTTCTTAAGAGAGAAAAGTTCTGTTCAGAGTCATTTTATCCATAAAACTGAAAAGTAACAAAAAGTTAAGGCACAAAAGAAGGCATTTCCATATGCTCTTCACTCCCAAATAAAACAATTGATTGCCTTTTACATATTAGTGCCTTTTTACCACTTAGGGTGTCATGGTAGCCCTCGTAACAACCCACGAGCTCTGTGTTTCATCATAATCAGGGCCATCATGTAGACACAAACTTAGATTCCTAGAGGTGAATATTGGTTATACAAATGTCATCTCTGCCTTTTCCTCTACTGAACCTCTAGACATGCCCTTGCTGAATACATTTTCACAAATGAATTCAGAATATAAGAGAGAGGTTCTTTTCAGCAACTTGATTATTAGGTTGAATACTTCCACTATTTAAGCCTTAACCTGCGCAAGGAAAGGTGAAGAAAGACTCAAACCTCTGAGGTCATAAATCATAGTTCCTCTCGCTTCAGGGACTTGGTTGAATGCAGCTCAAGCCAGGCTGAGATTTGACTTGAGCTGCTAGTAGAACTGATAACTACAAACCCAGGTCATCATCCACAGGGACCGACTGCAGTTGTGTAAGAATTTTTGAGTCCCCGTCCATGTCCTCCACTTCATCCAGCTGAGAATCTCTCTCCCCGTCCTCACCCGGAGGAGTGCCCAACAGGAGGGACTCTCCTCCTGGCAGGCCTAACAAAGCGGGGTCCTCTGGAAGATCCCCTTTCCCACGCATGTCAAATAATGTCAGACCAGCAGAGGAAGACAGTGGGACAGGGCTCCAGGATGGCTGGGAGAGGTGGGGCCCAGCTGCCACACTGCTACAGATTGGACTGAGTGGTAGCATGCTATCAGGGCTAAGGGTCTGCTGGGATTGTAGGACGCTTGTAGGCGTGGGAGTGCTGGATGAGTCTGGGGTGTTCGGAGAGGCTCCTGGGGTTGGGTTGGCAATGGTCCCCGGCTCAGGGCTGCAGTAAAGTGTAGAGGAGCCAACAAATCCCATAGAAGATGGTTGTAGTGAATTTGAGGTTTGAGCAGTGAGTAAAGGTGCTGGTTGACTCTCAAGTGGATGTACAGACGAGAGTTGGAGATCGAGCGTACTGTTGCTTGACAACGCATTTTCTTGGATGGACTTGACAGGCATGCTTGCAAACTGGATGCCAGCGGGGATAGTAAGGATGAGTTTGCCGTTTTGAACACTTAGGATGGGGCTGCTCCCAATGCCACCTGCTAAGAGGAAGTTGCCTGGAGACAAAAGCAGAATAAAGAGATTTCATTACAGAACAAAACAAATTTTCCACTGCAGGTGAAATTCTTTTTGAGACGTACCTGGAGAGGCAGAAGGCAGCTGAATCACCCCAGAGTTGAGAAGCTGAACTCCTGGGATGGTTCCAGTAGGGACACTCTGAGGAGGCCCTATTGGGCTAAGGCGTATCGGTCCCTGGGCAACACTCAATCCTGTTCCAGCTCCAGATGTCAGAATCTGGAAAGCACCTCCAGGGGACGGAATGGAGAGCGATGGTGTTGCTGGGACCACTTGAGGGAAGGAGAAGGTTCCAGTTGGAGTTCCCGCAATAGATGACACAGGCATAAGTTGAGGCAGTGACAGGGGGACCAGCTGAGGCTGGCCAGAGTCTTTGGGTTGGGATATTGGAACAACTTGAGTCGGAGAGGAGATGGAGGTCTGTATTTGTGTAAAGGTGGCTGAAGTAGATTCGTCTCCTAGCTGAGGGGTAAGCACTTGTGTGACATGTCCATCAGCCATCTGGGGGAGTGATAAAGCACTACTGGTGCTTAGTGTTGTGGAGCCATTTGGGGGCTGTGCTTGAGAAATTCTTGGACCAATGTGCAAGGTCTGTGTTTGAAAATGTGAAATGGGGATTTGGGGTAACTGTGGATTGACCGGGGAGACGGGAACAAGCTGGGGACAAGATGACACTGTGGCTCCAGATGTAGGCTGCATCAGTTGAGAAACTGGAACACCCTGTATCGATGGTACCACCTGGGGTAAAGATAGCACTTGAGGGTTGGAGATGGAGCTGCAAGTTGGCAATTGAGACTCAGTCTTTCCTAATACAACAATTTCGGGAGGCTGTGTGGGCTGTAATGGCACCATGGGACTGGAGATGACTGAACTCACAGAGCCAGCTGTTGATGCAGGAATACGATTTGGGGCCAGTATCACCGAAGGAAGAGACGTGGGAGAGATGACAGATGTGGAGATGGTGGGCGAGGACATAGAGTTTATAGGCACTGACTGATTACCATCTGAATTCTTCAAAGCTTCTGGAAGACTGATGAAATCTAGTGGAGAAACATTGCTGCTGGCTGTTTTTGCGTCCTCGCTTAGAGAAAGAGGTATTGAGCTAGTTAGACTGGCTTGTGGATTCAGAACCACAGCGGGCAGGCTCCCTTGGGCCTCCATATCATTGATGCCTTGTTCATCTTTGGGGATCACTTGAGCCCCATTAAGTAGCAATGGTGCATTCGCTGTAACAGGACTGAGAGTTACTGTGTGACCATCACTCAGTGTCAACCCATTAATGATGACCCCGGTTCCTGCCCCTGAGAGTATAGGGCTTCCATTGAGCAGCAGTGGATGAGAGCTTGTAAGGAATCCCCCGGTGCTGTTGAGAATGAGCTGGCCAGTACTGCAAGGAGCTCCAGTGAGGGATATAAGAGAAGCATTGGAGCTGCCTGTCTCTTGAGCAGCAGGTTTGTCAGTAATATCCTCCAGATCTCCTTTGCTGGCTTCATCTTCTGTGCTGTGGTTCCCATCGGATTCACTAAAGAAGAGACAGAAATATTACATTTGGTCAAACAGTCTCTACTTAATGTAGTTCGGGTCTACCCGAGGTCTCAAGGTCTACCATCAATTTGCAATCATCAAAAACTTTGTGACATCTGCATCAATAGAGGAGAAACCTAAACCAGACCCAGTGGTCTAAACCCCCAGATCGTTGCCAACTTGCAGCTCATACGGTCCCTGACACTCTTCGAGTGCTCAGTGTAGTCACAGACACTAGATAGATTTTATTTTTCAAACATTTGGCCAACCAGTTGCCATGCAAGTCTTGATTGTAAAAAGTCTACAGGCCCTGATCAAATAGTCTTATTTTAAAAAACTACATGCAAATCTGACTCATTATGCCAATTACTTTGCATAAATAAATAAATTTGCAAAAACCATAAGCTATGGTTCGATTACCAGCTCCTGGAAGTCAACAGTTATTCTCCCATTATTTAAAGGTGTAGATTACTCTCTACTGCTTTTAGATGTCTCATGTTAACTTAAAATTAGTGCCAAACACAAAAGAAAGACTACATATAATATTTTTCTGTGCTCTTATCACTAATGGTCAACTGATATATCGCCAATTTTGGCATCAGCTTATAAGTTTTTCTGTTTGGCCGATGTGTCGCAAGCGGGACTTTTATACTGCATAAAAACCGTGTCTGTCCGTGTGAATTGAACGTGGACAGGAGGGTTCAGTGGGTGGACATGCATAATCAACAAACTTTAAACCCTGATTTCAAACTGCTGCAGTATTCAGTTGCCCACAGTCATATTCATGTGTGCTGCGTGTAAAATTAGTGTTGCCTTGTCTTGACTCCCAAATAAGATTCCCAGTGTGCATAAACTTACCAGATTACTGAGTGTCCAGTTGGTTATAGTGTTTACTTCCTTTTTATTCATATATTTTTAACAATTTCTTTATTTGTGAAAAATACTTCAATAGGATTTCAGAATTAAGAAGTTCTTATTTCTTAAGTTAAATAAATTATAAATATATCTGCTTTTATATTGGCCAGCCTGCTCGCTAAAATATTGGCATCAGCATTTAAAAAAAATCAATATCAGCTGACCAATAATTATCACCTATTGATTTTATGGTGGAAAAATGTGACACTTATCTTAAGAGGGACACCTCTTATAAATACCGTTGACTTTTGGTATTCATATTGATAAGCTTTTGTCAATGTCAATGCTTTTAATATTATTTTATGATTTTTTTTATTTCTTGATTTTGGTATGTTTTGTTTATTTAGTGTGGTTTTCAAGTACTGCTTTTGTATTTTTATCTGAGTTTAATTTCATTAGTAGATTCGATGTATTTTTGCATTCTATTATGTTATCTAGAAAATATAGGCATTTGCACAACATACATGTGTTTTTAACAAGACAGCATGACTGATTAATAAAAGAGATAGAAAATAGTTTAAAAAATAAATACTAAAAACTACACTACATGCACTGGCATTTTGTTATCTAATGCAGTCTAAGCTGTGGCTTATTTCAAGTGTATATTATTTTCAATATGTATGTGTATATATATATTTATATATATGTGTGTGTGTGTATGTGTGTGTGTATATATATATATATATATATATATACACACATATATATATATACACATACATATATACACACACACAGATATATATACACATACATATATATTTACACACACATATATATATATATATATGTATATATATATACATATTAAACACACACAAATACATATATAAATATGTACATATATATATATATATATATACACACACATTTCTCCAATGTCCTCTCCATCCTGAGATTGAACTGTCCATGGACAGAAGGACTTAGTGGTGCAGAGTTTCAGGAAACTCGAGCCACTCCTGGCGCCCCTATCTCACATTTCACAACAAAGCAACATGCTTTCAGCCTTGTTTTCTAACACTTCCTTGTCATTTTCACATGCTAAACACTTCAGTTAACAACAAGAAGCACATTTAATTTTTCACAGCCGTATCACCCATCTGTGTTGAAAACAATAAAACAGGCCTGCATGAAGAACAGATACAGTAAAAAAAAAAAAAAGTAAGCAAGTAACAACCTCCACCAGACCGGACAATCCGTCCGGACCACAAGATTTTTTACTGCGCACAATAGAGGTTTGTTTACTGCTCTCTTCTCTCACTTTGGCTCGAGAATGTCTCTCTTCGGCCTGAAAGAAAGCAGTGTTCACGTACTCACATAATCGAAAGACAATACGCTCACCTTTTGCTGTTGGTGCCGGACGGGGTCCGGTCCCTCTGTCGGCGATTCTTGAACCAGTTGCTCACTTGAGTCAAAGAAAGTCCGGTGACTTTGGCTAAATTCTTCTTCTCGACCGGAGTGGGATACCTGTTGATCTTGTAACATTCCTTCAGCGCGTTGCGCGACTTCTCCTTGAAGCAGTACACCGTCTCCTCTCCGTCCCAAATGGTTTTGGGCAAAGGGAACTTTTTGCGCAGTCGATATTTGTCCACGGCGCCCAGACTGCGACCCCGGGACCTCTCAGCCTCCTTGTAGCGCGCCTTCAAGTAGAGGTCTTGAAGGAACCCATGGTTACTCGGGTGGAAGTCGTGGCTGTCTAGGATGGCGTACAACTCTTTGAATTCCTCCCGGTGAAAAGCGACCAGAGCCTGGGCCTTCAGCAGGGTCTCGTTGCCACGTAGCAGATCGGCCGAAGGAGGGATGGTGGAGAGGAATCTCCACAGGCGATCCACATTGCCCGCTTGCAGGAGCGCCTCGCACAGACACGCGACTTGATCGGTGGAAAAGCTGAGCGCCGAGTTCTGGAAGCTTTGGAGCAGCTGTTCCGAAACTTCGTCCGGGTCCGTCTCCTCTTTCACTTTGGCTTCGTCTTGCGTGGACTCCTTTGGGCCGTTTTCAGTTGCTTCTGTGGACTCCAAAGACAAGGAAGCCATTTTTATTTTAACTTTTTTCCTTCAAGTTCCTCCTCCCTCCCCTTCTGTGTCTCTCTCTCCCATTCTCCCGTAGGCGAGTGCGCGTCGCTGCAGAGCGAGGCGTCACGCCCCTGCGTTTCGTCAACCTCCCCCATCTAGACATCCACCACAGGCCTGCTGCATTACCATTGTGCAATCCTTTTTCTTAGTTTGTGTGGACTCCTTTCAAACTCGCACTGGGACCAAATAAATGACATAAATCAACCTTTTCTGTACATACATGTGCGTATCCTTTATTGGGAACATCAATCCGTGCTTTATTCAGGAAAACTGAACCCATGGATCTTTAGAAGTTTGATCAGGTTTTTTTTTTTTTTTTTTACCAACATAAACTTTGATATTTCAAAGACAGTATGATTACTTTGGTTTAGTTGTGTTAACAGAGACAACCAACATTGTGTGTGTGTACTTGTATTCCTTACATTGTGGGGTCCCCACAACGTAAGTAAAACCAGTAAATCTTGACATTGTGGGGACCTTTTCTTGGTCCCCATGAGGAAACAAGCTTATAAATCATATAGAATGATCTTTTTTGAAAATCTAAAATAGCAGAACATTTTCTGTGATGGGTATAGGTTTAGGGGTAAGGGGGACAGAATATATAGTTTGTACAGTATAAAAACCATTACGCCTATGGAAAGTCCCCACAAAACACAGAAACACAACAGTGTGTGTGTGTGTGTGTGTGTGGTCTTTCTTCTGTCAAATCAGCCCAATGTGGTTCAGATAACATAATATTTTGAGTTTCTATTTGTTAAGTCAGTGTCCTTCATTGTATTAACTCAAATTTTTAATTTCAGTGAACTCAATTTTAAGGCAACCAGGGTAATTTTTTTTTTTAAGTTAAACAAACAATTTCTTTCTTTCCTTTTACGGGGTGAGGACAAAATGTCACAAAGATGGTAATATCTGAAATCCTTGTCCTTGTGGGGATTTTTTTTTTTTGGGGGGGGGGTCCCCATGAGGAAAACAGCTTAAAAATCATACTAAGTGAAAATGTAAAAATGCAGAGTTTTTTGTAATGGGTAGGTTTAGCGGTGGGATAGAATATACAGTTTGTATAGTATAAAAATCATTATGTCTATGGAATGTCCCTATAAAACATGGAACATGGAGTGTGTGTGTGTACCTGTTTTGACTACTTGTGAGGACATTGACTGGTTTTAGGTCAGCCAAAATAAGTTTTTATTTAAGGGGAGACAACCCAGGTGAATAGGGTTAAAAAATAACAAATATATATCACCATACTTCCCCAATTGATTGATTACATTAAGAATTGCAAATATTTTTTATTACAAGTTTTCTAAAATGTTATGTGGCAAAGGGGGTGTTATCTAAACATGTGCTAATTTGCATATATTTTGAATGTTCAAAGATTTTTTGACATTAAAGTCAAAGGTTTTTACAGAGGGAATTTTGCATTTCTATTTTTATCCCTCCATAAATCAGAAAAAAAAAAATCACAATTTTTTGGAATAAAATGTCTAAAAAAGATCTCAACAAATCCTACTGCAAAAAACCTTCAGATGTGCTAAAGTTTGGTGTATGTAAGTTCTGCTGAACTGGAGATTTCTAACTCGGAGCAGGAGAAAAACAATCATTTTGAGCTTTTAAAGATATGTACTGTAATTGAAATCTTCAGACGCAAATATATAAAGTGCTATGAAATATACACATAAAAGTTTATTGTGGATGTTTTCCAAAACGCTTTATGAAAAACGAAAAAGCGCAAAATCTCAAAATTGACAGGTGCATGAAAAAATTGGGTTAGGTGATAGAAAATGTTTTTAACCTAAAATAAAATCAATGCAAGTCAATACAGTGTCCTCAAGCGAAACAAACGTGTGTGTGTGTGCGTGTGTGTGTTGAAACTTTGCATGCTGAATGGACAGGGAGAGTAAATGTGAAACAGGACACGCACACCTGGAAACAGAAGGACAGAATGAGATGAAGCAGAGCTCTGTACCTCCATATCATCCCTTTGCAAGAATGTAAACTTTGTTTTCAGGAAGGCGGGAGATCAGGCTGTAGTCTGTCACCCCCATAGAACTTTCTCTGCTCTCAGCCCGTAACCCCTCACCCTTTGATCTTCTGCCTGTGCGCACTTGCCTTTCGACGTAGCCAGTCATGTTTCGCAGTGAAGACCTCTGCAAATAAGTAGCAGTTTTCCGAATTGTCACTGTGGAGATAAAATTAAATTTGCCTTGATTTTCAGGGTATTGTGTGTTATATATTTGTATAAACCCAACTTTTGTATATCAGCTTCGAGGGGGGAAAAAAGGAAAGTTTGGTTATTTAAAATAAAGTTGAATTGGCTAACATTAGTAATGCATTAACTAACAATAAGAAACATGGAAACCCATTGTGAATTGTGAGATAAAACATCAGAATTGCAAGATATAAAGTCAGAATTGTGAGATAAACAGTCAGAATTGTGAGATAAAAAGTCAGAACATTAGTAATGCATTAACTAACAATAAGAAACATGGAAACCCATTTCCGCCACTGAAAAGAAAAAAAAAGATTATTGCGACTTTTTATCTCAGAATTCTGACTTTTTTTCTCAGAATTGTGAGATAAAAAGTCAGAATTGTGAGATAAACAGTCAGAATTGTGAGATAAAAATTCAGAATTGTGATATAAAGTCAGAATTGTGAGATAAAAAGTCAGAATTGTGAGATAAAAAGTTAGAATTGTGAGATATAAAGTCAAAATTGTGAGATATAAACTCAGAATTGTGAGATAAAAAGTCAGAATTGTGAGATATAAAGTCAGAATTGTGAGATAAAAAGTCAGAATTGTGATATAAAGTCAGAATTGTGATATAAAGTCAGAATTGTGAGATATAAAGTCAGAATTGTGAGATAAAAAGTCAGAATTGTGATATAAAGTCAGAATTGTGATATAAAGTCAGAATTGTGAGATAAAAAGTCAGAATTGTGTGATAAAGGCAGAATTGTGATATAAAGTCAGAATTGTGATATAAAGTCAGAATTGTGAGATAAAAAGTCAGAATTGTGAGATAAAAAGTCAGAATTGTGAGATAAAAAGTCAGAATTGTGAAATAAAGTCAGAATTGTGAGATAAAAAGTCAGAATTGTGAGATATAAAGTCAGAATTGTGAGATAAAAAGTCAGAATTGTGAGATAAAAAGTCAGAATTGTGATATAAAGTCAGAATTGTGATATAAAGTCAGAATTGTGAGATAAAAAGTCAGAATTGTGAGATAAAAAGTCAGAATTGTGAGATATAAAGTCAGAAATGTGATATAAAGTCAGAATTGTGAGATAAACAGTCAGAATTGTGAGATAAAAAGTCAGAATTGTGAGATAAACAGTCGCAATAATCTTTTTTTTCCAGTGGCGGAAACGGGCTTCCATAGAAACATGCTTGTTACAGTATTTATAAATCATTGTTAATGTTAGTTAATAAAAAATATCTGTTCACTGTTAGTTTATGTGAGCTCAGGTCCATTAATATTTAATAAGATCACATACCAAGATAACATTAAAACAAATAAATGCTTTAGAAGTATTTTTCGTTGTTCATGTTAAATACAGTTGTTAACTAATGTTGACTGTACCAGTAGTGAAAAGTAACTATTTATTGTTACTTGGGTTGCATTTTATTTTACAGTACATGCACTTATGTGTACTTACAGTGTACTTACCTACTGGGTAATATAAGGCTCAGGGTTAGTACATAGTTATTACCCAGTTATTACATAGCATGTACATGGGGAACAGACCTGTAAAATAAAGTGCTACCATTACTTGTATAAAATATAGAACATTTTTGGCATAGAATATACTGAAAGATATCTACAATACACATGAACTGCTCATTGCTGACAAATATGTTGTTCCTAGTAATTATTTTAGTAATACAAGTAGCTTTTAATTTGGTACCAGTTCTCATTTCTTCGTTATGACAGGCTATTACAATATTTAGGCTACTAATACCTGTTTATAAGGCACTAGTTTGTAAGTAGTAGCTATACATCCCAAACTAGTAGCCTAACATTTATTTTTAGCAGTTACAAAAGTATTTTATTTGTCATATGTTTACCTAGTCAGAATGGCTACTTTAAAAAAAAATTCCAGTAAGATTAAAAATCTGTAATGAATACACTTCCGGACGTCGTCCTTTTGCTCCGTTTCTGAAACTCTAGCAGCACCGTGTGGAACACACTGGTACTGCAGGCATTTGTGGGTTTTTTTGGGGCAGTTTTGGGCGCGGTCTGTTTCAACAAAACCAACAGTGATTGGATAATCACTGAGCAGCCCGATTCCACAGAGTACGTTTGCCCCGCCCACTGAAAGACTTATAACAGATTGTTATTGGTTGAAGTCAAGATCCCGCCCAATGGCCGTTTTTTATTGGCTCAAAGATAAATATGGGTGGGCAGAATCTTCCAGAATCATCTGTGACGGAAGATATTTTCATTAGAGCTAAAACAAAGTAGATGTGCGTTTTTCGGGGTTGAATTCTGAACACAGGCCCTAAAATATTGGATCTCGCGTAACTGATGACATCTGAAGCTGACTGAAGCAACGAATTAAACGAAGATCTTGTCACGTGAGTGAATGTAAATACTGGCTAGCCATAGCAACCAGCACGATTTCAAACTTTCAGTGCAGCCATGACAAGAGAACTACTGTCTAGAGATCTCTCTTTCGCTGCATGAATACCAAACCCTTGCATTTGATTTTCAGCAGCGTCAGACTTTGAAGATGGACGGGAGTGTGACAGTCATCACCAACCCGACCGTGTCCGTGCGGGTGACCAGCACCGTCAGCTCCTTCGAGGTCAACCGGAGATTCAACCGAGGCATCACGATCGCAGAGTTCAAGGTGCGACATGTGCAGATCATGTTATGTGTGATGCTTATTAGTCTACCTAATAGAAATATCAGACATCACATCACACTACATCTGATGACAATATTGTCAAATCAGAGCCAAGAGCATCACTGCAGCAGCTATTGTATCTCCTCCTCCTCCTCCTCCTCTTCTTCTTCAAGTCTAATGCTGGACTGTATGGTAAAAAGTTGTGAAATTTGGCACACAGATAAAGGACAGTCCAAGCATGAACCACAGCCGTTTTTGAGTCTCTAACTCAACCCCTCTAGCGCCATCTACTGTTTAAATATTCACTTGCGCTAATAACGTTTGAATCATAAGGGCTAGAAACAAAATTCTTGGCTCGAAACGATTCGATTGCACCTGGGTACCCTTCGTCATTTTCTGCCGTTTTGAATTTACCCACACGGTTCGTCCAATTTTCACCACATTTGACCTATTGCGAACCGTTTGATTGACAGGCGATCTAACCAATCATAATGCCGAATCTAATCCGACAAAGCCGCCGGGGAGTAGCCTATAGTAGTTGGAAATATTGTGCGTACAACATTCCTTCTGATGTTCATTCATGTTTATTTGATGCTATAAATGAACTAGTATGAAGAGATGATCGCTTCACGAGGAGCTACAGCGATCTGTCACGACACATTAAAGAGGCACTATATGATAGTGTTTAAACTGCTTTAAAAAATTATGATATTTGAAATATGAAACTGTTTCATATGTTGTCAGTGTCCTCTTTGCTCCGCTATGTATTTTTCACTCCGTGAGAACATGATGTGTGGCGTGAGAGCGCATGGGTTGTCGGGCATAGCAACAGAAAGTAGTAATGGAGGCATAAGATACCAGGAATGTTTGGGGGTAAATAAGGTACAAAGTTGTTCTGTCAGTAGTGACAAGCTGTTGAAAACCCTAAAGGTACAATTTTTGTCAGTTTGTTCTGAGAACGTATTAAATCCATCAAACTGTTAGGTTCTAATTGGAATCATATTGATGATGTTTTAGTTTATTTTAGTCTAACTTAAAGGGGACATATAATTCCCCTTTAACAAGATTTAATGTTTCTGGGTGTCTCCAGAATGTGTTTGAAGTTTCAGCTCAAAATCCCCCACAGATTATTCATTATAGCTTGTCAAATTTGCCCCTATTTGGGTGTGAGCAAAAACACGCCGTTTGTGTGTGTGTCCCTTTAAATGCAAATGAGCTGCTGCTCCCATCCCACTTTCCAGAAGAGGGCGGAGCTTTAACAGCTCAACAACAAAGCTGGAGAATCTCACGCAGCCAAAATGAGGAAAGTGTTCATCCTTACATTGTTCAAACTAGTGCTGCAACGACGCGACGACGTAATCTATTACGTCGACTACGAAAATACGTCGACGCGCCGCACTGTTTACATTCATCTCGCGTAATGGCGGCTTCTGCTCCTGGGAACGGAGAAATTTCCATTCTATCACAAAAATCTAGACCACGATTATCAAAAGTATGGGAATACTTTAAACAGAGGCCAAATAAAACGGTCCTTTGTTCCCTTTGCAGAACCGAAATGGCGTACCACCTATGGAACTGGATCTCTGGCAAATTTTTGCACGCCCAAGATCATATTTTGAGCGTGCAAAAGGGTGTTTCGCGCGCGTGAACTGAGTTGAGGAGAAAATCTTCGTCTCGCAAATAAGAAAATATTTAGAGCGAACGAAAATCAGTTTTGCATTTCAAAGAAGTTTATTTGGATGTGCGCGGACGTTCTCTTTCGCACGTGCAATGTTTCAGATGCTCGTGCTCCTGATTCCCGCCCCGCGCGCTCGCTAAAACTCCCTGCATTACAGACGGCGCAAGAGGAACAATACATGGTTCAGGAGACGTTTGTTCAATGGCTTGAACACTATCAAAGTTCCTTTAAGACTGTATAGAAAGTCTTTGACACTCTTCATTTTAAAGTTCAAATGTCTACCACTGGACGAGCACACATAATGACTTATTTTTAATCAAAATCAAATCGTATTATTACATAATGGCGTGTCCCAGTGTTTCTACACCTCAATGAACTGCTAAATTAGTTCTAACTTCTTACGTAAAAAAAGATCACTAGATTAATTTAAGTTAGTTGCATCTCTAGTTCAAACTGGACATTGTCGACACTGATGGAGAGACTCAGGAAGAAGTTACAACTTTTAGACGTTTCTGAACGGTCAGTGGATAAATTTATGTAGTTGCTGTGGAGTTGATCGACTCATCACTAGCATGTGCCGTCATGTTAATATTTTGTGCAAATCCAGTGTTGAATTGACCCTCGTTTGTGAATCAGTCTGGCGTAAAATGACATCAACAGCACTCTACTACAACTCTTGCTCTTCTCTGAAGCAGCCCAACATGGCCTCACCCCCTTTGTTGCATGTTAGTAAGTGTGTGATGTTAGCAGCATCATAATCAACTGCCCATTTAACATTTGTATTACAGAGTAAACTGGAGCTGATTGTGGGCACCCCAGCTGCCTGTATGGATCTTGATCTATTCAGCACTTCAGACAAGTTTTTACAGAAGCTAGACGACAATGAAGCTCTGCTCGGCTCCTATCATGTGGATGATGACTGCAGAATACATGTGAGTTTCGACTCCTCTCTACACCGGGCAAAACGAGAAAACTATTATTAAAGCTTCAGAACTGTGCTGTTCTGGACATTTTAAAACCGTTTTGTTGACATTAATGGAGATGGAATTCTTCTGCGTGCAGGTGACGGACCGCAGTGGTGCGAAGTGTGGAGAGTTCACTGATTTGTCGAAGGTGGAGAAATTTGAGATCTCTGATGACGCCTATGAAAAAAGGGCAGGTAATCTAAACATGGCATCAAAGTTCTGCTTGTGACACATTTGATAAATGATATAAATGTATACCAACTTAAAACAACTGGCCAAATAGTCAGTCATGATGACATCTTTTTTTTCCATATTGTGACATACGTCTCGATGAAACTTGTAGGCTGGTACCTTTTTGTTTTATTAATTGTTTGCTGATTAGATTTAAACCGAGTGACTAAATGTGAAACTGCAGTTGATTGTAAGAAAGGGGCAGGTTTAAGTGGACTAAATGATTGGAGAAGTTCTGTATATGTCAGTGGAGAGTCTGCCAATCAAGATGACAATTTGATGGGGAAAAAAAATAAATAAATAAATAAATATATATATATATATATATATATATATATATATATATATATATATATATATATATATATATATATATATATATATATATATATATATATATATATGCTGTTGGATATGTATATTATTTATTTATCCAACACCGTATATAACCATATATTTTATTTATTATATATATATTTATTATTTTTATATATATATATAACAACAGTGTATATAACATATTTTTTTATTATATATATATATATATATATATATATATATATATATAATATAATATAATATAATATAATGTGTGCTTATATTTTAAATATATACATGCATATATATTTTCCAACATACACAACCATATATTTTATTTTATATATATATATATATATATATAAATAAAATCTGTATATGGATGAATCACTCACAATTGCCTCAAAAACATACATTTAGAGTAATAGATGAATTTCATCTCATGCTGCCTTTAAAAAATGTACATTTTGTGTGATTTAATTTTGAAAAACTGCTTTAAAGCATGAAATATAGATTTCCAATACAATTAAGCGGCCTAAAACCATTGAGAAATTTGGATCACACATTTTAAGTGCCTTTACCCTTAATGTAATGTCTGTTCTCTCTAAAATAAGCCGGAAAAGCAAATATCTAACTTTTCATTATTCATTAATGTCAGATTCGATACGGAGCTTCAAGAAGAATATGAAGTTGGGCCGTTTCAATGAGGAAAACCGAGCCAAACAAGAAGAGGCTCTTGCTAAGAAAGAAGAGGAAGAGAAGGCAGCGACTGAAGCCATCGCTGTTGGAAACCGCTGTAAAGTTGTGGTTCCTGGGCAGCCCACCAAGATTGGCACCGTTATGTTTGTTGGTAAGCGTCATTTTCATATCACACTTCTCAAGTCACATCCTGATTTAATCTCATCTACTGCTCTGATTTACCACTTAATACAGCCCAGTGACGGCCTGCGATATCTGTTAATAAATACATGGTCTGATAAGTAGAGGCGTGAGAGTCATGAACAAGTATTTGTAGTGTCTTGGAGAAATATATCAAATTTATGAAGTGAAACTTTCAAGTCGGCATAAAATGGAAGTTGATGGTCTTTTCTTCCCCATTGTGATGTATATGTCTAAATGAAACAAGAAAAAATGTAGCAGGACTTGATTTTATCCATCAGAAACTGATTGGATGGTTGTGGTTTGCTATTGGTCAATCTCATGTGAGTGACAGCTTGTCCCGCCCTCGCGTTAATAAACATCATCTGAAGAGAGATGTCGCTGCAAGAGGGACGGGAAGTTATTTTGATTAAAGATTATGAAGGCACATTAAAAAAAAAATGTGCACAGATAAATCATTTCCAATGAATACTGTAAAAAATTGTCCATTTTTTGATTTCATGGTGACTCCCAGTGGTTTTCAGCCCAAATAAATATGGTTTAATAATGTTTGAAAGCTTAGAAATGAAGGCAGACCATTCATTTTCCTTATTAAAAAAATAGAGTGTAAAAGTACAAAAAAATGTATATTTGTTCTGTAAACAATTTTTTTTAATTGTTGCTTTAGGTTTTCCTTCTACTTCGTCCTTGGCTGATCACATGCCTGTTTATTGCGACGCTTTTCTTGTTTTCAGGTACGGTAGATTTCAAGCCAGGCCACTGGATTGGTGTGAAATACGATGAGCCGCTCGGGAAGCACGACGGCAGGTTGGTGCTCGCACAAGTTATTTATATTTATGAACGTATGAGAAAATGACTGTGAACCTCATGAGAAAGTCTAACTTCATGTTTGTCTTGATTTAGTGTGAATGGGAAACGTTACTTCGAATGTGAGCCAAAATATGGCGCCTTCGTGAAGCCCCTCTCAGTGACCGTGGGAGACTTCCCTGAAGAGGACTACGGTCTGGATGAGATGTAAGACTCTCTCGATGAGCAGTCAGAAGCATCTGAAGAAAGATCGTCTTTCTTCAAGTCCTTTGACTCCAAAGCAGTGAGACATTGCTCTGGTGGAAGGTTTTCTGTCGTCAATGCAGATCATTTTGTTTTATGCTGGTCTGGAAGAGATCAGCGAAAATTCTACTTTAATTTCCTGCAGGCAAACTCGAGAAATGATCTTAAACGCATCTGCGGCCTGGCGACTGGAAGTAACTAGGTAAGGTAAAAGTGAGAACATCAGTCGAGGTCAGAGTAAAAAAAAAATCTAGTTGAGCTGTAAAAGCATTCGCTTGCATGTTGAATGTTCGTTATTGAATTCCAAAGTTCTGCAGCTAATTTGAGCCCAGGCCGAATCATTTCACTTCAAACTAACCACAACAGAAAATGTTCTTCACGTTTTTGCAATTCTGTACACTTAAATGTCTCATTCCTCCTTTTTCTGCAGCCTACGACATTCTTATACATCGTTACGACTGTGTTTAGGGTCTCGGTCCCTCATTCCCAGGCACTTTAGCGATTCGCTCACAAATGAGTTGTGTAATATGTCCTCAGTTTTCCAGAGTTCTGTATTTTCAGTGTAAATTACAGAAATGTGACAAGAATTCTTGCCTTTTTTTTGTGAAATTGCCATGTAATGACAATGCATGTCAATTTCACGTTTAACAGAAAAGCCTTGTTTTTATGGAATTCTGTGTTTAGCAAAATGTCCAGTTTTGGACATCCTGCAGACAT
This sequence comes from Opsariichthys bidens, assembly GCA_037194245.1. Taxonomy (NCBI): domain Eukaryota; kingdom Metazoa; phylum Chordata; class Actinopteri; order Cypriniformes; family Xenocyprididae; genus Opsariichthys; species Opsariichthys bidens. The sequence goes on from CM074278.1 coordinate 30,013,263, forward strand.
ATGCCCAAATTCTCTTTCTTTTTAAACTGCCTTAATATGCAGCATGGACACGTTGCACTGAAACACTGTAGTACTGCCCTACAATCTTGATGGCTTGTAAGTGATGATAAACATTTTTGTTTTTGGTCCACATGAAGTGACTGGTTTCACGTGAATGCCACTACTTCAACAGATCAGTGCAGAGAAATGTTGGACACTAGATTAGGCACAAACAGAAAACTGCTTGCGTCTTTCTCCATTTACACCGTTTTTTTTTTTTTTTAATCTTGATTTTCCTTAAGGGTCAAGATACATTGATTTAAGTCTTGTTTTCTGAAAAAAAAAAAAGTAAATAAACTTGAATTTTATCATTCATGGAATTTCATTTATTTTTGGTATAGTTTTATGTATTACATTTTTTTTAATGGTTTGCAGAAATAAAGAGTTTCAATTCACTGTCATTCTTGCTTGCACTTTATTACTTGGTAAAACAAGCATCAGCTTGACAATCATCAGATGCCAAACCTCCAGAAAACACCACCTAGTTTCATTCGCTGCCGGCGTTTACTAAAACTGGATATTAAATTAATAGCTAATTTCATTTAAGAATTACACAACGCGTTTCTCTGAATGACGTCGACGAGAAGCTAGACATAGAAAACTAATTTTTTTCCCCTCGCTCGTCATGATTGTCTCAGGACTTTAGTTTATTGGTAAAGAAAATAAGCCGCTGTTTGTGTTTAATCCTCATTAAATCCTGTCTGGTTTTCTTGTCGGGTAAATGTTTCTCAATTGTTTATTTTGCTTATAAGAACTCTGTGGATACCTGGCTATATAACGGAAATTGTGAAAGCTTCCATTGTGTATACGTGTGCACACTAATTTGGCTCTGTCTCAAAACCCAGTGCTCGGCCTACCTAGACAGCAAGCTCCGAAATTAAGCTTAATGTGAACCCGTCAGCACTATTACTGTTGCTCATTATTCTTCCTTCAAAGGGTCAGAGATGGAATATGTGGAGAAATGTCTGCCTAGCAACGCCCAGGGCCGGCGCTACCTATAGGCAGAGCAGACAGTTGCCTAGGGCCTCGGTTTTGGACGAGGGGCCTCCATTACCATAACATAGGGGTATTAGTCCGTAACAAATTGGAATTACAAATATATAAATGAAGTGATCAAGCAAAGGAAACACCATCCATCACCAACATAATGGTGAGTTTCTTTAGATTGTTTTAGAATGTCCGTCACAGAAAAAAAATGGTTCTATTAAGTACTGTTCACTGAAAGATTCTATGGAAAAAATGGTTCTTTTATGGCATCACTGTAAAAACTCCTTTTTGGAAACTTTAGGTATTTATGCCACTGCAATAAATCAATAGGAGTGGGATGTCCTGTCCAAAAAATGTCTTTTTTTTTTTTTTTTTTTTTACCCAAACTCCAAGTAATGATTAATTACTAAGTGGTTTGAGTACCACTTTGTATGGAAGCCCGTTTCCGCCACTGTTGAGAAAAAAAAAATTCCGTAAGTCATAATAATGAGAATAATAATGACTTAATATCATAATAATGACTTAACATCTCATAATAATGACTTAATATCATAATAATGACTTAACATCTCATAATAATGACTTAATATCTCATAATAATGTCTTAATATCTCATAATAATGACTTAATATCATAATAATGACTTAATATCATAATAATGACTTAATATCATAATAATGACTTAACATCTCATAATAATGACTTAATATCTCATAATAATGTCTTAATATCATAATAATGACTTAATATCATAATAATGACTTAATATCATAATAATGTCTTAATATCATAATAATGTCTTAATATAATAATGACTTAATATCTCATAATAATGACTTAATATCATAATAATGACTTAATATCTCATAATAATGACTTAATATCTCACAATAATGACTTAGTATCTCATAATAATGACTTAGTATCTCATAATAATGTCTTAATATCTCATAATAATGACTTAATATCATAATAATTACTTAATATCTCATAATAATGACAATATCATAATAATGACTTAATATCTCATAATAATGACTTAATATCTCACAATAATGACTTAATATAATAATGACTTAATATCTCATAATAATGTCTTAATATCATAATAATGACTTAATATCTCATAATAATGACTTAATATCTCACAATAATGACTTAATATAATAATGACTTAATATCTCATAATAATGTCTTAATATCATAATAATGACTTAATATAATAATGACTTAATATCATAATAATGTCTTAATATCATAATAATGTCTTAATATAATAATGACTTAATATCTCATAATAATGACTTAATATCATAATAATGACTTAATATCTCATAATAATGACTTAATATCTCACAATAATGACTTAGTATCTCATAATAATGACTTAGTATCTCATAATAATGTCTTAATATCTCATAATAATGACTTAATATCATAATAATTACTTAATATCTCATAATAATGACAATATCATAATAATGACTTAATATCTCATAATAATGACTTAATATCTCACAATAATGACTTAATATAATAATGACTTAATATCTCATAATAATGTCTTAATATCATAATAATGACTTAATATCTCATAATAATGACTTAATATCTCACAATAATGACTTAATATAATAATGACTTAATATCTCATAATAATGTCTTAATATCATAATAATGACTTAATATCTCATAATAATGACTTAATATCTCACAATAATGACTTAATATAATAATGACTTAATATCTCATAATAATGTCTTAATATAATAATGTCTTAATATCATAATAATGACTTAACATCTCATAATAATGACTTTTTAAATTTTTTTATTAAGTTAAAGATGTTAAGTCATTATTATGAGAAAGTTTCTCATCGTGACTTACGGATTTTTTTTTTTCCTCAACAGTGGCGGGAATGGGCTTCCATAACTTTCTCAAGCAAGAAAAAAAAATGTTTTTAAGGCGAGCTATTCTTAATAGACTTTTCGCTCATTTCCTCCACTTCTGCAGTTATCTGTCTCTGTTTACATTCACTGATTTGCCAAAATGTTTAATTGTCAATTCAACTGAAAAATTTGAGAGAACATCACATAAGCTGACTTCATAAATTGACATTGATTTTCCTAAAATGTTTTATTTTTAACTCACCATTATGGTGGACGGTGTTTCCTTTGCTTGGGCACTTCATTTATATTAATATAATTTTGATTTGATGCAGTGATGCAAAGACAAATCACCGTTCATATATTCATATTCAGCTGAACTTCACAATTCTATAAATATATACAGCTTATCACTCACCAGTGATGGGTCCATCATTTTTAACTAATCTTTAAAATGACAATCGAATCTTTTGTACGTGCGCATCTGTGGAGGAAATGATTACACAGTTTCTACCCGATAAAAGTATTTCAGAGCTTGGCATAATCAGAAAAATGCATTCATTCTATAAATGCCCATTGTCTTATAAGATCTTTTTATTGTTATAATTATTAATCATTTTTTTTCAGGTCTAGAAATCATACTTTTAAATTTGGGCTACCTCTTTTCTCTTGTTGTTTTCAATAAGGTTCTTCAAAGAATAGAAAAAAAGCCACTTATTGAGGTAAAGAAATATGAAATGGGTGTCTACAATTTTTTTTTTTACTTGTTTTGTCTTATTTTAATTAATTTCAAGTTATCTGGAGGGTAACTGGTTGAGGACTGCAGGCTCAATATAGAAACAACCTTCCAGTCAACAACCGACTATTAGCCATTCTTGAAGCAGTGCACCATATGAATCTCTTAAATCATCTTACCTAACTTTTCTATGAAAACAAAGATTGCAAAATTCACATAGTTGTGGACCAGATGTGTGTTGTTGCAGCAAAATCTTACACAACACTATAATAGTACTCTGCTTGTGGCTTTTATTGTAATAAGAACCAATTAACATGCTTTTCTGCTGATCTGTATGTTGATCACCATTGAGATCCATTACAGTTTCCATATGCAGACGTGACAGCTGTCCAGACCCATCCAGCTGAGGGAGAGACGGGGACCGGATCAAACATGTCCAACTATTCAACACCTCCCAAATCTGAGTCCATCACCCCAACTAACCCGTCTGTGAACACCTGATTTCTGCATCTACAGGTAAACCTCCAGAAAACACCACCTCATTTCCTCTACGTTATAGAGTCACGTTTACAAATTAAACCCTATATTTAACAGGCGTTCCTCCTAGTATCCCAACAGCAGGTCCTCGGTTTCATGTGGGTAGTTTTGTTAGCTAGAATGACGATAAAGCGTCACACCGCCGTCACTCTGGGCTACAGGTTGTTCTGCTCTCAACGGGACGTGCGCTTCAGAGCACTTTCTTGAAGTGTGTTCGACTTTAATGGGTTAGTTCACCCAAAAATGAAAATTCTGTCATTAATTCCTCTCCCTCATGTCGTTCCACACCCTTAAGATCTTCGTTCATCTTCAGAACACAAATGAAGATATTTTTGATGAAATCTGATGGTTCAGTGAGTCTCTATTGACAGAAAGATAATGAACACTTTCAGATGCCCAGAAAGATACTAAAATATATTTAAAACAGTTCATGTGAGTACAGTGGTTCAACCTCAATATTATAAAGCGACGAGAATACTTTTTGTGCGCCAAAAAAACGACTTCTCAACAATATCTAGTGATGGGCGATTTCAAAACACTGATTCATGAAGCTTTACGAATCTTTTGATTCGGGTCTCGTGAACAAATGAAATTGCGAAACACTTTAATGATTTAAGAAGCCTCGGACTTTCACGCTCCGAACCACTGGTTTGAAACAAAAGCAGTGTTCTGAAATCAGCCATCACTAGATATTGTTGAAAAGTTATTGTTTTTTTGTGATACTTTTTGTATTCCCGTCGCTTTATAATATTAAGGTTGATCCACTGTACTCACATGAACTATTTTAAATATGTTTTAGCATCTTTCTGGGCATCTGAAAGTGTTCATTGTCTTTCTGTCAATAGAGACTCACTGAACCGTCGGATTTCATCAGAAATATCTTCATTTTTGGTACCAAAGATGTGTTATATCGTCATGTTTATGTCATGTTAAAAATATAGACCCCACTTTATTGGTATTTAAATAATGTTGAACGTTTTTTTTTTTTTTGTCTATGGTACACTGGCGCTGTATAAAGTACTGAAGGAAAAGTGTTTCTGCGGCAACATGAAAACACCCCAAATGTCTGTATTTGATAAATATTGCATCTGTTGTGCTTCATCTGTGATGCACACAGCCAAAGTCGAACATATCTATTATTCTATGCTGTGTTTTTACATTTAAATAATAGCTTGTATAAAATAACATTTAGGTACGAGTTTTTGAACCTTCTTATAAATTATGCAAATGCAACCTTGCAAATATATATTTCATGTCATTCAGTGAGGAACATGATGCTGAGGAAATACAGGCCAAAACACATGATCTGAAGAGAACGTCGTCACCTTATCACACACTTTCATATGCATATTAAGCGTGTTGTGTTTGATACATTTTATATTTTAATCTTAAGTAGTTTGTCCTCTTTTAGAAGCCGTTCTAGCAATTTTTACATTTTAGTCGTGCATATTTGAACAAATACATTTTCTGTCTAGTCTAATCCAGTATATATATATATATATACTCTTGTGTAAAAGTCTTTCTAAAGTTAGTGTTAGTGTTCAGGGACATTATTATAATTATTATTTAAGTTTATGGTATTTATGTATAAAAGTTGATGGGTTTTTTTTCCCTCATATGTATAAATATGTTGATAGTTTCATGTACTGTAGAGAAAATGATCCAATTAAGTGGTTCAGGCTAACGCGGCATTTTCCTCTGACACAATTTACAATAAATGTCTAATAATATCATTTGCTCACAATGCATGAAACGTCACAAGTATCCGATGAAAGAGAGCATCTACCAAAGTATATACTTTATTCCAGGCCAATTTTAAAGTAATATGTAAAGAGATATAATGTAACAGAACTTAAGGTTCTAAGGTACATGCACATACATTGATTTAAAAAAAAAAAAAAAAAAAAAAAAAGAAAAGAAAAGAAAAAAAAAAAAACATTAGATCATAATAAATGGATATAAATTCATTTTGGGTGCATTTAAAGAAATCTAAATACCAATCCATTAACTTGTGTGATTAGTACTACCACTACAAAAAAAAGTAAACGGTTACTATATATTCTGAACAGTTGCACACTAAGCAAGCATAAAATCATGTTTAAGTGACATACACATTTTAGTCAATGTTCTATAAACGTGCAATACCAAAACTGTACCCACAACTCATAAAACATTTTGTTGCATTGCTCTCCCCAACACTGTTTTATCACACTAGAGTCTGCCATCAATACTATGTTTGCAAAAATAGATATTTCGTATCTTTTCTCTAACTTTCATCATGTTTGCGACCAGAAAATGTTTGCTTACTGAGGCGATTTAGTTAGCGGTACATTCCCCCAAACAGACAACAGAATATTATACTCATAAAATGTCGCCTTTAAAAAAATAATCAGTACAAAACACATTTAGTGTACGGGCCAGTTATTGAGCTACAGTTATGTAGTGTAAAAATAGCCATATTGTAAACAAGGACATCTTCAGAGTATATTACTGAATCTGCAGCACAATTATAATGTAGTGTTCTTCTATAGTGAAATAATGTAAACCTAGGTAACCTGCCTAATGTGTCTTTAGTGCTGACTTCACAACCAGCATTTGAGGGCCTGTCAAATCTTGCTTCATTAGAAATCTCACTAATCAATTAGCTTATGTTTTGCGCGTACATAAAAGCATGATAAATTATTTTTTGTCGTCTATTAAGAGAGAGAGAGAGAGAGAAAAAAAAAAAAAAGTCTTTGGAAGCCTCGTCGAAGAAATCCTGACAGAAACGATAACTGATTGTTTCCGTTACGGTCTACTCTATCACTCACAGCCACAGTTACCAAGTCAAATCCGAGCTAATCTACAGCACTAACCCTCAAGACATGCTCATCTAGCCATCTAAACGTATCAGAACCTTCCACTTCTGGCCCGACATCCGTCTCAGCACCAACATACCTGGCACAGACTCTACTGGAGCTCATATCAGAGATGTCTGTCTATTATTGATCAAAGCGTCCTTGACATTTTCTTTCTTGCTTTTGGATGAGATATTTTCACTAAAACAAAGCAAGCAAGAGATACTAAAATCGTAAGATAAAAATAGATATCGGTAACAAAACCAAACGATCCCACCTCAGATCGATTGTGAACGGCAGCGTCCGGTGTTCTCTGTGAATTCAGCTGTTCTGTATAAATCCGTTCAAACGAGAGCAAAAACAGATCAGATTTGTTCTTTGATCACAAATGAATGCCATACACTAAATCAGGCTTAAATAAAACTAACACACAAAGAGGCTAGGGTTCTTTAGAGGAAAAAAACATTAATCCCAACATAACATGTTTTATAAAACCTTTGAACGAAATATACTTTGATTAATGAAGCGAGTAAGTAAAAGCAAATGTTTTCAAATTTGATCGATGATCTGTAGTGTAAAAAACGTCAGGATTTTTTTGTCCGAAGGCACTTGATTACACGGTTTCTAGTGTGATATGCTGGCACAGCCAAGCAGCAGGGTCTGTCTAACCGAAGCCACACGTCGAAACCTTTCAATTTGAACCTTTCGATCCCAATCCCATCAACAAGAAACATACAGACGACCTCCTCGTCGCTTTTTTGGTTTCTCCAGCTCATTACTGTGTGAGGGAAAAACAGTCAGTGGTAGCGGAGCCGAGATCAGGGACGTTCGGAGACGGTCACCGGAGGTTGTTGAACACCCGAGTTCGCCCAGCCAGGAGTCCGTGAGGAGGAAAACGACACTTTGCGCACACAAACTCACATACTTGAACGCTGATGAGCTGTCGTACAGGACAGCCGTCAAAGAGAATCGGCTACTTGTGAATACTTGTCTGTTCATGGGCCAGCCTTGAGGATGCAGACATGGAAAAAAGACAAAAGAAGCACAAAAGGACCAAAGGTTAAAATACCTCAGCTTTTAAAACCAATTCGGCCGAACGCAGTGAATGGAAGATAAGATAAGGTTCATGTCCAGGAGGGTGAAATGTCTTTTCTTTTCTCAACTCAAAGCATCTACACATCCTTCACAGATTGGATTAGGCAGCAGTTCAGCATGTTGGAAGAGAAGGCGTAGTGCTGGATTCGGACGCTCTATAGCCAGGTTAGAAAGTTCTCCTTGTCGATCTTGGTAGCTGCCAGCACGGACTCCATGTCGTTGAGGATGTCAGAGCTCAGGGCTTCCTGCAGGCTGGGCATCAGCTCCTCGCCCTCCACCGCCATGCTCTCCCCCTCCAGGGTGCCCAGGTCCACATCTGTGCCCGGGATGGCGTCTAGGTAGTCGGGGAAACGGCTGGGCTGTGTGGCCATGGAGCTGGGGACGAGGGTATCGCCTGGGAGCGAGACATTTGACTTAAAAATCTGACGATATCATGTGATTGGTTTCATTCTGACTATTCTTCTTGTGATGTACCTGTCTCCATCTCGTCCACGCTGTTGAGGAAGTCGTCTGGAGTGCGGGGGACGCTGTAACTGCTCATGCTCAGGCCGCTGTCCGTGCTCTCGTCTCTGGAGTGATATGTCCCACTGCACAGAAAAACACCATTGATGACAGGCCAGGATTTAAATATAAAATGTGTACATACAGAAATTGTACAGTTGAGATTTACTTTGAAAGAAATGAATGTTTATTCAGCAAGGATGCATTAAAGACACTGCAAAAGATTTCTATTTCATATGAATCCTGAAAAGATGTTTCCTACGGATCCGCATTTCTTGACATGCAAGAAAAAAAAAGTAAATAGTGCGCATGATTTACTATTTCGTCCCCTCGATTTACTAGGCCTAATTCGTTCCTTCGATTTATAAATCTAAATGTTCATAAATGATTTTTTTTCCCTGCATGTACATTATTAAGCAGCACAACGGTTTTTCAACATTGATAATAATCAGAAAATGATTTCTGAAGGATCATGTGACACTTAAGACTCTCCAGTGATGCTTTGATCACAGGAATAAATTACTTTTTAAAATATAAAAAAAAAAACAGAAAACAGTCATTTTAAATTGTAATAACATTTCAGAATATTCCTTTTAACTGAATCTCTGATAATATTTTTTCCGAAAACAACAACAATCTTCCCAACCCCAAACAGCTTTATACAGTGTATATAAAATGTGTAAATAATTTTTCTTGATTTACATTGCACATATATGAAAACTTTTTTATTATCATTATTTATGGTATTTTGCCTTGCACCTGTATAAACACTCTCATGACAAGAAACAATATTTTGTCACATACTTCATGTTCACGTTTTGGGGAAAAAAAATAATCTGACCACCACAAAGCCCAAGTCTACGAAAGAGCCAAATATCCTGTGGCATTAGATCAACACACACACACTGGACTATTTCTATCTGACCACAACCTCAGAGCAAAGCACAGAAATCCAGCGCAGAAGACAGAGTTAGCTTTTTTTATTAAGTAAAAGATTTTGAATCTCAATAGTATTGAGAATGAGAATGTGACTTTGCATAAGCGTTGATTTGTTTAATCTACTTCCATCAGTAGTACATAAAAAGTACATAAATATTCCTGATTTACAAAGCTGTGTTAGCCATTGCCTCTTAACTTCTGTACATTTACCCAGAATAATTGCTAATAATGACTGCTCATTCTGCTACTAATTGCTGCAAGAGTTTCTGCTTGTTTTACTCGCAGTGGCTCGCTTTGAACCGCCGTCGAGAGTCATTGTGAAAGGTGTTGTTTTGCTGGTGGTCTGAGAAAAGCTCTCTATAAATAGCAGTTCAGCACAGAGTCCTCAACTAAAGAGGGCAGAGGACATGCAACAGTGGAGGAAAATACAGCAAGTTTCTCCTAATTAAGAGAATGAAATGTGGCTTCAGTGCATGAGAGTTGCTGGATGAATGAGCTCTTTGTGAGAGCAGCAGAAGTGGGAGGGGAGGGGAGGGAGGGGGGGGGGTGGCTTGTCCAAGACCGAGACCACATGTTCTCACGGGCCGCCTTGCTATTCACATCAATCCCTTATCTGCTCTAATGGTGGAGGAGATGCTGGACCGCCACTGGAGGGCGTAATTCTCTTCAAAAGCAGCTTATTGGTGACTGCTTCCAACATCTTCTCCGTTAGGGGTCACCAATGAGTGTCATACACGCAAAGAAAAAGCAGCCAAACATCTTTTGTGGGATACGATTTATGTGCCTGGTAACTACAACCATGTGCAAACTCAAAAGTGAGCTTCTCTTGCGTTCATGTGTTACCTGTTCAAGAAAGGGTCAGAGCTGTTGGTGGTCATGTTCCGGGCGTCTTGGCCCATGCCGGGTGAGGACACAGGGTTTTGAGTGCCGCCATCCTGCTCCATGCTGGTTGGAAGCTGGTTTCTCAGGGCGAGCTCCTGTACGCACGCACAAACGAAAGGAATATGTGTCAAAGTGTGAAATTCACAAAGTGAGCAGACTGGGTTTGCAGGAACGGAAGCTCAACGGAAGACGAAATTAACCATTTTCTTTGGAATTACTCCAAGTACAGAGATGAGAGCAGATGCATTTTTTTTCAACCAAAGAAAAAGGACAGAACAAACTATACTGGTTTGCTTTCAAAGCACGTACTCAAAACAGTGAGTGAGGTGTGGGAAAGGGAAAAAAAACCCAACAAACTTAACCTACAAGTTTCTCTTAGTTTCCTGTATCACCCTCGTGTTAAAGAATAGAGTTTCCCATCCAACAAGTCATGAGCTACAAATCTGGTTATCATTTGTCAATGGATTGTGCAAGATTGTCTGTCAACATCCTCTTTTTTTTTTTTTATACAGCCTCAACTCAAACGGCTGGTTTGCAGAGACTCAACTCACCCGAAGCTGTGGGTTTATTGCAAAGGGTCAGATCTTTGCTTTTTTTATTACAGACTTCCTATGACTAAGTGAAACTGAAATACTTTCACAACTTTTGCTGACTTTACTCATCCTACTGAGAATGATTCATTATTATTCACAGTATTCAAAAGAAATGTCTTTTTTCACTTTTTTAGCATTTTAAATGTCGTTTTTATTCGTTTTATTTTAGTTTGCTCAGTTTATTTGAGAGTATTTTTTAACTGCGTTATTTAAATAGCGATATTAAAAATGGGTTTTGAAAATTACAATGCATTCTGTAAAAGTGAAATTTGTGGGGGTTTTTTCCTTTTATAGTTATTTTTGATTGATTCATTTATTTTTATAGCTAAAAGTTTATAGTTGAATATCTTTTTGTTATAATTTAGAAGTAAAACAGACTTGGAACACAATTTCACGTTGACTTTAATTTCATAAACGTGCAATATCGCGGGCGAGCGATTCATTATGGGATTTCCAGCAATAACATCAATGCCTTTAAAGGCCCATCTTTATTAGTCTTTAAAGTGAGCTGCTTCTAGCCTGTAAGATCATCCCTGAAGATCTCTGTTTATTTAGTTTTCCAGCAGGGGGGTCTGCAGCACTGAGTCAACACCGTGTTTACATTCCAAAGCAGGGGCAGCTGAGCAAAACCTCCTCCTCCAACCTCTCATTTACTCACTCAAAAAACATACATGCCATCTATACAGTGACTTCAGATTCACACAACCCACACTATATGTAGAGAAACAAAGTGCGAAATGTTTGACGTGTTTATCCTGCGCACGAATGAGTTGGAAATTATGCCAATAGTCAAGGACTGTCAAAACAACCAGCACAATTAAACGACACGGGCCATTACAAACAAAAATACGCAACATAATCGGTGAGCACACACGGTACGGCTCAGGCCCGTTTTGGCAGCGGAACACCGTGTGCCTGTCTAGCTTGTGAGGACAGAATGTTCTGACAGGTGTGCGTCTGACCTGGGGTCTCTGGCGAAGGAGCTCTTTGATCCTCAGTCTCTCTTTCTCCATCTGGAGCTGCTGCATCCTGATCTGGTTGTTTCCAGCCATTACTCCACTCTGTGGGCTGGAGGGCAACTGGGAGCCTTGCTTCACTGGAGCACTCTGGGAAATTCGCTGCTGGTTCATAGCTGAGGACACAAAATGAATTATTTTGAGATGCTTTACCTCTAAAGCAAGCATTAGAGGGCTAGTTCAGCCTAAAACAACATCAAGTGATCATTTAGTCAACCCTGGTGTTGTGCCGTATGCCCACTTTCAAAAGGAGAATTAAAAAAGAAAAAAGGATTTTCTTAAAATAATATATTACATTTCGGTTTGTTTTTCCACCAGAACACTTGGAATATATGATCAATTCTGTGATACTTGTGTCTTTTTTTTGTTGTTGTTTTTTTTCAAGCTTGATTCTGGTCGCCATCCACTGCCATTATCTGGACAAGCACGAATGGGACATTTTTAAAATTTCTCCTTCTGTGGGTCCATAAAAGAAAGTAGAGCATACTGCATTAGAACAACACGCTACACAGTGAGTTGACTTTCATGTCAGGGCGAACCATCCCTGTAATTAGTTATTTTAAAAATAGATTACATTTAAACATCCACAACATGTAAATAAAATATATGGCATTAGAACACCATAAGAAACACCATATTATTGACAAATTAGCATCCAGGACTTTCATCATGCAAATGAAATCTGAATGTACACATATAAAAGTTATAATTCCCGATTTGCAAATGTAAATCTGATTATTTACTAAAAAGTCATTTAGGGAGTCATTTATCATTTTCAGACCATATATTCAGATTAACATCTTGCATTTATATATTCAGATTTACATTTTTCAATATTCTGACCTATAACTGTACATATTCAGATTTACATCTGTACAGTATCAGATTTGTATCTACATATAACTAATATTTGAAATTATAGTCACACTTCAGATTTCATATTATAATTTTCATTTCGGCCTTTGTATATTAAGGCCCATCAATGCGAGTGAATAGAGCAATGCGTATCGCCACAGACGCAAACACAGAAACTAATGTTTTGGACCGTAGGAGGTGGGGTGTTACAGTAATTGGACCAATGAAAATGGCTGTTTACTTATGCACTGGGGCCACCAGTGACAACAAAGCCGTGATGGTGCTGGCGTTGTTATGCGCGAGGGAGCCCCGTCTTCCCCGCTTATCCTCATCACCATTCAATCAGAGTGTGTTTACACTACCTCAGGCCTGAATGAGTCCCCACTCTCCTCTCACCATGGGAATCAGATCAGAGAATCACCACGCCTCACACACACCGCAACCACCATCCCCCACACCGCCCGAGGCGTGGAAGAGTGTGTGGGAATGTGTAGGAGCGCTAGTGGGGGGGAGTGTGTGTGTGTGTGTGTTTGTTTCTCTTTTAAGACTCTTATCTCGCATAGATAGGGGTCTATTGAAGTCGCATGACGGCTCTGGTGGAGGAGTAATGGCTGATCTCAGTGACCAGTTAATACAGGCAGCCAGATTTGTTGCATCTGAATGGGAACACAACGAAAAAAACCTCTTGATTCTCAGGTCTGGATTTCCCTGACTAGCCTGTACTTGTTTCTGTGGGTATCTCACTTGGGAAACTCCATAGCACAGCATGAAGATGACAAGAACACACAAACAAGTCTTATCCATGTGGCCGAATGACTCATTGTTGCATAAGTGCAGCAGGTTCGTGGCACGGACGTGTTCTCCTCTGAACCAACAGGAGGAGGAAACGTGCCAGAGACACACAAATAAAAAGAGAGATTGACGTAGTTTGCCCGTCTTTTCCACGCTGGCTCTGAAACATGATCAGCCGGCAATAACAGTCTTTATCAGGCCGTCTCGCAAAGCCGAGCCAATAGCAGCTCCCCTGTCCGTTCCAGGTGAGACTGGAGGGGTGTTGGGAAACGTCAGGAAACGCAGAGGCACGACCTTTGAAAGCCTTTGTAAATATTTGCTGGCTGTCGATTTAACAGGTTTGTTGTATAAAAGCCGTACTCAAGTTGCGTTTTGACTTAAGAGATAAGCACGAAGGTTGAGGAGAATCTGTGTCCTGAAGAAAAGCCTCTCTATATCCTATCAAACACAAATCTCAGCGGGCCACACAAAAGCAAGCTGTGAGCTGCCGGAAGCCAGCGTGAGGAAATTCAGCTGTGACTAGTGTGTAGTAGGAAACCAGTTGAAAGCAAGATGGCAGCTGTATCACTTACAAGTGGAAACAGCAGGTGGTATATTTATACATCAAGGCTTGGAGATTTTCACAGTTATTATTAGTGATTACTGCAGTGAGAAATGCAAATGTGTTTCCGTTATTCACACTAAGCTATGCAAGTAATATGCAATGCAGTTGTGCCGCAAATAATTGAGTCTGAGTGAGTCATATAAAGTGTCAAGTGTAAAGTATTGCAGGTTCTTGGCTTTTTCTTTTTACAGACACTGCACAAACCATTTATTATAGCTTGTCAAATTTGACCCTATTTGGGTGTGAGCAAAAATATGCAATTTTTGTGTGTGTCCCTTTAAATGCAAATGAGCTGCTGCTCCCGGCCCATGTTCCAAAAGAGGGCGGAGCTTTAACAGCTCAACAACAACAACAAAGCTGGAGAATCTCACGCAGCCAAAATGAGGAAAGTGTTTGTGTGCCTTAAATTGTTCAAAACCGGAGTCGACACTGATGGAGAGACTCAGGAAGAAGTTACAACTTTTAGACGTTTCTGAACGGTTAGTGGGTAAATTTATGTAGTTGCTGCGGAGTTGATCAACTCATCACTAGCACGTGTCGTCATGTCAATATTTTGTACAAATCCAGCGTTGAATTGACCCTCGTTTGTGAAGCAGTCTGGTGTAAAATGACAGCATGTCAACAACACTCTACTACAACAACTCTTCCTCTTCTCTAAAGCAGCCCAACATAGCCTCACCCCCTTTGTTGCATGTTCCCAGGAGCAGGGTTCACCTAAATTTTAGGGTGTCACCAACCCAGGAAGAAGCTTGTTGTAGTCCCTACCAGCCGTTGGTTGTAGTCCTTAAAAAGTGATTTCTGTAAAAGAAAATGTCTACCTTTGCATTGCAACTTTGAAGATGTTGATAATGCTCTAACAGTAACATTACACTAACTAAAGTTAAAAAAGTGAAATCATAATCAAGGACCCCTTTAATGAAATGAAACAAATGTATTTTTCTGTTTATAGTGTTACCACAAAAACACGTAATTGAATCAGAGGATACAATGTTGTCATCTAGTAATAATGGTATTACATTTCAGAGGTGTAAACATATCAAGATATTATCTGAAGGACTATATTGACTTGGGGTAGCAAGCAACGACCCAGAACATACTTGCAACCACCCCAAAATATCCTGCTCTTAGCAGTGTGGCAGTAAGATTTGTAAGGGAAGCATCACTCACATTTACTTCAGGGGAAAAAAAAACTCCAGAGACTGTCATCTTTGAACACTGATGGCACAATCGTCATCCCGTTTCCCAATAAGGCGTGCGCCTTGGGAGTTGTGAAGTGTTTATGCAACCGTGCATGAGTGTGTGTGTGTCAGCTCAAAGCTCTGGAAAAGATGAGTGCTTCACAAGAGTGTGACATCACTCTGCACTTGCCAACAAGGTGCCAACTCCTGCACTGAAGTACTATGATAATCCAAACGGCCTGCAGCACATGACCGATAACTGAAGGCTCCGGTTGGTCTTCGTGCTCAGAAACTACACCACCACAAAAACCGTGGTGTGTTTGAGTCCAGATGAAGCATGAAATACATCTTAAAGTCCCACGTTAAACTCTCAGACCAGGCCTCTTAGGAAGGAGGCACAAGTTTATCCTGTGGTCTTTCTTCCTTTTTCTGCTATTCCACCCTTTTCTTTTCCCTCTCTCAGGGCCTGCCTCAGCCTGCCCCCTTCCTCTTTCTCTCTCTCTCCCTCTCTAACATTGGGTCTCTTTGACTGAAAAGGTCTGGAACAGATTAGGAGCAGAGCTGCAGCATCGAGAGGCCTGGCACCGTCTCAAGTCCATCTAGATGTGCAGCTGAGAACAGTTCTGCCTGCGCTGGGCCTCACGCGGGGTGGGAAGGGGGGTTTAGACAGAAAGAGAGAATGGCCAGACTTTAGTTCTCGGTTAAAGGAGTACAATCCTACTCTACTCCCCGCTCGAATTACCCAAGTGTCTCCAATGGCGAGTGGAGACCCAGACGGGACATGTCAGGTTAGCAACAAATTTAATCGCTATTTGAGGTTCAACTGGTGCAAGGAGGAGTCAACGATCTTCTAACTCGAAGTAGCATTTTTGAAGCCGGTGGGATAGCGCTGGTCCAAACGTCTGCAGTTCAGCGACCTCAATGAGTCGAACGAAAACAAACACAAAAGGTTAAAAAATTTGCAGACGCAAGCAGCTATACGAAAACCGCACGGGAACGCCCAAACATGCGGCAAGGAATGAGTTAACGCGTCTACCCCTCTCGCCGATCTCCCCCTCACATTACGTCTGTAATTCAGGGGCCCACCAGGCTTGTCCGCGGAACACTTATAAATCTTCAAAGGGCTTCACCCTCCAGAGCCGACCCCCCCTCCCTTTTTGTCTTTGGTTCTTGCTCTCTCTCTCTCTCTCTCTCTCTCTTTATCCTGCCTGACCCAGTCCTTCGCAGACTTTTCACCACTTTACCCACGACCATGTCTGGTGTGCGTTCGCACACAAAAACCCATTTTGTAGCTGAGGATTTTGGTCAAAAATGGGGCAAAAACATGCCTGTTCATACATGAAGGAGATAGTGAGATAGTGTCCCAGGGGAAAACTCCTTTGGGATGAAGCGAAAGCACCTCAAGCGTGAGTAACTCAAAGTGACATAAGTAGAAGCCTTCATCTCTTTGTGACCCTTACGTGCTCATAGAAAGAGATTAAAGAGAGGGACTGAAAGGGGTAGAAAAAGGACAAACATCTTAGTCTGACAACCTTTCGGTGAACCATTTATCTTGACAGCAAAAACAGATGATTAGATTAATGCGACTATTCCACTGCTCAGATATGTTTCAACGTCTCTGCGTATGGATTATGGATGCGTATCTGAACGGGGGGTTTAGGGAACGACATAATCAGATGCAGTTTGAACTAGTTTGCGTGCGAGTAAAGGGATCACATAGCAGACTCCTGAGTGTGGAGCAGTTTTGGCTAACCCAAGTATGAGTCACAGGAAGCAGGAATACTCTGAATAGTGTGCCACAAAAACACATACACTCTCACTCACTTTCATACACACACTGTCAGAGAGTAGTCATCGACACTCGGTCTGTAATCAGTATAATTAAGTTACAGTGATTTTACCACAGGACTTTGAGCGCCTACCACCCCTTATCAGTGATGAAACCACGGCTTCCGGTATAGTGATGCATCGAGATGATTTTTTTTTTTTTTTTTTTTTTTTTTTACAGAGAAAACGAAAGCGAAATTAAAGTTGCCATTGAACCAAAAACCGAAACTAAAAATAATCTTTCAGTAACTAATTGGGGTAATTGAGTAAATGAACTCGGCATGCTGCTCGGGGTGTTTTGTTTACAGGTGATAAAACTGTAATAGTAAAGCTCTTCTGCAACAAGCTGATATTTTACATTTTGCTCATCTAGTTTCATTTTTGCTCACGTTCGTCCCACACTGCTGACGTGTTTATCTGCTGTAGCTTATCTATGTTTGCACAACATGTCATTGAGGAAGTGCTGATCGCTTTGGTCAAAAGATTTCGGCCCTCCAAAACTATTTAGTCAAAGCTGAAATGGTTTAAGCCGAATATTTTCGGTTTCCGATATTTCAATGCATACTGGCTTGTTCTTTTATAAAATGGTGACAAGAGCGGCATGATAAGAGACCAATGTTCAATCAAAAGTACAATTAATTATTTTGATTATTATAAATTTTAGGATTTAAAGCTCACCGTAACGCGGGTCGAGTCGTGGGTCCAGCCAAGAGGTGGTTTTGTTTTTGTGATTGATGTAGTAGATCTCTCCTTCTGAGGTAATAGCTTGCTCCCAGCCTTCAGGAAGAGGTCCTGAGAGAGAACAGTCAGGGTACAGTGAATTATCCAGTACTAACTGAAATTCGTTTGTTAGTAATTTGTTTGGCCACAATCCACATTTTCCATCCCACATTTTCCCCAGTGTTAACGTTCTTCATTCAAGTAAATAGTACAGGAACTATTGCCTACATAGGAACATTACATTTTAGGAATATCAGGTGCTGAGCTTTTTGTGCTTTTTATGGGTGGAGATTCATATTAATCAATATGTAACGGAGGCCAGCTAGTTAGAGGTGTGCGAGTAAACCTCACTCTACTTTAGCGTCCGCGTTAGCGCGCCGGAAACTAAGGATGCTCTGATGTCGGTATGGGCCGAACCCAACTTGACGTAAAATGCGATGACGTCAAACTTCAACACCGCAGTCGCCCGTCATGTTCTAAAGAAATATCGGGTGGAGGAACACTGGCTGAAGGATTTAATACAACGAACCTGATTCGCTGCCTCTGTCATCTCTGTCATCTGCTCTCTGTGTCTGAGGCGGGGCTCAGGCAGCTCGTCCACTCACACACAGACTCTCTCTCTCTCTCTCTCTCACACACACACACACACACACACACACACACATAGAGCAAGACAGCGACAGGGAAAAAGAGCGTGGTGTGTGATTACCTGCGTCTGTCCTTCTTCAGGTCAAGTCATATATTCGTGAAAAAATCCGTTTGCCAACAGTTGTCAGAAGATATCTTTATCGTAGTATTCTTTCAATGTTTGAGGGGATTTTCCATGACTGGCGTCAGCGCTGTTCAATGCATTGAATCGATGCCATTGATCTCCATGAAGTGAAAAATCAGCTCTAGGCTTACCCAGTTGACGAGTTGCTCGACGATTGAGCCTCGTAAAGTATTAGTTGATTGAACGCTTTAATGATGAGTCTCATAATAGCCTGTCCCTTGTCACCACCTGCAGGCGTAACAATGTAACTGCAGTGACAGCACTGCAATTGACCCTTCACAAACAGTTTGATTGACAGGCGATCTGACCAATCACAACCCCGAATCCGCCCTTTTGTCTGACAAAGCAGTCAGGGGAGTTAGTAGATTAATGTTGGTGAACTTAAACTTCAGAAATTGTGTGTACTCACGTGTTTCCGCGCTTGAAACAACATTCCTTCTGATGTTCATTCATGTTTATTTGATGCTATAAATTAACTAGTATTAAGAGATTTTCTATTTATTGTTTAAACTTCTTTAAAAAAATGACGATATATTAAATATGCCACTGTTTCATACGTCTTTCGACGTGTTGTCAGTGTCCTCTTTGCTCCGCGATGTATTTTTCACTGAGTGAGAACATGATGCGTGGCATGAAAACGCATGGCTTGTCGAACATAGCAACAGTAACTTAAGGGGGCGGGGCTTCGCAAAGGGTCAATTATGATCAGTTTTGTAGGCTCTTTAATAAGCCAAAGTATCCTAAAGCCCTGGGTATACTTCATTTTTAATGCATATGCTAGCATATGTGCGCAGACGAATACACAGCATGGCAAAGTATGCTTCACTTGACTCGTACGCATAGACAGGCGTTCGACACATGCGCAGTTTTGAGCAATCTCTCGTTAGGAGTTCCAACCCGTCTTAATATCTTCGTATTCTTTCATGCTAGAGATGTCACAGTTGAGGGTACTTTCTAACCTCTTCACACAATCTCTCATCTATATAGGCATGCATTGTCGCGCTGTAGCTTGCATGCGTTCCTGTCAGTTCTGTTTATGCAGGTTTTCTTGCGAATCGACGGTCCCAGACCACAGCTGCCACCTTGTGGACAAACTAATTGCTGTAAAAACATTAAATGCGCATGTGTGACCTGCGCATACAAAGTACGCACGATTACAAAAAACAGAACAAGCATGTTCTTCTGATGACGAAATTCGCGTCAGACGCACCGTACGCTGACCCTCGCGTACATGTAAAAAGTGAAGTATACTTTGGGGTTAAGATGGACAGTGTTCTGCGCATACACTTTTTAAAGTCCTATTAAAATGTTGTGCTTCTTTGATTCTCATTTAAAACAACACGTACAACGTCACTGTAAATAACATAACCAAGGCAACATCTGTGGTATAACTTTATCTGAAAAAAGTTAACAGTAACAGTCAACAGAGAGCTTGCATATCACTCAGGCCTATAAAAAGCTTGAATGATTGGGATTGGTATCGGCTGATCGTGATGACAAGAAATTGGGAGTCGGTATTGGTTGCAAAAATCCTGATCCTGTCGAATCCCACTCGGAGCGGTGCGAACTGGAGGGGTTACATATAAGCATGACGTAAGGAAATTAAAAGACTACCAAGTAATAGAGTGGTTCAGTAAAAATCCCATTAATTTTCTCCATAGGGGAATTCATTTTTAACAACTCAAAGTGTGAGCTACGAGGTTGTTAACTGATGGTATATGCTTTTGTTGAAGCCATCAGCCTGCAGTACTTTAACTTTTTTTTTTTTTTTAAATCATATTTTAAACTGATACTTTGATACTGCAAAGAAATCGGCACTAATCACAGGATTGCGACAAGCAATTTGATTTTTAAATAATCTTTTGCTTCAAATCAAAGTTCATAATGTTGTGATTCACCTCATAGCTGTCTGATTTCCCTTTTGAAAAAATGAATGGGAAAAATACTTTCAGAACCAAGGCTGATAGCAACATAGTATCGTACTTTGTAATCCAAAGACATTAAAGCATGAGGGGAATGCCTTAAAACACTAAAGTGAACCGTCTCAGTTCCTGTTGAACCTCCTGGTTGCACTTTATTTTACAGTACGTGCACTCGCGTGTAGTTACAGTGTACTTACCTAAAAAAACTACAGAGTAATACAATGTAACTACATGGGCTAAGGGTAAAAGTTCAGGGTTGGTATTAAGTTATTGTAATACACAGCATGTATGTACATGGGGAACAGGACTGTAAAATAAAGTGCTCCCAACTTCCCATAAGTTGACTCCAAGTCTGAACACCCTGGTCACTATTGTCACTCCAACCGGACAAGTCCATTCACATGCATTCATTTGCATTTGTCTGCCCTGATAAGGGTTCTATGTTTGCTGAGGTTGGGTGGGATATAAACAGAGAACTGCTACACCCGTAATATTAGCACAAGAATGCTGGGACAGTGAGTGTAGTTTTTAATATGAAATGAGTGTCTGGAGCTGCTGACCTGAGGCAGGGTTCATGATGTTCTGTTGCTGCACAGGCACTGGGCTGGCCGGGGCGGCCTGGTTCATCTGAAGGAGGGCCTTACGCGGGTCCTGCCAGGTGGTCGTCTGGTCATGATGGCTATGAGGAGACAGAGACATGCATAAAAAAGGCTATTGTGGCTGTGTTCTGAATCCTACTGAGCTGCCTGTTTGGATGGAAATATTGGGCCAAAACAAAACTGCCAATTTTAAATTTTGAGATACATAAAATTTTAAAGATATTTAAATATGAACTAATATTAGATATAAGTGACTACATTTGGTCTGGGCTGCATATATACATAATATTCAAATGCTTATATATATATATATATAATATATATATATATATATATATATATATATATATATATATATATATATATATATATAAATTAAATTAAAGTAATATATTTAGCAATTAAAAGTAGATTATATCACATATGGACTAGGTATTTATGGCTTCTGTGAAATGGTAAACTATTAAAATGTTTAGGTGGTGTTGAAGTAAAATTTCAATTCATAATGCATTGCTTTTCTACTGCTTTCTATGAAAAACTGAATATTTTTAGTGCACAGGCATGTTAGGACATTCCAAAAATGTTGTCTAGGCAGGCAGCACCCTAGCTTTTAAAATAAAAAGTCTAAACAATGCATAGATCTATGAGAATAAAAGGCAAGGGCAGTTTACTACCAATTAAACAACTGTTATACATCTTACATTGGTTTATTTGATCCAATTTGAGTGTTCAGATAAAACTCCCTGCAAGTGGAACTTTTACAAGATCTTTGTAAACACCTGAACACCGATCCATTTGGACAGCATCTCAGCCCTTTATTCTGTATAAGCAAAAGCGAGAAAGACCCAAACATCTCAGAAGCCACCAGCAAGCAAGTGTAAATGATGGTCTGTCCTGTTAGCAATGAAATTCCCAATAATTTCGTCTGCCGTGTCTGCTAAAAATAGGCTCTTATGAACGTCCATTTCGTAAACTTTACAATTGCCACCAACTCCTGTGTCAGAAGTGCTGATTTATTACTGTGGAGGAGGGGGGATAACTGTAGGTCGCCGAGTAAACTTTGACCCCGTTACATGTGATTGGCCTGAATGCAGTGGACTGAACAGTCATCTGTGCATGAAGTCACTGATTACTGTGTAAGGTCTGTGATGAATAACACGGTTACTGGAAAATAAATCAACAAGCCTCAAAGGAGAGACTGAATCTAAACCTACACCCTTCTGTTTATTCAGATCTTAGACAGCAGGGTGGCAGGGAGAGCAGTGCTGCTTGATGCAGTGTTGCTTTCTCTTTCACTGCAGTTTATCACGTAAAGGTTAAGCAGTCTATGCTGGAAAACAGAGGGCTTTTTTGGCCTCAATCTCAGCTTGAATACTCATTGAAACAACCAAAAGAAACAGTGAATCTCAAAGAATTGGTTCATTTCAGAATTCAAATTTCCTGATAATTGACTCACTCCCATGTCATCCAAGATTTCTTTCTTCAGTCGAGGTTTTTGAGGAAAACATTCCAGGATTTTTCTCCATATAATGGACTTCAATGGGGTTCAACAGGCTGAGGGGCCAAAGTTTCAGTGCAGCTTCAAATGGCTCTACATGATCCCAGACGAGGAATAAGTGTTTTATCTAGCGAAACGATCAGTCATTTTCTTAAACATTTTTTTTTTTTTAATATAAATTAACCACAAATGCTTAGAAAGGTCACGCGTCACACAGGCGGAACTACCACGATAGATCTCATTTTCTCTTCCAACTTCAAAATCATCCAACATTGTTTTACCTTTTATTGTAAAGCCCATTTGACTTAGTCCTTGCAAATTCGCTTTGTAAACACTTGCTCGATACTTCTGCCTATGTCACGGGTGACCTTTCCAACATGATTACGGCATATCGCAGAGCAGTGGTTAAAATGTATATAATTTTTTTTTTTTTTTTTTTTAAGAAAATGACAAATTGTTTCACTAGATAAGACTCTAATTCCTCGTCTGGGATCATGTAGAGTCTTTGAAGCTGCACTGAAACTGACATTTTGACCTTCATCCCGTTGAGCCCCAATGAAGTCCACTATATGGAGAAAAATTCTGGAATGCTTTCCTCAAAAACCATAATTTCTGTTTCGACAGAAGAAAGAAAGAAAGACAAACATCTTGGATGACAAGGGGGTGAGTAAATTATCAGGAAATTTTAATTCTGAAGTGAACTAATCCTTTAAATCCAACACTGTGGAGGTATGTTCTCTAGATCACGATCACAGAACATTTCACATGATCTAATCTCACAACTTCCTTGAGATCAAACCTGACAACCCTTTTCCTTCCGTAACGGTAGCTGTTAATCTTTACATTTTCCTTTAAACAAATGAAGTCTTCCAAGAAAATGGTTTTGGTGTCCTGAAGGCACATGCACGCAATTTACGAGCAGTGTTTGGGATGGAGTGGGCGGCTCAAAAGGCCCACGCTCGGAGGTGATGCAAGTTCTGTCAGGTCTATGAAACTACAGCCAGTGCGGATTATATGCTTAGGTTTTTAACTCAAAATATTGCTTTCAGTAAACACTACTGAAAGAAGTAGTTTTATGCAACATCAGGCGGTTGTGAAACACTAATGAACAAGGGCTGCAACAGTTTGAGGCATTTCTAATGATGGCTTTGTTGGGGCCTGCTGCTCGATTAAGATGTAGAGCTAACACAGGAAAAGGCCCCTCTCTCTCCCGCTCTCTCTCTCTCAGGCGAGAGCCTGTACATTCAGGCAGGGTCAGTCATGGGTCTCCTCCCAGGAGGTTTCTTTCTCTCTCTGCCTGTTCCAACACACTGAAGTGTCAGGCTCTTTAACAATCTGGCGCCAGTTTTACAAAGCTTTCACCTGCTGGACAAAAGCTCAGACCAAGCTTCGACCCAAAACCCTAAATGCTATTCACTTGTTCCTCTTTTTTCCCCCCAGCTCTGCTCTCTTTGCCTATTTAAGACAGGTTTTGTCGCTGAAGACGTGAGATTTGCATGTATTGAACTTATCCTTGGGTATCTTGACTAGTGATGGACCAATACATTTATTTCAAGATTATTGGAATCGGCCGATAAACACGTTTGATTAACAAAATAAAAAAAGTTTTGAAAAAAAAAAAAAAAAAAACGAACTTCAGTTTCAGTTTAATTTTACATAAAGATGACAAAAAATGCACTTAATTTTAATTTATGTGCACTTCTCTGACATAACTGAATTATATCATTATAAAATCAGTATTTAAATTGCAATCTCATAATTGTTTTCAGTTAACAAGTTACCACCTTGTGATACATTTCAAAATGATTTTTTTTTAAAAAAACAAAAAACGCATTTATTTGAAATAGAATACATTAAAAAGTCTTAAAAAAAACTTTCTGACCCCAAACCTTTGAAAAGTAATATATATTTATAAAACATTGGCTTCAATATATTTACAATATACTTTCATTAAAAGGGTTAGTTCACCCAAAAATTAAATGAAGATATTTTTAACACAAATAAAAAGATATTTGATATAATCCAAGTTTTTGTTTTTTTGTTTTTAAATATCTCCCATAGAAAGTAACGAAATGATTCAAGGTCCACAACATATTAATGTTATAAAGCGACGAGAATACTTTTTGTGTGCAAAAACAAAACAAAAATAACTTTACTCAACAATCTCTTCTCTACCCTGTCATTCTTGAACCACTGTAGTCACGTTGACAAAAATTCAATGACGTCTTTACTACTTCTCTGGACCTTGAATTTGGTAAATTCGTTGCTTTCTAGGAGAGATAAAAAAAAAACCTCTCAGATTTCATCAAAAATATCTTTATTTGTGTCCCGAAGATGAACAAAGGTCTTACGGGTTTGGAATAACACGAGGGTGAGTAATTAATGACAGAATTTTATTTTTGGGTTAGCAAAGCCCTTAAATATATTTACAATACTACAAATTGCCATGATATTGACCATCGGCTACCCTGACCCATTGATATTGGCATCAGCCTTTAAAAAAGCCATATTGCTTGCCCCATAGTTTTGATACATTGACGGCTGACCACTAGTCTACTGGAAGAGAGACCGCAGAGAAAAACAAACGTAAGAGTTTGACCTTGTGGATAAATGAATTTTGCAACTTTCCAACCGGTTTTGTTTACAATAAAAAAAAATTGACAAGAACCTTTCCCATCATAAACACAGTCCTGTGACTACTTTTCTTGCAGTCACTTTCTCTTCGCCACTAATTAGTCACTATTCCGCCATCACTGCCTTATGAGAAAGGGAGGGAGCAAGAATAACAAAAAGAGGAGAGAGAAAAGAGAGACTGACTCAGCACTTCACCACCCCCTCTTCTCTAAGCTCCCTCTTGTTTATGCTTTACTGATCAAAGGAACTGCCAAAAACTGCCCCTCTCCCACCCACCTACCAGCAAAGCCACCCTACCCCCAACCCACACACACACACACGAACACACACACCATGAAAACAGCCTGGGCCGCGGCAGACGAGGAACAGGGGCCTCTTCAGGAGGGTCACGGGGGAGGGCCAAATGACCGTCAAACAAAAAGAAAAGGCCACAGAGGAGGAAAAGGAGGAGGAAAAAACGAGCGCGGAAGCAATCCCTCAGAACTCCATTGGCTGTGTGGATTGCTGTGGTCCTGTTACACTTTATGTCACCCCAATCCTCCCCCTCCTATTGCTGTTGGAAACTATGACAGAGACAGGGGGAGTGAGGGAGGGAGAGGCGGTGAGAGTTAATTTTAATTGGAGCTCAGGATGTAGAGTATGAAGATCTCTTGGGTTTCAGCGAGGGCAGACGCAGGCGCACTCGCACAGGTGAGCTTTATTAGCCCCGAACGCTCTGCCCACACGGCGCCTTTTCCATGCAAAACACTGACGCTTATGTTTAATTCAGTAGCAAAATTATCCAGACTGAGAACTATCGACCGCAACGAACACAAATGACAGATCGGTTGCAACGACAACGCTTCATATGCAAAATTCGGACAAACAGAATTCAAGCTAAAAGTTTAACTCCGTTTCAAAATCTAGTGGGATGACTCGCTGTCTACTGGCTTCTTTTGCAACATCATAGAACCTCCAGAGTGACCGATTTCGACTCCCCTACATGGTGAGCAAGTCTACAAAACACAAAAACCGTGCTCTGTATGGGAGACTCACAAATGAAGTATTGACCCTACACAGGATCTCTTAGAAAGCAGGACAATCAAGTTGCCTACCTTCTGGAACAGAGTTCAGGTCTGTGTTGCTGCTCTCTGTAGGCAGCTCACTCGCTTTTGGAACGGAGCAAACGTGTTTTTGTAGTCAAAAGCACACAATCCAGTCTGGGTCAGAGCCCTAGCATTGCGTCACTCTTAAACGTCTGCTCATGCAATGTTCTCTTTGCATTTCCAGCACACACTTCACAAATGAGGCAGACTGGCTTCCCTTTACTCAGCGGGAAAGTACCGGGAAAATGGGAGGACAGTCAAAAAGCAGCCAAGAGTAACAATAATGGTGAAAAACATATGCATATAATACTTCGACGGTCATTTATTCAAAGTGCCAACATGAATGCATGAATTGAAGCATTAAAGGGGACCTATAATGCCCCTTTCACAACATGTAATATAAGTCTCTGGTGTCCCCAGAATGTGTGTGTGAAGTTTCAGCACAAAATATCCCACAGATCATTTATTATAGCTTGTCAAATTTGCCCCTATTTGGGTGTGAGCAAAAACACACCATTTTTGTGTGTTCCTTTAAATGCAAATGAGCCGCTGCTCCCGACCCACTTTCCAGAAGAGGGCGGAGCTTTAACAGCTCACGCAGCCAAAATGAGGATTGTCAGAGGATTGTTAACGTGTTCATCCTTGCATTGTTCAAACCGGAGTCGACACTGATGGAGAGACTCAGGACAAAGTTACAACTTTTAGACGTTTCTGAACGGTTAGTGGACAAATTTATGTAGTTGCTGTGGAGTTGATCGACTCATCTCTAGCACGTGTCGTCATGTTCATATTTTGTGCAAATCCAGTGTTGAATTGACCCTCGTTTGTGAAGAAGTCCGGTGTAAAATGACAGCATGTCAACAACACTCTACTGAGCAACTCTTCTTCCTCTCTAAAGCAGCCCAACACTCTTTTTTGCGTGTTCTAGGGGGTGGGATTTATGCAAATTTTGGGGTTTGTGATGTCACCAACCCGGGAAGAAGCCGTTTGTTGATTTCTATAAAAGAAAATATCTTCCTTTGCATCTGAGCGTTGTAACTTTGCAATGACAATGGGTGATGGATTTTTTTTTTTTTTTGGTGGAGATTGGAGATAATCATAATATACTATCCGTACCTTCAACTCAACCTTAGCTAACAGCAATCAATAAGTGACCACTTCAGATAACTCATCAGCGCAGTTTAATGTGGCTGACTGCACAGTCACACCAACAAACTAACACCTATGGCAACGGTATCCTATCCCACACTCCCACAGGAAAACATCATTGCTGTCACAGCCACTGCTCCGGGCCATTACAGATTGCCAAGGGCCACCAGCTGAGAGGCGTTATTGAGGATTATGGGGCTAGAGATGGAGACAAAAGCATAGACAGGATAGACGTCCGCTCAAGAGACCCCCACAAACACCCTCCAGAGCTTCAAACATCAGCTTCAGCCAGACGGCTGCAACCTTCTTTCTGGAGCACTACTTACATCCCAGACTAAGCACTGAAAAGACAGACTGGGGGAATGACAAACAGACAAAGAGAGGTCTACAATCCTGAGACCAGGCTTTTGCTTTATAGCCAAAAGACAAGGAGAGCGGAGGAGGGATTCTGGCACTCAAATCACATTGAGCCATGACCACACAGGAATCACTCCATGACACTAAAGGAGACAGTGCTCTATAGAAGCTCACTTCCTAATTTCCTCTACAGCTGTTATCACTGCTCATGAAACCAGAGAGCGCTGGAGGAGGAGGTGGTGGTGGTGGGTGGAGAGGGGAGGTTAGCGAGCTCACGGCACTGGGCCGAGACCCACCCAAGCGCTCAACATGATTGATGGCCCAATTATCACGGCCCTGTTTATTGTGCTGCAGTTATTTATAACACAGCAGAGCTTAAGGTGCAGCAATGAATGCTTCTCACAGTTGCACTCAACTTCGCCAGCACTGCGTGTATTCCACTTTGCCGGGAAAAATAACAAATATTTGACCCAAAAATATGGGAGCGTATACTGGATGAGCTGTTTTCACAATAGCGAAAAGAGCCAAGACTGCATTCCCTATTCTCTGTCTGCATCCAAAATTTGCATTCGACTTACTTCTACCGCAGTATTCACTGGTGAAGGCATATATATTCGATAAAACAACTCTAAAAAGTCATTCAGGCGACCTGTTCCCACAGCTTAAATAAATGCAAGTTTTAAGTTGAACATTATTTTGTAGAGTTCTGTTGACACAATAATGTTGTTTATTACATCAACTTAACATTGTCTGTAATTTAAACTCAAATTCATGCATTAATTGGCTAAAAAATAGGTAGTAATAACAATGAAATTGTCTTGTTAACTTTGGCAGTGGATTTCTAGTTCCCAGCATTCTTTGAATAAATGCATTTAAAAGTGTTTCTGCTGAAGTTTTTGTGGTTACCGTTGTGCTGAAGAGTAGATGCATGAAGGTAAAAACCATTGACTCTATAAGCAATGACTGGCACTTTTTGCCATTGAGATGACTTAAAGTGTCCCAATCAACCTGAATTCATCCTAATATCTTATTTGTTCACGTTAAATAAGTTAGCGTGTGCAATGATAGCTGTTGATTTGAACTAAAATAGATGAGATTAGGCGAACTGGTTCCAGGGCTACAACTCTGGTAGTTGGAGCGACTAACTTTTTTTGAATAATCAACTCAAAAATGTGTGTTTATGCTACAAATTAAGTTACTTTAACTCAAAGTAGCTTGATGGATGGATATAAGTTCACTCACAGTTGTCGTAACTCAAAAATATTGTTAATTTTCTTTGGAGCCAACACATTTTATGAGAGTGTATAAACAGCATCTGTTCATAAATTTTCACTTGTTCCTGAGTTCATACAAATCAATGGAAAAAGTAATCCAGTTATCCATCACACTAGCCTTATGGCAACATGTATAATGGTTATATTTTCAAAACAATGTAATATCTAATGTTTTTAAACATTTTTTTCTAAATGTTCTTCAATTGTAGATTATTTTTGTTCGTTTTTTTCAATTTGAAGGACAAATTGAGACGGTAATTGACAGGATGGCACAAATGCTGTCGATAAAGCTTCGTGGTCAATGAATATGTTTTTTGTGAGCAGGGTCGATACATAATTGATTATAAAATATAATTCATCACTAATGTAGTACTTTTAAACTACTGCGTCAAATCCTCACAAAGACGCTGTACATTAGCTTAGCATAACACACGGTCTCTAATGAGGCCACAGAAAGGCAGCCATTATGAGTGACTGAATACTGCTAGTCAGGACAGAAAGAGGACATCAGACCTCAGTCAGCTCTCCGTTTCTCCCTCGCGGCCGAGCGAGCGAGTGTGCATCAGGACGGGTGGATGAGTGACCCGGCTTCCGTCAGCAGGACATCATCAGGAGAGATTATTGAGCGACCTGCTGACCTCTGGCTGGATTTAAGTTCCTCTTTGAAGGAGGGCTCATATCACAGGGGCCAGCGGACAAAGCAGCAAGTTAAGGAGAAAGATGCTAGAGAGAAACTTGGGTAAACGGTTATGAAGTTCTCTAACAATCGCATGCAAGCGATTCTTTAACATTTAAAGAACTGAACATTCTCTGTTTGTCCTTCGTGTGCATTAAGGAAATGACATACCATTAACTGCTAATGAGAAACCAATAACCAAAACTGAATCGCTGCACTGTTTGGTGAGCGTTTTGACCGAGTTACTGGTCTGAATACATAGGCAGGGGTTCTTCTTGAGGCAGTTTGTTCCATAGTGACAGTAGGAGCATTGATGTCTGGGGCAAAGGTGTTACACCAGGCCTGGGTAAACACTGGTCTGGCTAACTCTGCCTTCTATATGTACACACACACACACACACACACACACACACACACACACACACACACACACAGATGACACTTCAACAGGAAAGGGGCTTGTTTGTGTGTGGTCAATAAGCCCAAGCTTGACAAACACACATTTGCTCAGAGTAAATGCTTCACACTAGATGAGCTGAGAAATGAGTCCACCCTGACCTGGGAAACTAAACATTATAAAAACGGGGTCACTGTAATCTATAAAATGACTTAAAGCAGTATCTACATGAGTCTGCCGCTCACATGACTTCGAGTACAATGATTTCAGAAGTCATTTACAGCTCAAATAGGAGAGTTTAAACAAAATCGAGGGATGCATGACCAAAATGCATAATATTTAAGCGTAATCAATAATAGCGTTTACCATTAGATTTTTTTTTAGTCTCTTATATGATCAAAACAGTAATATTATTACAATTTAAAATAACAGTTTGCTTTAATATTACAATGTAACAAAAAATAACTAATATATTTAAAATGTAATTTATTCCTGTCATGCAAAGCTGAATTTTCAGCATCCAGTCTTCAGTGTCACATGATCCTTCAGAAGTCATTCTAATATGCTGATTTGCTGCTCAAGAAACATTTCTGATTATTATTATCAATGTTGAAAACAGTTGTGCCGTTTTATATATTTGTGTGGAAATCGTGATGCTTCTTTGATGAATAAAAAGATTAGAAAAGAGCATTGAAATCAATTTAATGCATCCTCACTGAATAAAATTATTGTAAAGGGTTTAAAAAACATGTGGCAATGTCTATTTCTGGAGAATCTAATCAATTAGGTGTAATATTGTGATTATAATATCTAAAATTAGGGGGCAGAGTTAATCTCATTTGTTTAGATTTTCATATCTATATCTATATCCACATCTCTCTCTCTCTCTCTATGTATGTATATGTATATATATGTGTATACATATATATATATATATATATACATATACATATATATACATATATATATATATACATATATATACACATATATATATATATATATATATATATATATATATATATATATATACACACATACATACATACATATATATATATATACACACAAACCTCTCTCTCTCAATCTCTCTCTACACACACCTCTCTCTCTCTCTCTCTCTCATTCAATTCAATTCCATACACACACATCTCTCTATATCTATATATCTCAAGAACACGTTGAACCGAATCATTTAAGTTCTATATTAACACACATGTTGTAACACTGCTTAGAAACCATCAACGAAACTTCAGCCTTCACATTGTGCCTTACAACCACCTCACAAATTCATCCTCATCATGATTCGTTCGAGAGACTGCATTTTATTTTTTTGCGCTCTTCCATGCAACATTCAGCAGTCCAGTGCACTGATCTCTACTGCAGTACTGTGTATTAACAAAAATCTCACACATTTCTACCATCATACAATAATTATAGCAGTCAACTCTAGGAGAAAGGCCTATAAAAAGCAGGATCAAGGGATCATGCACGAAACAAAAGTATGATTGTGGTCTGGGTTTGTGGGACGGACAGCCTCTCCCTGTCATGTTGATCACATTTGCAATAGCAAACTTTCACTCCCTTCACCCGTCCTCCACACAAATGTGCTACAAATGGAGCTAGGAAGAGAGGCCTGTCCCAGATGGCTAAACCGTTAGCCATCAAAGAGACGGCCAAAAGCAGTACACAACATGCCTGCTACAAACTCACACATACAAGGGTGAAATTCAACACAGCATGCCGTGATTCACACCGAGCCTCCCGACGAGCGCATTTAAACTCGGACAGGAGTGGCGGAAGATAAAGTTAAAATCACACAAACACAAAACTCCTCACAACCCTGCCACATGTAGATTTTGTCCGCATCACCCCAATGAACTGTTTTGAAATTGAGACGGATGTGAATTTAGCCTATACCTCTTTTCAGAGAAGGGGGGAAAAGGCAGAAAAGCAAATATTTTCCCAACCGGCCAGAGAAAATGGAGTTTGAGTGTCTGAGGAAAATCCAAAAGAAAACAGGCCACCCCAGAAGACTGCAGCACTCAATAACAAAGACCGTCTAAGCTAGCAGTGTGTGTCTGGACATGCAACGCTTCCAGGAGGACATTTTACTACGGTACTGCTAAAGCTATAGGAAAAAAGCCTGTGTGCGCGTGTCGCCTGCTCATAATACACACGCTTTCTTAAATAAACGTCGCCGTTTGTTTCAACTGGAGCATTGATATTAAAATTCTGGACAATAACCAAGTCAAGTCATATAGTTCTTTATACAATACAGATTGTTTCAAAGCAGCTTTACTGTGAAAACAGGAAAATGATTCAATGATGCAAACAGAAAATAGTATCACTGTTCAGGTGAAGTCTATGAATGCTTGTTCCCGCCACAAAATAAAAATAAACAATGTAATTGCGACTTTTTATCTCACAATTCTGACTTTTTTTCCTCGGAAATGCGAGTTATAAAGTCAGAATTGCGAGATATGAAGTCAGAATAGTGAGATAAAAAGTCAGAATTGTGAGATATAAAGTCAGAATTGTGAGATATAAAGTCAGAATTGTGAGATATAAAGTCAGAATAGTGAGATAAAAAGTCAGAATAGTGAGATATAAAGTCAGAATTGTGAGATATAAAGTCAGAATTGCGAGATATAAAGTCAGAATTGCGAGATGTAGTCAGAATTGTGAGATATAAAGTCAGAATTGTGAGATATAAAGTCAGAATAGTGAGATATAAAGTCAGAATTATGAGATACAAAGTCAGAATTGTGAGATATAAAGTCAGAATTTGGATGTATAAAGTTAGAATTGTGAGATATAAAGTCAGAATAGTGAGATATAAAGTCAGAATTGTGAGATATAAAGTCAGAATAGTGAGATATAAAGTCAGAATTATGAGATACAAAGTCAGAATTGTGATATAAAGTCAGAATTGTGTGATATAAAGTCAGAATTTGGATGTATAAAGTTAGAATTGTGAGATATAAAGTCAGAATAGTGAGATATAAAGTCAGAATTGTGAGATATAAAGTCAGAATTGTGAGATATAAAGTCATAATTGTGAGATATATAAAGTCAGAATAGTGAGATATAAAGTCAGAATAGTGAGATATAAAGTCAGAATTGTGAGATATAAAGTCAGAATTGTGAGATATAAAGTCAGAATTGTGAGATATAAAGTCAGAATTTGGATGTATAAAGTCAGAATTGTGATATAAAGTCAGAATTGTGATATAAAGTCAGAATTGTGATATAAAGTCAGAATTGCGAGATATAAAGTCAGAATTGTGAGATATAAAGTCAGAATTGCGAGATAAACAGTCAGAATTGCGAGATATAAAGTCAGAATTGCGAGATAAACAGTCAGAATAGTGAGATATAAAGTCAGAATTGCGAGATAAACAGTCAGAATTGTGAGATATAAAGTCAGAATTGTGAGATAAACAGTCAGAATTGTGAGATATAAAGTCAGAATTGCGAGATAAAAAAGTCAGAATTGCGAGATAAACAGTCAGAATTGTGAGATATAAAGTCAGAATTGTGTGATATAAAGTCAGAATTGTGAGATAAACAGTCAGAATTGTGAGATAAACAGTCAGAATTGTGAGATAAACAGTCAGAATTGTGAGATATAAAGTCAGAATTGCGAGATATAAAGTCAGAATTGCGAGATATAAAGTCAGAATAGTGAGATATAAAGTCAGAATTTGGATGTATAAAGTCAGAATTGTGAGATATAAAGTCAGAATAGTGAGATATAAAGTCAGAATAGTGAGATATAAAGTCAGAATAGTGAGATATAAAGTCAGAATTGTGAGATATAAAGTCAGAATTGCGAGATAAAAGTCAGAATTTGGATGTATAAAGTCAGAATTGTGAGATATAAAGTCAGAATTGCGAGATAAACAGTCAGAATTGCGAGATATAAAGTCAGAATTGCGAGATAAACAGTCAGAATAGTGAGATATAAAGTCAGAATTGTGAGATAAACAGTCAGAATAGTGAGATATAAAGTCAGAATTGTGAGATAAACAGTCAGAATTGTGAGATATAAAGTCAGAATTGCGAGATAAAAAAGTCAGAATTGCGAGATAAACAGTCAGAATTGTGAGATATAAAGTCAGAATTGTGTGATATAAAGTCAGAATTGTGAGATAAACAGTCAGAATTGTGAGATAAACAGTCAGAATTGTGAGATAAACAGTCAGAATTGTGAGATATAAAGTCAGAATTGCGAGATATAAAGTCAGAATTGCGAGATATAAAGTCAGAATAGTGAGATATAAAGTCAGAATTTGGATGTATAAAGTCAGAATTGTGAGATATAAAGTCAGAATAGTGAGATATAAAGTCAGAATAGTGAGATATAAAGTCAGAATAGTGAGATATAAAGTCAGAATAGTGAGATATAAAGTCAGAATTGTGAGATATAAAGTCAGAATTGCGAGATATAAAGTCAGAATTTGGATGTATAAAGTCAGAATTGTGAGATATAAAGTCAGAATTGTGAGATATAAAGTCAGAATTGTGAGATACAAAGTCAGAATTGTGAGATATAAAGTCAGAATTGTGAGATAAAAAGTCAGAATTGTGAGTTATAAAGTCAGAATTGTGAGATATAAAGTCAGAATTGCGAGATATAAAGTCAGAATTGTGAGATATAAAGTCAGAATTGCGAGATATAAAGTCAGAATTGTGAGATATAAAGTCAGAATTGTGAGATATAAATCCAGAATTGCGAGATATAAAGTCAAAATTGCGAGATATAAACTCAGAATTCAGAAAAAAATAAGATAGAATTGGTATATCTCGCATTTCTGACTTTATAAGACGCAATCGCCAGTTTATATCTCAATTCTGAGAAACTAAACATAAGAATTGCGAGTTCAAAGTTGTATTTATTAGGTAAAGTTATATATTACTTTATATCTTGCAATTCTGACTTTATAACATGCAATTGCGAGTTTAAATCTTGCAATCGTAAGAATAAAAAAGTAATTGTGTGATAAAAAGTCGCAATTGCATTTCTCATTTTTTTATTTAGTGGCGGAAAAAAGCTTCTATAGAAGTCAGTTTAGAGCTGTTTCAGTTCTAAAGTTGTAAAGATCATCAATTATTAAATTTAAGCAGTTCTGCAGAAAACAGTGATGGCATCATGTCAGTGCAGTCAATATTATAATAATTAATATTGTCAACAAGTATTTGTGTGTTATGGCCAATAATGAATAAATAGGCAATATTAAAATTGCATTCAATTTTGTCAGAAAAAAACGAAAACTAAAATCAATCAAGTGAATTTAATCATTACAAAACTACAATATGCAGTATGAAAATGGACAATAATTGAAAGATTTGCTAAAGACGAAATTTAACAGCTTTTCAAATACAAGTGCATTTAAAGATTGAGTGTTAGATGACAGCAAAGGTAATCTAAATGTAAAAATAAAGGTACTGAGCATGCACAATGAAATATTCAATAACTACATATTAAAAAACAACTAATATCATCCAGTAACCAAAATGATAATAATGATATATTATGCATCTCCAATGGTGTATACATGCACGTTACAGCAAGCATGAGTAATAAAAGAGGGAAGCCATCATCATGTGTCCTTGCGTTTTTCCAGTCTGTGCAATCATGCTCACCTCCTTCCAAGACCCCCCCCCCCCCCCCCCCCCCCCCAAAAAAAAAAAAAAAAAAAACACACATGGTGGCAGCATACAGCCGGAAGGAAACCAGGAGGCCATTTTTAGTTTATGGACCTTGAGGCCACACTGTGGTTGCAAAAGTTGCAAAAACCAAACAGCGCTCATTAAATCACTTAACACCACACATTTACTATCACCACCAGGTCCACTCACACTCTAATGACGGGTCACGTCCTTTAACTCCTAACACAAATGGTTAATCTTCAAAATTCACCATATTTTGCGACATATCTAAACAAGAGAGACGTTTGCAATGATCAACACAGTCTAAATGCATGTATGCGCAACTTTTCCCTTCGGGAAAGACTCAGACACACCTTTGTATAGTAATTGAAAGCAGCATGTGTTAAAGCGGGTGGAGGGGTAACGGTTGTTCCCATCAGAGGGTCTAATCCCTGTGATAGCTGGGGGTCCACATCCCTGAGGGCCCTTCTCGGCTAGGGCCGCACTCCCGTGGGCTGAAACCCCCCTCTGATTCCTGGCTTTAATAAGACAACGGAAACACTGATTAGCCCCTCTATTTGACCACATTCTCCAAATTAGAATCCTTCATTAGTTTATGACCCTGGTCTCAGTGTTAGTGCCCTGTGAACTTAGCCCCCCCCTCCCCTCCTCCTGGGGTCCCAAAAAACAGGCAGGCGAGAACTAAACAAGATGACCCTCAACCGCCCTCAGCCCCCCTTCCCCACGGTCCGAGTCTATTATAAATGAAAGCTCACAGTAAACTGCTGGATAAAAAGGGAAAGAGAGGAGAGGTCAACACATCATGTTGACCTTTCCCACTTCTGTCTTCCACAGGGTTAATAATGAAAGCAGGAAGACAAGAGGGAAAAACAGGAGATGGAGACCAACCTCAAAGAAAAAAAAAAAAAACAACAACAACAACTAGGTTACTTTAACCTCCAGCAATTCTAGATTCACTTTCAATGTCAAACATAGTTTAACATATTATGATGTATTTTGTAGATTCATAAATTGTAAATGATCTGTGAATATCATAAACGTTATCATTTGCCAGAAATTTAAATTAAGAAATGAAAACACACTGCTGACTGAAATGACAATTGTTATTGAGCCGACGACACTCAACAATGTATCGTATTTTTATTATGTGAAACATGCAGCGACTTTATTACAAAGCATCAATTGATATATAATGTAATTAATATAAAGCATATATGTAAAGCAAAAGCAGTGCGCATTTTATATGCATTTAGGCTTGGTGTTTAAAATAAATGGTTATAGGGAACACCACTAGAATTTAGGTTTGTTTTAAAGGGGACCTATAATGCCCCTTTTCAGGAGATGTAATAAAAGTTCTGGTGTTCCAGAATGTGTCTATTAAGTTTCAGCTCAAAATCCCCCACAGATCATTCATTATAGCTTGTCAAATTTGCCCCTATTCGAGTGTGTGCGAAAACATAACATTTTTGTGTGTGTTCCTTTAAATGCAAATGAGCTGCTGCTCCCGGCCCACTTTCTAAAAGAGGGCGGAGCTTTAACAGCTCAACAACAACAACAAAGCTGGAGAATCTCACGCAGCCAAAATGAGGAAAGTGTTCATCCTTACATTGAGTCGACACTGATGGAGAGACTCGGGAAGAAGTTACAACTTTTAGACGTTTCTGAACGGTTAGTGGATAAATTTATGTAGTTGCTGCGGAGTTGATCAACTCATCACAAGCATGTACTGTCATGTTTAAATTTTGTATTAATCCAGCGTTGAATTGACCCTCGTTTGTGAAGAAGTCCGGTGTAAAAAGACGGCATCTAAATAGAGTTCAATTGAAAGGGTTTAATGAGGGGAACTAAAATATATGTTTATAGTTTTTATGTTTGTAAACATTTCATTTTAGTTACTGGTCTTTTATATTATAATGACTTGTTTTCCAGAAAAAAAAAAAAAACAGTACTACTTTTCTCAGGAAGCTCAACAACAAACATCTGGAAGCGCCACAGAACTTGTTCCCTATAATCCAGGGCTTTTGAGGCGGCGGTGAAATGACTGGGTGTTGCAGGTTGATTACGACTTCTGATAGCTTTGTGCTTCCTGTCATTTCGTCCCGCTATCAAAGTGTCACAGGACACCACTGAGGCCTGAGCAAAGGCTGAACTAAATATAGAAGGACAAAAAGGTTACAGTGGAACCGTTCACGGCTAAAATCTAACTAGCTTTAATGCAATAGATCTTTTACTGTGTCTCTGTCTTGTTTGTTTGTCTATATCTGACCAGGTCACATGAGTGCGAGTGGATGAATAAACCAACCCGCTCATGCTCTCTCTCTATACCGAGCGAACTGCACTTTCATTCATGCAGAAACAGAAACCAGGCTGCTTGTCAGCCTTGTGGGACTCACATGTGGCTGAACGAGAGTCATCGGGATGCTTCACACACAGCTTATTTGCTTATCTGCAAACGAAACGAATGATAAAATATATGCTCTCTAATGAGGTCTGCGTGAGGTTCGTGTATGTGCGGAGCAGTAGTGGTCACCTGAAAGTAATGTGAGCTTGTTATAGTTTCAAACAGGTTGGCTCACAGCCCTGTCACCAGGCCTCAATCTGAAGAGGTCCTGAGTATAAATAGGAGTACGTTTCTGTTTTCCACAAAGAGCTTCCCGAAGCCTTCAGTGATTGAAGAATCAAAATTATTCAACATTTTATGCATTTGCTAAATTAATCTTTATTTAGCAGATTCATAAAATGTAAATGATCAAAAACACTCAACAACAACTACGTTCCCATCCAAAGTTGCGCATTCAGCTTATGGAATAATCGCATGAAACATTAGCAAATAACGCAGCGTTTCCATCCCACGTGTTCAAGAGGACAAAATCGTCACTTCCTGGGAAATAGGTGCAAAATATCTGTAATAAAAATGGAAGTTGAGGCAATCAGGGAAGACATTGTGGCTCTTTTTTGTCCTAAGTCATAGATGACTTGCGTCTCAAATAAATGCTGTCATGTTATCTTGCTGGTGTTTGTGAACACGATCATGTGAGACGCTTCTAGGAAGGAATTAAACCATTTCGATGACAGACTTTGGCTCAGGTTTTTCAGAATGATCAAACCAACGCTTGAGATGCTGTGATGCAATTGATCCACTGGTTGGTCCAGTTATCCAATCACATCCACTTTTGAAATCATGGGAGTTTTCTGTTGGCATGGCAGGAATTATACGGCAAATGTGTTTCTATCGTTACCTAAAAATATCCAGCTAAATTAAGCACATATACATTGTTTCAGAATTGATGCCCATCTTGGCATTTTCATCCAATGTTTTTTTATGCAATATCCCAAAATGCGCATTTACATAGCTAATGTAACAGAAATCCATAAATCTCAAATAGTTGGTTTAAAGGAAGGACTGTATAATTGACCCTTCGCTAACAGTTTGATTGACAGGCGATCTGGGCAATCATAACCCCGAACCCGCCATTTTGTCCGACAAAGCAGTCAGGGGAGTTAGTAGATTAACGTTGGTGAACTTGAAAAATTGTGTGTCCTCACGTCTTTCCGCGCTTGAACCAACAGTCCTTCTGATGTTCATTCATGTTTATTGATGCTATAAATGAACTAGTATGAAGAGATGATCGCTTCACGAGGAGCTACAGCGATCTGTCACGACACACTATACACACAATATTTTAAATATGAAACGGTTTCATACATTGTCAGTGTCCTCTTTGTGTATTTTTCACTGCGTGAGAACATGATGTGTGGCGTGAGAGCGCATGGATTGTTGGGAATAGCAACAGTAACTAAAGGGGGCGGGTCTTTGCGAAAGGTCAATTAGGCTGGTTTCAGATTCATCAGACCTTAATTCGATTCGTTTGCATAAGATGTACAGAGTAATGGAACAAAACGCCCCCTGCCTGACATTTTAAGTTGGACTATTTTTAACTTGACACACTGTCTTAGAAACAATGCTCATGAAGCTCAAAAAAATAGGTTTCAGATTTACCTGACCTGAATCAGATTAGTTCTTGGAAAAACGCCAGTGTCTCGAGACCCATTTTAAGTTGGACTACTTTTAATCTGACACACTGTCTAAGAAACAAAACTCATGATGCTCAAAGACATGCATTGATAGGGGTGACACAACAAAAATAAGGAATTGCTGACGAACTTCCTGTGGGAAAGCTAGAGTAAACAACAATAAAACGGCGAATAAAATGGGCCTGCATTTCTCCAAAACCCCACACAAAGAGGAGGGGGTTTTACAGACAAGAAGAGATGTTCATGTGTACATTTGAGCAGTGGGAGAGACATGTTGAAACTCAAACAGAGCTTGTACACAGACTACTCAAAAAAGGGACCAGTGAGCATGTCTCAATGTTATTTTTCCATTAACGAGGAGAGAAAACCACCAGACTAAATTTGGAGCCGAGTCTTATGGATTAGTCGTCCCTCATTGTTGGATGCATTAGCAGTTGCGACATTTCCAAAACATTAGCCTTGGTCGTGTGAGCCGTCTACACAAATGGCGTTTACCCCTTCCTGTCCCTCAACCCCCTTTTGCACAATTCCTGGAGATCTGGTCCAAATGAAGCAGATGTTCTCCAGATGTTCCTCATCTAAACATCTGGTTTTAAAAGCTCTCTGTTTTATCATAGTAAATTGGAGACTAATCATGTTTGTCTAGAAGCTATTGGTCAGAGGGTCACAGTTTCAGACATCCCAGAAACTTTGTATTCAAAATTCTGGTCCTGATATAGCAGCTATTAAATAAATAACAAGAACTTGAATAGGACATATCAAAAAGACACGATGTACTTCTTAAATCGGTTCCTGTGTCCTGTGGACAGGCTTCTGCGGCTAGGCAGATGAGTTTACCAGGCCGGCCCGTCCTCCACTCATTCTACGCTGCTACACTGGGCCTTTGTTCCCCTCTGAAACCCAATCCGTAAAAGCTCTAAGTACCCACACACACACAGAGAAGGAAACCTTGGCACACAGGCCAACACACTGTAGTAAAAACTATAAACCAGCTGGAAAAAAAAAGATTCCTTATTGGGAGTTTTGATCAAAAATGAGCTTTCATCTGCATATTTACAGATGGAGACATTTTCTTAAGGTTGCTTTTGCTCAGAATAACATCGAACGACTTTTTATCCACTAAGGTCCTGTTCACACCTGGTATTAAGAAGTGTTTTCGTTGATCGGATCACAAGTGGACGACGCCAAATACAGGTGTAAACGGGGTCTAAAACGTTTTGAGCTCGTTCACGTTCTACGACTTCCTAGAGGTAGTGGAAAACGCATTCGACTGGATTGCTTTCGTAGTGTAAACGCCCACATGGTCGAACGTAGTCGAACAGCTACAAAAGACCGCCTTCTCTCCACCTACTGACTTGATGCGTTATTGGAAGTGCAATAGCCAAACTTTGAAGACAAAAAAAATGTACCAAGCACAATGTTCCCACCATTCCTGATTTCTAAAACACAGCGTTTGTCAGAGCAGAAACAAAAGCTGCTGCACGCCGTATGTTTTCTGTCATGTCCTTTCACATTCATATGTATTTTGCATGAGCTTGTTTCATCGTTTAGATCGTTTCATCACACATTCACCCGCCCATAGAGCCTCTCCTCAAAGAAATCAGGACAGAAGTGGCTAAAAGTGAACGAAAGAGACGGCTAAAACACCAGGTGTAAACGGGAATGTGTTTCCGTCAACTCCCGATCCAATCAATCAAAACAACACGGAACAACTTTTTGTTCACACTTGTAATTCGGTTCGTTTGGTCCGGACCAAAAAACAATAACAAAACATATAGTCCTGGTCCACTAGCGTTCACACTGGCATTTTTAACAGCGAACCTTAAGTTACTGAACCAAAGGCGTAGGGATACGGTCACGACCTGATTGGTCGGCTTTTATGACGTATATTTCGCGACGGAGCTCGCTTACCGAACATTCAAAACATTCAAAACAGCAGCAGGATTTCCTCCATTGTATGCAGAAACAAATATTGATGAGGCACTTCACCTCCTCATTGCTCCACGTTTGCCCTCGACTCATTTTGGATACACCGATCTTTCCGCGTCGTCAAATCAGCTTGTAGCGTCGCATCTTGAGGCATCACGTCCTGTTTTTGGGTCGTTTACATGTCTTTGGTCCGTGTTGCGTTCATAAATCAATCGAACCGCACCAGAGTTCGTTTGGAAGCGGACCGAGACCCATCTTTTTAGCGGTCTCGGTCCGCTTGTTTGTTCCGCACCAGGGTTCGGATGGCAGCGTTCACATATGTTCAAACGAACCGCACTGACTGAGCAATCGCACCAGGGTTCGTTTTAATCGAACCAAACATGACAAGTGTGAATAGGCTCTGTTTACACCTGGTAAGTGTTTTCGTTGGTCGGATCACAAGTGGACGACGCTAAATACAGGTGTAAAAGTATCTAAAATGTTTTGAGCTTGTCCACTTTCGAAAACTTCACATGGTGGTCGAAAACACTGGATTGCTTTCGGAGTGGAACGCTCATGTATTGGAACAGCCACAAAAGACCGTCTACTGACCTAATGTGTAAACATCACGGGAAAAGTTTGTTTACCGTCATCTCCTCTCGCATTCATGTGTCATTTGCATGAACTTATTTCATCTATTAGATCCAAAGATCTGAAAAAAGCCCATTCATTTACCCACCCAGATCCTCTCCTCAAAGAAATCAGGACAGAAGTGGTCGAAAGCGGACAAGAGAGACCGATTTAAACACCAGGTGTAAACGGGAATGTGTCTTACTACTAGGTGTGAACAGGGCTTTAAATACATGCAGCAAGTGTTCCGCATTGCAAACTGAAAGGGGAAGTTCACCCAAAAATATAAACATTGATCAGCAAACGTACACTCAAAGTTGGTGAATGGAAGCTCAAGCATGCTTGCATGACGTGCAAGAACCAGAGAGGTTCATTCTCACGTTTCACGCCAGCATGTTTGAGCTTCCGCAAGAACCACAAGTTTGTTCTCAGCCAAGTATGGCTGAGCTTACATTTGATGTATGTCTAATTAATGTTTAAACGTGACTCAATTTTACCCGTTCACCATATAAAGCGATCGTGTCTCTTTAGATTAAACAACAACATTCATATGGATTCATGATGTCTTACTTCATTATACTTATCTCTTTCCCCCAATCCAAAGGACAACAATGCCTTACCAAGACATAAAACAGCACCAAACAGTGTCAGCACCAAACTCACTTTAAAAAGTATCGCTGTCCCGAAGGGGTCTTGGCCATCTCCCAACCTGGTGGCAGTGGCACATCATCGGGTATCTCGTACGAGGACTGGCGGAGGTGCTGAGGTGGAGCGTTTGCTGGACCCATGCTGCTCAGATTTCCAGGGGAAACGGCACCCAGCTGCAGGGAGGCAGGTGAGGAGTGTGCCCTGACGTGCTGGGGCGTGAGGGTACCCGCAGTACCTGCATCTGTGCTGGCCTGTAGAGGGATAGAGGATTAGAAGACATTTAGATTAGGATTATCTTGAAAGCAAAAAGGCTACGAGCAATAAGTCTCCTAAAAAGCAAAGAGACTTATGTCTAAACCTAAATATTCAAAACACCAATTTTAAA
Organism: Opsariichthys bidens; assembly: GCA_037194245.1. Classification (NCBI taxonomy): domain Eukaryota; kingdom Metazoa; phylum Chordata; class Actinopteri; order Cypriniformes; family Xenocyprididae; genus Opsariichthys; species Opsariichthys bidens. Next base: position 30,056,932 of record CM074278.1, read on the forward strand.
GTCACATACATAAGAACACGTACACCCACACAAACATCCAGCCATGCCTCGTAACCTACGTAACTCCAACACGCACCATTGCTAAGGTCATTATACTAAAATATTTTCCTCTTAAGACTTCCGCTGAAATGATAAGAGACATTCATGATTAACGTCACAAGGTAATCATTGAAGCACTGTTCCTTTAATGCTGCTTTCTTTCCTATTCTATTTTCTCGATCCCATAGAATTCCTCCAAATGTAGAATGTATATTAAATAGTTAAGATATTTAAATACATTGATTTGGGTGGTATTAGTTCCAGTAAATAACGGGAAAGGGAAAGTCAAAGTGCATATGAACTAGGATAACAACAACAAAACATTTTTTTTTTTTAAAAATGAAAAAAAAAAAAAACAAACAAACATGGAAACGTAAAAAACAACTGATACAGTTGTTACACAAGGTCCTCTTGAATCATAGCTGAGTGTTGCTTTCATTAGTTTTATCAGCTTATTTTACAATAACAAAAGGTTAAGAAACGGATGTGGCCTACGTTGTAGACATTAGGAGACGCTAAGTAGGAAACAGGCTGTCCTGGGGCAACTTCTCAGCACAACTCGACGTGTGCGCATGCGTGAGAAGTGATTCCAAGATCGAGAAAATCGATTACTTTTTTCTTTTTTTTTTGCTAAGCTTCAATCTAACCGACCGATTTACGTATCTTTCCTAAAGATATTTTATTAAAGATCTATAAAACGTTTATTAAACTAAACTATAAAACTGTTTACATGTCGCCATTCTTATGTAAAAGAGCTCACCAAATAAAATGTTTCATCGAAAGATAATTTAATCGTATTTAGAATCACATCTAGCGATGCATGAATCGCGAATGAGTCGGTTCTTTTCAATGAACAGGTCAAACTTACTTTTTTTTTTTTTTTACAGTCTATGGGTCAAAAGGGTTAGCAAATGGTCTGAATCGTTTAGCGATTCAGTCTGAATCATTTCAACAGTTCACTGAATCGTTTAAGGTAAAAAAAAAAAAACAGTAAGGGAATGATTTATATATATATATATATATATATATATATATATTAAAAAAAAATAAAAAAATTACCGAGCATTTACTGATATTAAACATGGAAATACATCGTATCCTTTGACAGTCACTTTGTACTGTTAGGAAAGACCAATACGTACACAATTAATTGACAAAGTAGGATTTTATTACCATCACCGCACAGCCAAAATGCTACCAACTCCAAATAGCCTAGAATAAGAGCCTATTATTATTTTTATTATTTTGAGACTTTTTTGAGATTAGATCAAGCCAAGTTTGCAGTAGGCTGGTTTAACTTTCAGTTAAGCAATTTTTTCGGTTGGTAACTTGCTTTAGGCTAGGCTAGTTTACGCTGGATAAGAACAGCCTACATTTCATAAGGGCATTATGACTTATTTGGAAATAATTGTAATAAATCGTGATTGACATGTCATTTTTTTCCCTTTGACTGTATCTTGTTGTCATATAGCCCATTTTCAGTAGATATAAAATCGACTTTAGCGAAGACTGACGCGTCGAACTGAAGTCGCGAGAAACTGTGCAGGGGCCGCGCGTGCGCGCGCGCTCGCGCTCCAGTGTCAGCCGCAGGAAAAGTTTGTGGTTTCTGTGGGGGTGGTCTTACTTGTCTGGAGTGGGACTTTGGCTCTGGCGGCTTGAAGAATGAGTCTGGCAGCTTTCTCATCCTCATCGGCACGGAAGGGGGTACGATGGTGTTTTTCGGGTTCATCACAGCGTTAAAAAGAGCCTCCAGATCGGTCTCGGAGTCTCCCCGAACATGGACGATCTGATGGCCGGCAGGAGGGTTGTGCTGGCTCGGATCCATGACTCCAAATAAAATCTAGCTCTTCTTTCAATCCGACTGAAACCGCACAGTTGACTGCAATGCAGGAAAAATTAGATCCAAAGCCGTTTTCTGTCCGTCCACTTTAATTATCCAAGCCTTGCGGGAAAAAGTAGGCAGCGCAGTGTTTTTCTTCTTCCCAAAAACACACCAACAAACGTGGAAACAAGCATATCTACTGAACTTTAAACATTTTTTTAAAGTGTCTGAACTCTTTTAAGGCGCTGTTCGTGTGAAGTTTACGGCTCTTCTAAAGCAGACATTCTGTCTGTCCTGCGCACTGAAAATCACAGCCCTCTCACTAACCTAACTAACTTTTTTTTTCTTCTCTCAACTTCTGAAAGTTTGGGCAGGACATCAAACTTTATGAGTCATGTGACCGCTGACTCAGAGGGGCGTGGCTTAAGGAGGGCCTTTAAAGCAGCACGTTTCCCTGTGTGGGGGGCCATGTATTTAGTTCATATATATATTTATATAGTTAAGAATTATTCATAAAGTATTTCTTATATAACTATGTTATTGTCATAATACATTTTTATAAATATTTCCATGTTAATGTGCATCACCAAATAGGCTTATAATAATCATAATAATAGTGATAATAATAATAAAATCATCATGACACAGCAATTTTTCTTTTCTGTTATAATAAAGCGGTCATTCAAGGCTGTTTCTGTGTGTTTTTTTTTTTTTGGGGGGGGGGGGGGTCACAATTTTTTATGCATATTTAAGCTTTGGCATGAAGTGTCACTCACTGTGGAATAAATCTCATTATACAAAAATACACCAGTGAAGTTCAAGCACTCGCTTCCTTATGAATAAAGAAATAAATTGTCTTTCATTATGTGGAAAGCCGCAGAAAAGTAGTTCCATGCAGTTCCCATAATTGTTATGTAAATGAGCCTTCCCGTTCCATTGAGAAATCATTTTGTCAAGACTGAGCCCAGCTCTTTTCCCATACATTTAACATTGAGTGACTGATTATGAACCCCTTTTAATCCCCTGCGGGCACTGTAAGAGCATGATGAATGGATTAAAAAAGTTACTTTGTACTTTTCTTTTTTAACCAGCCAACCAATATCCAGCCCTAACATGAACAGTCTCTGCAAGCCATATATAATTAAACACATTATGCGTGCGGTTTTTGTCATTCCCTTGTCATTTAGACTCTGCTCTGAATTATCTCCATATTAAACTCTAGTGAGCTGAATTTAGGGGAGATCAGCGAGTCCATCATTTATAATGGATATGAAATCACCATCAACGTCCTTCTGATTGAATCTGTGGATTTACAGATTTTGAGGAAAAAAACTGAGATCTTGTATGTTAAAAGTCTGTTAAACTCTTTGAGGAAAAGGTTCGAATGGGTTCGGTTTAGACTTAAAGAATGCTCAATTCCAAAAAAATGTCTTGAATGATTGCATAACAAAAGTTTAAAAGGTTGTTTTTTCTAGTGCGTTTATGAGATGTTTAAGTCATGAAATGGAATTAAAATTAAATTCGTAAAATAATGACCGGACGTCAAACTGTAAAAAACGTTGTCATGATTTGTTATCACAACATTCAATAATTAATGTGGTTCAGATAACAATGTTTTGAGTTTCTGCTGATTAATCTAATCGCCTTTGTTGTATTAACTCAACGTTTTAATTTCAATGAACTCAAAACTTGAAGGCAGAGGTAACTTAGTTTTTTAAGTTAAACCAACAATTATTTTTTACAGTATATAAGCTTTTCTTCTGTTTTACAATTATAATCATGTTTTTGCTGGTTTGAACTAAAACATTTCCTATATGTTTTCCATTTTGAATTACTGTGCTAAAAATGAAATGAGAGAGATGATGTGGGGACAATTAATTACTAACAAGCACATTTGATTAGCATAATTAATTCAAGCGTAAAATTTAAAATTAAAATATTACAGTTGGTTGAAAACAGCACTCTTTGCTTGACTAGTTTTGTGATAAATAGTGGATCTCTAATAGTGCTTTAATTTGTAGACAGATACATTTTTAGACATATCGAACAAAAAAGTTGTTCAACAAAATTTCCCCACAATGAAGTTATTTTGTGTTTCAGTGCAAAGCATTACAGTCTCTTTATCACAGTGTTTAAACGTTTGCATCACTGCGATACTCCAAAGTAGTTGCTGTTTATTTATGTTTAATGAAAATATGTTGCTGCCTCAATTTGATTATCCTGTGCATATAAGATCCACATCCACTGACTGAGGCAGTATTTGAGGTTTGTTCGGGGGCTGCCCTGCCCACCTCTGCAGGGGGAGACCACCCACCTCGCTGTCCTGAGGGTAACTCCATCATTTAGTCAACATGTCCCAACATCTTCAAGCCTGTGACAATTGTTGACATCGGTATTACACTGAATACACAAGTGATATTTGTCAGTAGTTTTAGGATTGTAAGTTCTACAGTTTTTCTCAATCGCTTTGGCTCAGTTCTTGCATGAGGATTTTTTTCCATTATCTCTTAACAGTTATTGTTTTAAGCAAATTAAGTGTGTTTTGGCACATGCGCAAAATTGCCTACAATTTGCCTAATAACTAAATGCACGTGGCTTGTTGATCAAAACTGATGAGTTGATTCTCAGTGAAACTGTCTTCATTTCATCATGTGAGCCATCACATGCAAAATGATCCATTCAATGATCAAAATCTGTCAGACATGCATGGATGTATTCCATAAATATCTGACATTGACTGTTTGTAATGTCTGCTAAATATGCAAGTGGCCTGCCATCGTAATGAAAGAAGAATCACAATCTTACCAATCAAGTTTGAAAGCATAGCATATATGGATTTTGGAAGACATGGAAGAACATCACATTACTCAGCAGCAGCTACAGCAGTACTGTACCCGAACAAACACATTTGTGTTTGAATAGTACATTTATCTTTGAAGAAATGTTTTACCTGTAGACTGATGATCTGTGAGAATGAGTGGTGATGGTGTTCGGGGAGGAGTGTGCAAAAATGAACAAGCAACTGTGAATTTTTCAGTTTACATGTAACACACAAAAATAAATGTACTGTATAAATACAAATTTTACAACATTTTCTTTTTGTGTACTAAAGTATTGACTTTTCCCAGTAAACTGTTGAAATCCATATCTAATAATTCACATTCAGCTCGACAAAACATTTCTGTAAAGTATAGAATGCAGTCAGTGTCAACAGAAAAGTGAAATTTGCAAATAACAAATTGTTCCATGGTAAAACATCTGAATATTTTGCAGTGTGGCTCACGCAGTGACAAAAACACTTTTTATTTTGGTGACATTTGGTGGCGAAGTTACACAATAACTAGGTTTTGAAGCATGAATGAAATGTTTTAGGTGAGTAACATTTTGCAGACATGCAACAGAGATCTGATGTTCCAGCAAACCATTGTGACAATTGAACTTACATTTAGACAGACAGATAGACAGACACACAAATAGATAGACAGATAGATAGATAGATAGATAGATAGATAGATAGATAGATAGATAGATAGATAGATAGATAGATAGATAGATAGATAGATAGATAGATAGATAGATAGACAGATAGATAGATAGACAGACAGACACACAGATAGATAGATAGATAGATAGACAGACAGACACAAAGATAGATAGACAGACAGACAGACAGACAGATAGATAGATAGATAGATAGATAGATAGATAGATAGATAGATAGATAGATAGACAGACAGACAGACAGATAGACAGACAGACAGATAGATGATGGATAGACAGATAGATAGACAGACAGACAGATAGATATATAGATAGACAGACAGACAGACAGATAGACAGACAGACAGATAGATGATAGATAGATAGATAGATAGATAGACAGACAGACAGATAGATATATAGATAGACAGACAGACAGACAGACAGATAGATAGATAGATAGATAGATAGATAGACAGACAGACAGATAGATGATAGATAGACAGACAGACAGACAGATAGATGATAGATAGACAGATAGATAGACAGATAGATGATAGATAGATAGACAGACAGATATAGACAGACAGACAGACAGATAGATAGACAGACAGACAGATAGATGATGGATAGACAGATAGATAGACAGACAGACAGATAGATATATAGATAGACAGACAGACAGATAGACAGACAGACAGATAGATGATAGATAGATAGATAGATAGATAGACAGACAGACAGATAGATATATAGATAGACAGACAGACAGACAGACAGATAGACAGACACACAGATAGATAGATAGATAGATAGATAGATAGATAGATAGATAGATAGATAGATAGATAGATAGATAGATAGATAGATAGACAGATAGATAGATAGACAGACAGACACACAGATAGATAGATAGATAGATAGATAGACAGACAGACACAAAGATAGATAGACAGACAGACAGACAGACAGACAGATAGATAGATAGATAGATAGATAGATAGACAGACAGACAGACAGATAGACAGACAGACAGATAGATGATAGATAGATAGATAGATAGACAGACAGACAGATAGATGATAGATAGACAGACAGACAGACAGATAGATGATAGATAGACAGATAGATAGACAGATAGATGATAGATAGATAGACAGACAGATATAGACAGACAGACAGACAGATAGATAGACAGACAGACAGACAGATAGACAGACAGACAGATAGATGATAGATAGATAGATAGATAGACAGACAGACAGACAGACAGATAGATAGATAGATAGATAGACAGACAGACAGACAGATAGACAGACAGACAGATAGATGATAGATAGATAGATAGACAGACAGACAGACAGACAGATAGATAGATAGATAGACAGACAGACAGACAGATAGACAGACAGACAGATAGATGATAGATAGATAGATAGATAGACAGACAGACAGATAGATATATAGATAGACAGACAGACAGACAGACAGATAGATAGATAGATAGATAGATAGACAGACAGACAGATAGATGATAGATAGACAGACAGACAGACAGATAGATGATAGATAGACAGATAGATAGACAGATAGATGATAGATAGATAGACAGACAGACAGACAGATTGATAGACAGATTGATAGACAGATTGATAGACAGACAGACAGACAGACAGACAGATAGATAGATAGATAGATAGATAGATAGATAGATAGATAGATAGATAGATAGATAGATAGAATCTGGATGAACATGGGAGTGTGTGTGTGCCCTCTATAGGTCAATGACAGTTGAGATTATCTAATTAATTGAAATTATAATATTTTTATCATCATAAAACTTAATCAAGTTTAGTATTGTTTAGTAATGAAATGAAAATCAATTATTGTAACAATAACAAAATGAGATTTTCTCTCTGACACTTTTTGCATGGATAATTACCAACCTTAAACGACAACCATTGATTTGATAAATGATTCATTTGAATCATTTTGCATTTTAATGTGTTAACTTTTTAGAATCATGTTCATTTAAGGCATAAGTGAGTACATATTGTTGCGACATAATGATCTCTTTTATAAACTACATTGCTCATGTATTTATAGGTAGAGTGTTAATGTGGACATCTGTGCGGTCACTTTGCTGCTCTTCTCCTTCTGTATGGCTAGAGCTGCAGTTATCTGTGTCTGTGATGCTTTAATTGCAATGTTTTGTTGCATAACATGAACATCTGTCAAGAGCTGACTGATCCTATTATAATAAAGACAAGGAAATTGCCATGCCCTTTCTGCTGTATGTATTCACTTCATACAAATGTACAATAAACAAGTTCAGAATTATAATGAAGCTCATATACAGGAATATTTGCTCCAAAAACTTTTCTGTATTGTCATTTTAAGATTTTTAGTAATGAGCCACACCCGAGGTAATAAACGGTTATGTTTTTGGTTTACTCCTCTCTAGTCTCATTTAGAAATATAGTTAATGATTCATATGTTTGTAAACAAATACAGGTTCCCGACCAGATAACGAAATTGCAAAATGTGTTTTAAAGAGTCTTTTCCAACAGCCTTTGCAAAAGTTTGATATGAGAAGAAATATTGTTTGAATGTAAAATGGAAACATAAACATAAACAGACAAAATCCATCAGCAAAAAGGAAACCACCCCCTGTCAAGTGGAAAGAGAAATTTAGGTGAGAAACTGCCCTTTAGACACTACAGTACAGACACACAATGAGCTGAAAACCTGTTCAACAAGTGTGTTCTTGCAATACATTTCAATTTGTCACATTTCAAAGAGGGAAGGCAATCTCTGCCAAATTCTTCAAAGGTGCAGGGACCTCCTCCACCCGCTGCAACAAGCCAAGGCAAGCTGACCGGAGAAGACTGCGCCCTTCCCAGAAAGACCTGACAGGATGAACGGAGGTGAACGCAGACGAATCTTAAACTGTGCATAGCGTGAAGTTATCTGGGTGTTTTTCTTTCTCTTTTGCATGAATGCTTAAGTAATGTATTGGTATCCTGTAAGCCTGGTACCCAAGTTAATAACTGAATTGGAAAATTGACAGTTGTTAGCGTAACACATCAACCAACACGCCCTGTCGAAAGAAACCGAAAATGGTGGTTCTTCCAAAAAAAAAAAAAAAAAAAAAAAAAATGCATTGCAAGAAACGGAATCAGATTACTTTTCCATCTAAGTAAGCAATGATGTACGAGAGGCTGTTGTATCATGAATAAGTATCATAATAATAATCTCTTAAAGTTTAATGAGTTACAATGCCACATATTAAAACACTTTTCTGTTAGTGAAAAACATTACATTGAGTCAATGCTGTTTTTTAGTTTCTGCTGTTGTCAAGTAGGGTCCATCACTTTTTGGGGTCCCCCTTGAAACATTTCCGTTGTGGTTTGTGCTATTTGCAGCGCTTTTTGTAAATGTAGCGCGTTTTTGCATATGCAGCGCATTTTTGTATATGCAGCGCGCTGTGCGTTGCATGTGTTGTGAGGATTTGCAGCACATGTGTTCTCAAACTGATGATCCCGTTTTTTTTATTTTTATTTGCATGTGTTTTCTTATTTGCAGCGCTTTGAGCTCTCTCTCGGTCACCGTAGCTGTCAGTCAAACCATGAAATAACACTAAGCAAGATATTGCAGCGGACATTTATACAGATTTTTTTATCATGAACTTAGGACTGACCTGAAAGAAAATGCTCAATCTGAATAAACTCGCTCGATCTCCTTCTAACGATACTATTCCACTCAGTACAGGAAGCTTCAATGAACAATATTAATTAAAAAAAAAAAAACAGTTTACGTTGCTAAGAGTGGTTGCTAAGGGTGTTGCGTAGACAGAATAGTTGGGTGAATCTATTGACCAATCAGAATCAAGGACAGGAACTACATTTACAACAAAGCACCTCTTCTGTGTGTGAACATGATGGTTATTGTAGCTCCAGACTAAATGTGAGCACTGAGCAGGCATTTACTCATCTCACTTGTACAAAAACAGATTCGCTATATATGAATAAAAACAGTGAAATGCAAACTCAGAATATTACACAAACCTGTAACAATTAAATGTTAAATAATACAAATATATAAGCATTGTAATGTTTGAAGCGGAAAGCATAGCAAGTTGACCTGGAAGATTTTAAAACGTTCATTCATAAATCAGTAAGATCCTACCTTCATGCTTCATCTTCGCTGGCAGTTTGATTGACAGGCGATCCGACCAATCATAACCCAGAATCCGCCATCGTGTCTGTCAAAGCAGTCAGGGGAGTTAGTAGATTAATGTTGGTGAACTTGAACTTGAAATATTGTGTATACTCACGTCTTTCCGTGCTTGAAACAACATTCCTTCTGATGTTCATTCATGTTTATTTGATGCTATAAATGAACTAGTATGAAGAGATGATCGCTTCACGAGGAGCTACAGCGATCTGTCGCGACACACTATACGCTATTTATTGTTTAAACGTCTTTAAAAAAATACGATTTATTAAATATGAAACTGTTTCATATGTCTGTTGACGTGTTGTCAGTGTCCCCTTTGCTCCGGGATGTATTTTTTACTGCGTGAGAGCACATGACTTATCGGACACAGCAACAGTAACTAAAGGGGGCGGGTCTTTGCGAAGGTTTCAATTAGCGATTGGCTCCTTTATTCATTCACGTTCTCCCATTCATAACTAATATTATTGTACCATATTTATATAGAGTCTATGGTTTATAAGTGCAATTAAGTTATTATTATTTGCTTTACAGGTTTGTGTGGAACGTTTTACTCTTTTACCTATTGAACTTCGTAACTTGTACAATTTTGAACCGACCCTTTTAACATTTTTTGGGGGTGACTCCATGAAGCTTTCACTTCCTGAAGCTACAAACCATTGTTAACCTTTTCTTAATTTAGAATTGTTTTTTTATGACTAATATTTCAAATGTAAAAATATCAAACTCGTCGTCAGTGTTTGGTTTGTGAAAAACTAAGGTTTCATATATTAATATTTACTTTTAACAACACAACATGAAATGACAATTATCAATATATCTACAACATTAACATGCACTGTAAACATGAACATTGACTATTAATAAAGGTTAATAAAAACTGTAAAAAAATATATTGCTCATTGTTAATTAATGTTAGATAATGCATAAACCAACGTTAACAAATTAGACCTTATTGTAAAATCTGTAAAATAATATCATATAAATGCTGTTCTTTTGAACTATGATCTTCAAAGAATCATTAAAAAAGTCTAACGGTTTCCACAAAAAAAGCAAGTCTTGGCGAGCGTAAAAGACTTCTTTCTACAATTCTTTGAATTGTATAGCAGTGCATAAACTACAGGGTACAAAAATCTGAAATCACAATAAATGTTTATAAAAAAAATAGTCATGGATATATTAAATATTCAAGATTCTGTACTAATAAATAATCAAAAAAGCAAATTTACGACATCAAGCATGAACACATTTGAACAAAAAGTGCTAGTGTCACTATAAAAGATGATGTACCAAACCTTTTCAATGTAAACACGCGCTAGACGGACATGGCAAGCCAAAAGGGTTGGAATTATGCTATAGATGAATCAAATTTGCATCCTTAAAGCCTTATTTGAACCGGCCCTACAGCTTTGAAGCGACGGAGACATGACATGATGACAGTTATAGGGTTGTGATGGTTGGTGCAAGAGCATCAGAACAGAGTACAGCTTGGTTTGACTTCGTTATCCTGCAAAGCCTGTGCGGTGAGTCTCTGATACACTGGAGTAATTAATATTCACTCAAATGTCACTGTCACACACCTAGATAATCTTTCCCATGCATGTATACACTGATTACACAAACACAAAACATCATTCACATAGGCCATAGACACACACATACACACGCTCAAACGTAAAATACACACCCAGAAAAACCTGTCATGATTATGCAACACATACAGCACAAATCTGTATCCATTTTATGCTTAACTGACACTTGACTGAGGTCGAGTTGCACAAAAAGCCCTTTATCCTGTTTTGGCACTGAGGAAATAAAGCAAAACAAATGAATTTTCTTCAAATTAATTTATTTTTTCCTCCAAAAGTCAAGATTGTTTAGAATAAAAATACAGTACATTAATAACATACAATTCCTATGAAAATATATTTATAAAAATAAATATCAACTAATCAGAAGGCATTATGAATGCATAATTCTTACTTTTTTGTATTACACAAATACTAAGTATTATGTGTATTGCCAGAATAATTTCACACATTTTACATCTGATTAGAAAAACAATTAAATGCAACTCAAAAGCAGTATTTAGTTTTGTCACAGCAATGTGACGCACGCATTTGTAAGGTTTAAAGGTTTTCAAAGTGCGGTTGAGGGAGTGGTGGATCATGGGAGGTGTAGTCAGTAACGCTGTTGCGTTCGGGTACGATTGTCAGCAGAAGCTCCTCGCCTACGCATGGTGACGCCCACAGTCTCACAGGTCTGGTTCTGCAGGGATGAGAAGAAAGAGAGAGGGGACGGAGCTGTGAGGTCACATTGGGTCAGGGGAACAGATCGCAATACTTGGCCAATACTTACAAACGCAGGACCTAAAGCAAAGATGCCTCTCATTGCTGGGTTGCCTCCAGCTATATCTTGCACATCTGTTAAATCAAGCAGAAGTGATCAGGGGATATGAGATAATGCTCATGCCAACAAACCCAGTTGTTGATATTTGGAAAATATTGGATTAAATGCACAGAATTTGAAATGAAACTGACATTGCAGACGTTGGTTAAGTCTGTCGAGTGACTGCAGGATCCTCTGCTCCTCTAGTGACAGAGCGCTGATGTTGAGGGACTGTATTCTCTGGCTCTGGGGACCAACTGGACCGCTGCAGGACTTATGGGTCTGAGCAGAGTCCACAACTTCACGAGCAACGTCCGACACCTCTGCGCCTGAAACGGAAAAAAAAAAAAGTGTTAATGCTTAAACTCACCAGTGTGAACTCAGAGTATACTTCGTTTCTTACGTGTACACGAGAGTCTGTGTATAGTGCGCATAACGCAAATTTCGTCACCAGATAGTGGAGAAGCATAAAAAATACATTTATGAATCCTACAAAAATGTAAAAATCATTTTTAACATTGATAATCGAAAATGTTTCAGCAATGATTTCTGCAGGATCATGTGACACTGAAAACTGGAGTAATGATGCTGAAAATTCAGCTTTACCATAAATAGAATAAATCATATGTTAAAATAAATTATTGTTTTAAATTGTAATGTTTCACAACCAAATGTTTCTCTCATGTTCATATTCCAGTCAAGCTCCAAAAAAAAAAAAGAAAGAAAGAAAGAAAGAAAAAGAATAAAAGCATCAATAAAGTGGCAGTGCACTAAAGCGATGTCTCATAGATAAGGGTTTGGCATGAGGGTAAATTAAAAAAAATGACACTTTTATTTTGGTTGAGCATTTTTCAAAACATGCTGCACCTTAATTTTTATAACATATATAATTTGTACCTGAGACTGAACTGATTTACAGGTTACGTTTTATTTGTTCTTGACCTGATGAAAATCTCGTGAGAAGGATATCAGATATTGCTTTACATTATAAATTACCTTCACTGTCTGCTGCATGACCATTTTTATTTGGGAGTTGCTGAGTTTTTGGCACAGTGACCTGTTAAACCACAAATAAACAGCTAATGAAAAAACAAAACTTAATTAAACACAATTAAAAAAACGTCAAAGAGCCGACAGCAACATAGTTGATATAAACAAAGATGTATGCAAAAGTATGTTGTCAACATTATATTTTCATTTACACTAAAACTAGATTAGTGGATCTCAAACTAGGGCGGCCTTAGGAAACTTGCATGGGGGCGGCACTATTCAAGTGAAGTTTATTTGTATTTATTAATACATTTGAAGATTCTTGCTTTCTAGGACAGTAGTTTGAGTATAAGTGCATTTTTACCTGATAATGGACACCGGGCTTTCTCTGTGTGACTCCTGCAGTTTGATTTCTGCCGTTTTCGACTGAAACTCGGTTCTTCACCGTGTTACTCTCCATAGCCTGTCTTCTTATTGGACTTTTCACTGATTTACAGAGAAAGCTCAGATTAAAAAGCACACTCATCTCAAGCAGCACAGTTCAGGTAATTTACCAATGAATCTCTGAAAAAGAATGTCTTGATGTATGGGCTCACAGATCTGTGGCTTTAATGTCTAAACAACTCTAGTGAAGCAATGAAAATGTCTTTATTCATTTGGTCAATTATATGTTGGTTTTTGTATGTAGCCTATTATAAGTAATTTGTATGTGGGTCATTGACCAATAAGGTTTTTAAAATCTATATTATAGATGTAATTTATTTTGAAGTTTTAAGTGTTAACAATGGGATTATGTGGTTTTTATAATCAATTAACACTGCTTTTGTCATTTTTTGTCATCAAAAAAGTAACTCGGTTTAATCAATTTCGGTTTTACCGAATGACACTTTGTTATACCGAATGACGATATTTTCAAACAACAGGTTGATATCTTGCAAGCTAGCTAGCAAAAGGACAACCAATATATATATATATATATATATATTTAGTACAAATTTTTAAAATATTACAATAATTTCCATGTTTTAAAGGGGTTGTACCGAATGACCCGATGTTTCGCATATAAGCAAGTGAAAACATCAAATAGTTAAAAAAGAGAGTTAGTTACTTTGCTTCATGACCATGTGATCTTTTGGAGGCATCTGAATGATGTCACATCCTGTCACATGATACCAATTGCATGATCCAAAATGGTCCCTTTATATTGGTTACTCCGAATGACATCAATGAAATTCATTTTGTCCGGACATTCTTTCTCAAAACAAAGCAACAACTTCTACGCATATTTTTAATACAATTTTTCACTATGTTGATATATAATGTTATTAAGTCATGCCAGAAAAAAATGTATACATTTATTACATTTTAAGATATTTTAAAACACAAATGAACTGGCTGTATTGACCTTTGGGGGGTTAAAGCAAATGACCTTTTGACACTTCAAAATCTTTAAAAATATGTAGAAAAATATAATTAAAACATTTTGGATTAAATAAAAGATCTAGGTGTACTACCTTACATACTTTGGATGTCATTTCTTTGTTTTTTATTATTATTAAGGCCTTTGGACAAAAACAAAATGACCCGTCATGTCATTGACCCATGTGTAAAATGTATTATTAGGGCTCGTTTGACAGTCTTTAATCACACAAACCTATAGCCTCTTTGCCGTTAGAGGAAGACAAGAAAAAGCCACCCATTCTTGAGGCTCCTTTGACACCACTGATCAGACTATCACCATTGATGGTAACATGGGACAGGCTGGCACTGACTTGAGGCGAAGAAGACAACGGGCCATTGTGAGCAAGAAAACTTTGAGGGTCACCTAAGTCAATTCAGAGACACACAGAGAGAGAGAGAGAGAGAGAGAGAGAGAGAGAGAGAGAAACAAAAAAGACAAAAGAAAGAACTGTAAGACAGTTCAACTAAAAGGTCCTAAAGTTTGAAAGTCACTTCTCCTGTATGGTCTCTGTCCTCAAAATATAGAGGTTTCCTCATGTTATAAAAAATAATTGACCCCTGAGGAACAACAGTCCATGATTAAATGGATCCGATTCAACAGAGAAGTAATCCCAAATGGTGCAGTGGTGTGCAGAGGGCCAAAGAAAACTGACCAACACCAAAAAAAGAGCCTTTTTCAAAGACTCTAGAAAAACATCCCTCAAGAATCTCAAACAAAGCTGCTGGACTCGCCGACACACAAAGGGAGCTCAGTTCTTTCAATCGACTCTCATTTGACTATATGACAAGGTGCAGTGAAAGTTCATGGGAAGCTGATGATTCCATGACTGTTAGTTTTGTAATGTTTCTTGTCACTTCTTGCCTACTGAAAATGTATTCACAGCAAGTAAATAATCATTGCCAAAATTTTAAAGGAAAAATGAAAAGCAAAATGAGAAGCAGAAATGGGGAAGCAATAAATAGTTAGGCTGGAACTTGCTACACCATGTTCTAACCAAACATGCCATGACAAGTAATTTGTCAGTACACACTGTTGGAGAAAATGCTGCATAATGTGACATAATTACAACCAATCACAACATATTAAATATTTCATTATTTATGGCTACTAATGCCTCTACAGTTAATGTAGATCCCACTAATGCCTAAACACGCTGAGCACAAACCATTTGTATACAATCTATTTAGGCATACTTTCATACATTATAGAAAAACTGTATGATACATAATGTATTTGAGGTATATAATATTAAATTATTGTAATGCATTTCAAATATTTCGCCTGGTACAGATAAAATTATATATATATACTGTAATGTATATTTATTTTTTTGATTTAAGCAGTCTGCTAGATTATTAAAATTTTAACCATTTTCACCAATGACGATGTTCTTGCTAGTTTTTTTCTTTATTTAAATTAGAATTTTTAATATATATAATCATGAAATATATATAATTACATATTAAAAATATGATATATACATACATTTTTGTGCATTTATATATTTAGAATATACTATTTATTTATAATTATATACCATTTATATAATAAATCTGGTCTAACACAAAGAAATTAAAACGTTTAAATAATTCAGTTATGATTCAAAGATTGTAAATGAAATTAACAACACAATTTTGTTGAGATCAATAAATGACCATAATGTCATAAAAACATATGCACTGCAGTTTTATGTTTTTTTGTTTTTAATGTTTAAGATTCAATAGTTTTTTTTTCATTATTTGTTGTCAGGCTTTATAGGGATAACATAATATCCACCAAAGTGTAGTGGGATTTTAAAAAACAAACAAGTTATTAGAGAAATACTAAGTCTGGGGGTTTCTTTACCGTCTTTGCTGGCGAGAGCACCTTGGACTTCATGCCACAGCAGTGAGATCTCCTCATCTGTTGGAGTCCGGTCCAAACAGATCCCATTTTCTCCATACCTGCGCCTGGCACTGTCTGCAAGGGCATCTTGAGGGGAGAGGGAACAGATGCCTGTCTCGTGGGTGTAGGTACAGTAAGGTGGAGCTGGAGCACAGATAGCATCTGTTCTGAGGGCAGGCTGATGAATTATTGTCTGACTATCTGGAGTATGTTTGTACAGGGCCAGATCCTGCTGACCTGCTCTGCTTTGTACAGCACCATCACAGCAGGATGCCTTGGAGATGTACACGGGACACCCAGCAAAGTCACACTCTACAGCTTCAGGTTTTGGAGGGGGCCGAGGCACCAAAATCTTCCCCTGGGTCTTGGCCACATGTTGCGCTTCCCTGGCAGATTGCGGTCTGATGATAGTGCCCTTCCTGGCCCGGGAGGTAACGGGACACGAGCCGACTCTGGCTGAGCGTGTTCTCCGGGGAATCCGTGAGCCCCCAATGCAGAGGGCTCGTTTTTGAGAGGTGGGCTCTCTCATATGCTCCTGTGTATGGGTTTCTTGGGGCCCTACCTCTGCCCAGGCCTGTCTAGTGGATTGGGGCCCAGCAGAGGTTTTACTGGAAATGTTTTTTGATACTCCTGTGAGTAAATTCACGTGGTCCGGGTGATCCGCCGAGAGCCGTTTATGGGTTTGTTGAGGCAGGTTAGCATGCCTGCTGGGGTCTCTAAATGCTCGGTCCACCCCCTCAACTCCATCCACCTCATCAAACCAACGTAGTTTCTTCTTAATAGTCCTCTTCTGCTCTGGCTCATTGAGTTTTGCCCTGGCCAGCTCCACGCTGTCCCGGATTAATATAGCCACTTCTTTGGTGAAAAGCAAATGGCCAGGGGTGTAAGTGAATTTGACATTTCCAGATTTGGACTTTAAATGGTTTTTAAGAATGCCTTTCAGCAATCGGACATTGTTGTTAGTGGCAGAGTTGGTCACGGGGTCTGCAGATGTGCAGATGCTTTTCAACATACCAGCCTTTGCCAATTTGGTAACATCCGTTTCATTTTTAGGATCTGAAGGATGTATGCTTGTGCTCTCCTCCACGCTCAGCGGTTTGGATTCCCTCTTGAGCCCTGTGGCATCATCTGCATCTGGATTGGGTTTATGCGACCGTGAAGAACTCAGTGCTTCTATTGGTTGCATGTTCAGGGATCTTAGGTCAGTCCGATAAGTTATGCTAAGATGAGCAGTGGAGCTTGAAAAGTCTTTGGATGAACTGCTGCTGTGTTTGTATCTGCTGGCTGGAAGAGCCGTCTGTGCTTCTGATACATGTTTAGCATATTTCTCCTCCAGGGTTCTTGTCTGCTGTTTGGATTCTGGCTTGAAATCTTCAGCCAGTCTTGACAATTCCAGGGGTGTGGTATCTGGCGTGACTTGTGTTCTGCAGTGGGCAATCACGGATCCTTTGTCTTTCAAAATGTTCCCTTGAGCATTCCTGTCATTATCATGAGTTATGATATGCTCTGAATTAGCTGCTAAGTCCTGTTGAGTCACCTCTTTTTGACAACTAAGAGTAGAGTGGGTGTTGAAGTTCTGCAATTGATCCTTCGAGTTATCAAACCTTTCTTGTGTGAGATTCCGGAGTCTCCTGATTTCCTCTGCTGACTCATGATCCCTTGGTGAGGGTGAGCTGGGTTTGAGTTTGCTTTCCTGGTTCAAGATCTCCTCAAGGAAACTCTTGGCTATGGAAGAGGAGAGTTGAGATGGTGAACATGGGTTTTCGGACTGTCTCAATGGGGATTGAGGTCTTCTAGGGGCTTGGAGCTTAGAAGGATCCACAGCGAGGTAGAAAGACTGGGCACAGGTGCTGCTCTGCTGGGAGCAACAAACCGGCGCAGTGTCAAGGCTCTTCTGAGGTTCTCCATTCTCTAAGCTGTCCAAACTTGACAGACTTTCTGTCTCACTGTGTGGGGTATCAAGATACTCCTGAAAATCAATATAAAAACATTAGAGTCCTTATGCACTGATACTGGCAGAGTTCTTTTTGGAGATCATGTTGCATGCATGCTCCAGAGAGACGGGAAATAAAACATATAAACCAGTCCAATATGCTGAAGAAACATAAAAGCATTTATTTGAAAGAGGAATCTTTTGTTACATTACACATGTCACTTTTGATCAATTTATTGCATCCTTAATAAATAAATAAAGCTAAATAAAAGTATAATTTAACTAGGGCCGCCCTCAACTAAAGATTTTTCTAGTCAACTAGTAGTCGTTCATTTAAGCGGTTAGTTGACTTTTCGCTATATTATATTAATAAACAATATAAATCATAATAATGATCTTTTAATCACCTATATATATAATACATAATTATGTGTTAATTATGCCTAAAAAGCACTCAAGCGCAAGCATAAAGCTTGCAGCAGTGCACCGACAAACGTAATGATTATGAATGACGAGTGAAAAAACAGAAGGAGATTGTCTAAATATTTTAATAGTAGTGGACGTGCCTATATATACGTTTCACTACATAATCTGAGAATATTTGAGATTTGAATTGGCTCATTTAAAAGTTCAGCTCAAACTTCCCATAGATATATTTCTCATGTCTCATTTTTGTGACGTTTTGTGAGTTCACTTGAAAGCACATCCTGCTTGTTTTCATTATTTTACAAAAGCACAATGTTTTGTTGAATTGTGAGTTTACAGAAATAAAAGCAAACCATTTACAGTTTCGAATGTTAGATTATTCTTATCTGTATGACCAAAAATGACAGCGTATTTTAAGTTAAATGTAAATAATCATGCAGTAAAGCTCGCTCTCCACACAAACACCTGGATATGCGCAACATTTATCTAGGTTAACGTTAGAGCGAGCAGACTTGTAAAGTTGCTACTACTTACATAGTGATAAGCCATATTTGAGGTTCCTGTGGAGTTTTTGTTTACCAACTTATTCCAATTTTGGGCGACTAGGTCTCTTCTCGTCGACTAACGGTTGGCCAACTATTAGGGGGCAGCCCTAAATGTAACGGTAGTGTAAATATATGACTTTTAATGATTTTTCATATGTACGAAAAAGGATGATCTACATTTATGGAAGAGGATTGAAGTCTTAAGGAGCTGTATTTTTGGATCTTTTGGATTAAAATCTTCAAAAAAACAAAAACAAAAACAAAAGTAAATATGATAAAATATAATAGCTTACTAAATTTCCAGAAGGAAATCCAAAGGCAGGTAGAGCATGATGGTCACAGACACTCTTATGAAGGGCATTTCGTAAGTCTGACTACATTTGTGCACAGAATGGAACACTTTTCCAAGAAAACCTAAGCCTGAAGCCTATCCTATAATAGGGTTATTACCTTCTGTATCCCGCTCTGTTCACAGTTCAATGTATTAAATTATGTGTTGGCTACAAGCCAGTGCAGGTAACATTCCAGCTGTTGTTTCTACGAAGACATAACTGACTGTCTGAGAGGGAAAGAATGCTTGTTTGAGTTATAGAGATAGGGGAATGTGTATCTGTGGTTTTAATATGCGTTTGTGTGATGAAAGCCTCAGGATGAGCTCATCTCTTTAAAACACCTCAGTTTGTTCAGAAGATGCTGCAGCGTGTTGTGGCAGGAGGAGCCCTGGGCTAAAATTACAATGTTGTTGCCCCTTCTCCCCCAAACAGTTGACTCTAATCATCAGAAACATTTTATCTATAAATAAAGCTCTCATATAATATCATGAGTATGTTTATTAACCTGTGGATCGCCCTGCTGTTTTACTTTCAGAACAGTCTGTGTCTCCTGCGGCTCATTGAGGAAGAATGGCTGGGTGTTCCTGAAGTTAGTCAGGCTGCTCTCCTGCAGGAGTTGGCTGTAGGCCTCAGCTGCAGATAAGGCACGTAGGTGACGAGCGCCCCCTGAAGGCTTTGGGGAGGAAGTGCTACTCCTGAAATAAACAAGTGGTTCAACACAGGCATTGTGATAATTAACTTTACTTGCATTTTCAGACAAGTAAGAAATGCAGCTTTACAATGAAAAAAACATTACAAAGAAGACCAAGAATTTCACATAAAAAATACATTAGATTAAAGATGAAACCTATTTTATTATTAATAATAAAAGAATATAAAATTATTCTACATAAAACAAATATGGAATTTAAAAGGTGTAAAAATGAAAAATATTTAGCTTTCTTTTAAAAATATTGGTATCACTAATATCTATAATTGCATAGAGGTCTATAATAACAATGTTAAGTGTTACCAAAAGTATTAATATTCTAAATAACTAATATATATATATATATATATATATATATATATATATATATATATATATATATATATATATATATATATATATATATATATATATATACACACAATTTTTTTATTTATTCAGATTTGGTTAAATTTTGGGTTACACTTTTTTAGTAACTTTAATTAATTATTAACATTTTAAAATGCATTTAAATAGTTTGTCATGAAGCGTTGATTCATATATATGGCCAGAGATATTTATATCTCAGTGTACTTAAACAACTGATCTTTTAAGCTGTCTGTTATAATTTTTTTTAAAGAATTCAAATTAATTTAAGGATAGCTTTTAAGATATATTTAACATGAAATATTACTTTATTGAAATTCACTCATGAAGCTGCTACATAACATTACCAAAATGTATCTTCAACCAAAATGATATCATGGCAGAAATGTGTGTACCTGCTAGTAGTCGAGGCATTGGACAAAAATTGAGATTGATGAGTATATAAGAGTGGACTGCCTTGAATATGATGAAGCGCTTCATCAAGGTTTGGCGTCGTTCTCTTAAAGGCTGCTGCAGAACACAAATCACTTTATTTAAATGCTGGATGAGATGTGAGGATATAATGACCTAATAATAGTTCAAGAGATAAAGGCCTGGTTTCACAGACAGGGCTTAGATTAAGCCAGGATTAGACCTTAGTTCAGTTAGGACATTTAAGGTGCTTTTATAAACGTGCCTTATGTGCATCTTGAGACTAAACAATGTCAATGACATATTTTAAGATATATCAGTGCAAGTTGCTTTCAGTTAAAACAGCTCAAACATGCATTTTAGAATGGGACTAGGCTTAAGCCTTGTCTGTGAAACCAGGGGAAAGAGTGTTTGTAGACACACGAATTAGGCTGTGCTTACACTGCAAAGCTTAATGCGCAGATCGGATTTTTTGCACCGCTCTCACTTCAGACACAACCGCTATCTGATATCCGAGTTTACGTTAATCCCCGACTGTCCGTGTGAAATGATTCTGATGGTGATCACTTTACTGTGCGAACTCAGGTTTTGATTTTTTTTTAAATTAAAATGATTTATATAGGCTAATTGGTATCATGATAACTTGTAGGAATGGATAAATTAGAAACTGTCAAGGGTGTTTGCAGCACAAAAGTTGACTAAACGTATATACCGGACAATAAAAGTAATTTTTGCTTGTTATTTTATCCACGGCTCGTTTAGCTCTAGATTGTGAAGTGAAAAAAAGTAGCATGTTAAGACTACAATTATTTGGATGAATTCGAATGAATCAATCAGAGAGAGAGAGATTGTGAGTGTGAATTACCTGGATCTGTACAGAGTCTCTATGTTATAGTGGCACAGTGAGCTTAATTACAAAAACAGCAATGTTTTCACATCATTCCAGACAAATATAATGTAGCTTTCAGTTGCGAAGGAGCATAGGGCAGAGGTTGAAAACAAGTTTCTATGCTCCTGAATGTTTCTGTGTGGGCGCAATCTCTTTCCAATATATAAAGTTTCCACCTCGATTAAAAAAAGATGCGAGTTTTAGTGCGAGAGCATACAGGGCACGTCTGCTTCATAATGTGGCATTAAAAAGCTATTTTTGTCGCCTTTGGCGTGTGCTGGCTTGGAATTCCAAGCTGAATCTGATATATGTGTTTATACGTAGGTCAGATGTCCAGATATTGGAAAAATATCTGATTTAAAATAACATTTAGAAATGGAAGCAAAAAAAAATCTGATTTTTTTTGTGTTTACACTTGTGGAGCAATTTCAGATCTGGGTCAGATGTGAGTGAAAAAAATATTTTGTGCCAGTGTGAACACAGCCTGTACGGCTGTCTGTTTCATTGAACTTACCTGGTCTTTTCCTTTGGGACGGAGAGAGATGAGCTCTTTGGAAGTTCTCTGTGGCATCCTGGACCCTCTGATGGCGCTGCTGTAGAATATTCTCCCTCAATCTCTGCTCCTGAACATCCCACTGTTTCCTTCTCTCCTCTAGAGCCCTGGAGAAAGTGTGAGACAAAGAAAATGTATGCTGTTTTCGTGACGTTTGACAGAGTGCTTTGCACTCACAGTGTCCTCTTTAAGACATTATTCATTTGTTCTAAGAGGAATGGATGAGAACTTTGGCAACTGTGTGCAGCATATCCAATGTACCACTTGACTTAAAATGGAAATGAGACTTTAATTTAATTGAAAATATCAGGTCATTGTACAAGCTGTCGTTATCTCAGACGTTTACTTTCCAGGGTCAAAAGAAACCCGAGCCTTCTCTAACAGATGCATTTCAGCTAAATTAATTTGTTAATGGCACAGAAACCAGTGCACGCCTATGCTGCGGACGCACTGAGCTGCAGTCCGACAGAATTGCAGCTAAAATGATGCAGAATCATTTAATCATCCTAATTAAGCAACCTGAACTAACATAAAAAGGTCAAATTATTTTATTTAAAAAAAATATTTATTGAGACTTATTGACCTTGACACTCAATCATGAGTCCTAGCTAAGTTTTTATTAAAAAAAAAAAAAAAAAGAACTTATAATAAAAGATTATGATAAAATACTTAATAAGGTTTTACTTCATAAGGATTTTTTATTAATTATGACCGTTGTATAACCCAGCTGTTTTTAACTTTAGTCACTGAATGCATTAACTGCATTTTTAATGTATTTCTGAATAAATTGTGTGTGTGTGTGTGTGTGTGTGTGTGACCAAATATACTGTTCTGTCATTGACACCCACACACTCACGAACAGTGTTGGATAAAAAAGTAATTAATTACTAGTTACTAATTATATCTTGCAATTACCGTACCAATTACTCCCTCTAAAAAGTTTTGGGTTACACTATATTTTAAGTTGTCTCTGTTACAGTGTAATTATATATTTAAGTGCTGAGTAATAATAATTAACTATATGTACTATAGGGTTAGGATGAGGGTTTGGTTTAGGGTGAATCACATACAATTATGCATAATTTATAGTTATTACTACAGTAACTACATGTAATAATGACACTGTAAAATAAAGTGTTACCAAGTATTGCATTACTTATTACTTTCTAAATCCCATATCAAGTAGCTCTGCGATGCGCCACGCATTATGTAATCACGTTGGAAAGGTCACGTATGATGTAGGCAGAAGTTCCGATCCAGTGTCTACAAAGCGAACGAGCAGAGACTAAATGAAGGCCGATGCTAAGGCGATGCTTGCCACCGTTTGATCCGTTGTCTCCAGGTCCTAGTTCTGGTGAGTCAACAGAGATGGTGCGACTGAAAGTCCATTTCGCCTGTTTGCAATATGAGGCACAAGAGAAAGCCGAAGCACATCAGGCTGAGCTAAATCTGCGTATGGAGGTGCGCAGACTCAAGATTGAGGCTGACAAGCGGGTGAAGCTGCGACAGCTTGATTTGGAGACAATGAAGGTTGCGGCTGGTTCAGCTGTGCAGTCGGATCCTGGTCAGGTCTCTGATGTTTCTCCGCAGACTGATCCATCGCAGGTGACATTTGACGTAAGTAAGCACATTGCATTAGTACCTCAATTTCGAGAATCAGACGTAGATTCCTATTTTAGTGCGTATCGCTACATCTCTTTGTTGGCCTAAAGAGGTCTGGTCTTTATTATTGCAGTGCAAGTTAGTAGGTAAAGCTCAGGAGGTCTGCTCTACGTTGTCGTTAGAGGAGAGTTTAAATTATGAGTCTATGAAATCTGCTATTCTTCGAGCTTACGAGTTGGTTCCAGAAGCGTATAGGTAGAAGTTTAGAGGACATGAAAGAAATTCTACTCAAGACTTTCGTGGAATTCGCAAGGGAGAAAGGGATTCTGTTTGACAAATGGTGCACAGCCAGAAAAGTGAGAGATTTTAGCGAGTTACGAGAGCTCATACTGCTGAAGATTTTAAGAACTGCTTGCCCGACCGTGCCGAGAATTCTGATGCCGTAGCAGGCTCCCGTGGAAACACAACTGGAACAGTTCCTTAACATTTGAAGAACCATTCAACACGACGGTGGAAAAATGGCTTACGTCAAAAGGCTTTTACAAAAAAAAAAATGATGGAGTCGTTCGCCCTACCGTGGTACTTCTGCCTACGTCATTCGTGATTACATAATGCGTGGCACATCGCAGAGCAGTGCAAGATGAGCATTTGTAAAAAAGCTATAAAAAGTATATACATTTTTATTTATTTGTTTCACTAGATAAGACTCGTAATCCTCGTCTGGGATCATGTAGAGCCCTTTGAAGCTGAGATTTGGACCTTCAACCCGTTGAACCCCAGTGAAGTCCACTATATGGAGAAAAATCCTGGAATGTTTCTTTTTCGACTTAAGAAAGAAAGGCATGAACATCTTGCATGACATGTAGGTGAGTAAATTATCAGGAAATTTTCATTCTGAAGTGAACTAATCCTTTAATTTTTTTCAGGGTAATTATTCTACAATCTATACAGTATCTAATCCAATTAGGTCAGAAGTAGCTATTATTAAAATACAGAGGAATTAAGAGTAATTTCCTTACAATACTTTGAAGAAAAAAGTAATTAAATTACAGTAATGAATTACTTAGTAATGCATTTCAACAATGCTCATGAAATTTTCAGGAATTATATAAACACAACAGAAATAGCTCTGGATCTGTGCCTCAGCCTTGTCTGAACGCACTCACCATCACTGCTTTCTATGAAGTAACATTACTTTGCTCTTAGAGCTTCTATTTCAAGCTGCTAAATCCTGGCTGACAAATAAAGGATTGTATAACAGTATCTGTGCCCTGAAGGGTAGCTTCACTTTCAGTGCGCACACGGATTGACCAGGTCAAACACCCAGACTGAGTCATTAACAGCATGGAGACAGTTCTCAGTATATCTGACACTCACTGTCAACACCAAATTCAGCAGCTGTGCATTGCTTCTGATCTCTGGGACACTTAGCCGGCAGTCTTTTAGCGTAGTTGCCTCCTTGATGAATATGCTGATGCTATTTTTTTCTTGTTATTGCCACCTCCTATAGCAGGTGCCCAGAGACCAACAGGCTCGAGCTGTGCAGTTTGATATCCATGTTGCAATGTTTTAAGAAATAAATGGGCAGTCGACATACTTATAAATGTATTATTTGGATGGACAGCAAAGAACACAGCTTTCTTCCATAAATATAAGAGTATTCATTTGTGTTAAATGGTTATGAATTTACATATTTCCCTAAAGTGTAAAAAAATAGGTATTCACAAATTCGAGTCCATAATCAGGACCTCAACAGGAAGTACTTATAATAAGACGTTTTCATGATTTTAACTATTAATTACATTTGTAATGGAAATTACTTCCATGTTTTGTTCAGTCACATAATAAACAAGCGAGTTTTTAAAAATAATAATTAATATGCATGCTGTATTACAGCTTTACTTAGGCTATTTGTGTGAATGTTATAGGAGTCTGACAAATGGAAACAAAAAGCTTAAAGGAGCATTATGTAGTTTATTCGAGTTTATAGTCGCCTATGCAAATCAATCCTGATGATGCCAAGTTTGAGCGAGGAATCTTGGGATATGTGGTCTTCACCTCACAGCCGGTGGAAAAGAGTCGGGATGGGACTCAGAAATCATGTTCATAGATGTGATTATTGATTTTTCTTTAGTTAGGGCGAGTGTTGTGGAGCTGGAGCGATTGTTAATGAGAGACGAACACAGAACCTCGAGAGCAGCGGGACTTTTATTATGCCACAGTTGCCGTTTCCGCTTTTCTGGTCAAGAGCATGAGGTAACGCAGCTCTGTTTATCATATTCGATACATTTGAGTGTGTTGAAAATGATGTTATAACGTTAATCTGTGCATTTTTCTTCGTGGTTTCTACAAAATAAAAGCGGAAGCAGAGGTTAACGCGGATATGACGCCACTGACAGGCGACTCCCTCACACGTCCCAGATCTTTGGTTAAAATAGCAATTTTCTCACGATTTACAAATAGTTAGAAACATTTGGGATATTATAAGTACTCAACTGAACAAAACATATGACACTGGCCTAGTGGTTTTTGGATATTTTACTGCAAAATCTTACATATTGCGGCTTTGAAATGTTCTGCCATGTAGAAATTTATTTCGACGATCCACTTTAGACATTTTACTAAGTGACTTTGCAACTACATGTCAACTATCTCTCCTTAGAGTGTCTGCTTAATGTCTGTTAACACTTTATTTTCAACTGACTAATAATTACATTCGCAACTACATGTCAAGTTATTCTACAAACCCAAACTGAACACCTACAGTCTACTAATACTCGAATGAGAGTCAGTTGAAATGTAGTTACTTAGTGAGTAAAATGTCTAAAGTGGACCATCGAAATGAATGAACTAATTAAATTTTAATCACATTTTTTTTTTAGATGACATATTTAAAATGAATTTGGCAGAACATTTGAAATGAAAAAAAATTGTTAGAGCATCTAAAAGCATACTTTCCGCTTACAGACATGAAGATCTGAATGCTGAAAAACATTCATCACTCGACCTTCCATATATAATCACTCAATGTTTTCAACACAGTAAAATCGGATTCATTTTTGACACGCTTACTTTCGTCTGCGATTTGTTTCCAGGGAAAGCTTGCGAGCCCGAGCTCGACAGCACCTCTGTTCTTGTACCAGCACCTCTCTTTCATTTTCAGTCTCTCCATGCAAACCTGATCTAATGTTCCTGATGTGATGTAACGTCAAGGAAGGTATTATTATAATATAAAACATCTGATGATATGTGCAGCACATAATGAAAAAGATACAACAACAAAAGAAAACACTTTACTTGAAGAGGTGTGCATAAGACGGACGTGACACCTTCATAATCGTGACATGACACGTCATCAATATGAAGGAGGGTTTATATATGTTTATGACAACTGACATGAAGTGTCATTCGCTCAATTATGTCATTTTTTAATGCAAAGATGACATTGTTTGAGTTGTTGTGACAACTTGACATAACCCAAAACATCATAACCTGTCATTTGTCATTTGTCATAAACATGGCATAACAGACTAATTATAAAACTTAAGAAACTACTTTGAGGTTTTTTTACTTTTATTGGTTAACATTACATTAAACTGTCATGTGGTTGGTTTTGACACTGGCTGTCGTGAGACCATTATAACTGTCATCAATTTTTTTTTTCAGTGGTACAAATCGAATTTGTCATTAAAATGTCATTAAGCGTTAATACTCTGTCAAATTATTTTATGACAGTGTCATGAACGTTTTTCATTTCATAATTTCACTCTAGTTTAGGTCAAGAAAAATATTCATGATGCGGTTATATGGTCTTGGTAATGTCAAGTTGTCACGACATAGACATCGCAAACAATGTCATCTTTGCATTAAAATGACATAATTGAGCGAATGACACTTCATTTCAGTTGTCATAAACATGCATAAAACATCCTTCATGTGTCATGTCATGATTATGAAGGTGTATGGCAAGCCGTTTTGACTTTTATTCATTTTCAGGATATGATCTTGTGATATCAACAATTACATTTTCACTAGTTAAAATGTTAATTCTTGATATCAGGAATTAGATTTCCACTACTATAAACTATAATTCTTGATATCTGTAATTGTATTTTTTTTTACTAGTGAAATCTCACCATAGGCTGCCATTCAAATTCAATTGTTGATATCAAGAATTAATTTCTTACTAGTTGAAATTCCAGTTTCACATATCAGGAATACAATTCTTACTAGTAAAAAATTCTGATATCAACAATTACATTATTACTAGTGCAAATGTCTATTCTTGATATTAACAATTGAATTTCTACTAGTAAAAATGTTCATTTATGATATCTGAAAATGACTTCCTGATATCAATATAATTTCTGATATCTAAAACGGCTTTCTAACTAGTAACAATTACATTCATGATATCAGAAATGAACATTTTTACTAGTAGCAATTCAATTGTTGATATCAAGAATAGACATTTGCACTAGCAACAATGTAATTGTTGATGTCAGAAACTTGCATTTTTATTAGTAAGAATTGTATTCCTGATATGTGAAACTGGAATTTCAACAAGTAAGAAATTAATTCTTGATGTCAACAATTGAATTTGAATGGCAGCCAATGGCGAGATTTCAATAGTAAAAATACAATTCTTGATATCAACAATTCTAGTTTGTACTAGTGTAAATCTAATTCCTGATATCAGGAATTAACATTTTAACTAGTGATTGTTGATATCACAAGTTCATATCCTGAAAATGAATAAAGGTTAAAACGGCTTGCCATAGAAGGTGTCATGTTAGTCTTATGCACACTCCTTCAAGTAAAGTGTTACCCATATGACTAATATCTAAACATAGATGACATATGATATTAATGGTTATTAATAAATAAAATAATACACACACACTTCATATAACAAAGTTACATGAAAGCAAAAAAAAACAAAAAACAAAAACAAAAACTGTATACTTTCCAATCAGTCAGCCATGGTGTCGATTAATAGCCTAAATAAAGCCTGTTCTCATTATTTGAAGTGCTGTAGTAGTTTATGCTCCACTAGTACAACTAAGAGAAGCACCATCTTACTTACTGACGCTGCTAATTCAGTCAAGGAAAAGGATACGAGTAGTAAAGCGTGTCCTCCAGGACTGGCATCCCGAATATCAGGATGTCAAGCTGATGACAGGTCTCAACACTCCATCATCCATTCAACAAAAGCTGCATCCTATCGATGTGGGAACGACCACGCAATAACATAGCTGGAGTTGATCTGCTTTGGTAAAATATTGGTGCTGTGAAGAATGAGAGTCAGTTAATAAGATGAAGACTCGGCAGCTCGCGCGACAGCTAAACAGTCAGAAAGCGCAAAATAACTACGACTTTATAACTTCCTGTAGTTTTTTACTTTGTTTATCTAGACTCAGCGCGAGTGCATGCTATCTTGACATTGTTTTAAATTAAAAGCAGGCAGAGGGAAGACTTTATAGTCGTTCGCTACGCCATGTCGGTAACCATCGACGCGCTTCCTTGACAACAGACACAAACTCGCGGTGGAGGCGTGGTCACGTGACTCAGAAGTGTTCATCAATCTCGATGGACGTACTACACCTACTATGGCAAGCCGTTTTGATCTTTATTCATTCTCAGGATATGAACTTGTAATATCAATTTTGACTAGTTAAAATGCTAATTCTTGATATCAGGAATTAGATTTCCACTAGTAACAACGTTAATTCTTGATATCAACAATTGAATTTCTACTAGTAAAAATGTTCATTTCTGATATCATGAATGTGATTGTTACCAGTAAGAAAGTCGTTTTAGATATCAGAAATTATATTGATATAAGGAATTCCTTTTCAGATATCAGAAATGACCATTTTTACTAGTAGCAATTCAACTGTTGATATCAAGAATAGACATTTGCACTAGTAACAATGTAATTGTTGATATCAGAATTGTATTCCTGATATGTGAAACTGGAATTTCAACTAGTAAGAAATTAATTCTTGATATCAACAATTGAATTTGAATGGCAGCCTATGGCGAGATTTCACTAGTGAAAATACAATTACAGATATCAAGAATTATAGTTTTTACCAGTGGAAATGTAATTCTTGATATCTAGAATTTAATTATTGATATCCAGAATTGAATTGTTGATATCAGGAATTAATGTTGTTACTAGTGGAAATGTAATTCCTGATATCAAGAATTAGCATTTTAATTAGTGAAAATTGATTTGTTGAAATCAAGAATTCATATCCTGAGAATGAATAAAAGTCAAAATGGCTTGCCATACACCTGCTGGATGTGAATACCCAATTGGTGAGTGCCACTTTTTTTACATGCAAAAGCAATATGAAGGGAAGTTCGACTCATTTACGTGAATCGATTCTTTCAAACAGCCGATTTAAAAGAACCGGTTAAAAAATTGTGATCTTTGCGTCATCACGTCATACGTACTAACCGCTAATGTTTATTATAGTTTGTGTGTGTGTGTGTGTGTGTATTAATAATGGTTTTTGTTGCTCTTTCTGGTGTCCTATTTCAGTTTTCTACAGCCATTCAGCTAATATAAACATTTTATTTGCAATCTAAATGCGTTGAATTAACATAAACAGCGTTAATAGGCTAATGCTCTTAAAACCATCTCTTTTTGGTAAATGTGTGTCGATAAAATCGTTAGGCTATAGAATCAAATCATAAATGTTTCCAGTATGTTTTATTTGTAACATTTCTGCTATTCTATTTAACTTACTTTTCCATCACTCAAGTCCTCAGTTTACTCCAAATGCTTAGATCTATAATTGTTGGCTCTTGCCAATTCAATTGGTTTTGTGAACAGGTGCAATCGATTCATTGAAAAGATCCCATTCAAAAGAACGATTCATTCCCGAATGGGATCTCACTCCAGCAGTGTTTCTTCTGCTGAACACAAAAGAAGATATTTTGAAGGATGTCGGTAACCAGACAATTGATGGACCCTGTTGACTTCCATAGTATTTTTATCCCCGTAGCTACTATGGAAGTCAATGGGGCTCAACAACCCATATTCTTCAGAATAACTTCTTTTGTGTTCAGAAGAAGAGAGAAATTCATACAGGTTAACTTAAGGGCGAGTAAATGATGTTTTGGGTGAACTATCTCTAAGTTTTCCATCCGTTTACCTGCAGAGTCAGTTCTTCTGTAGGCCTAATTGAAGATTTTTCACACATTAACTGCTTTAAGTCACTTAACAGAAGTTGTGAATCGCGGGCCCACATCCTGCCTGTCACAGCCACGGCAGAGTGTGAATTGAAGCGAAACTGTTGGGTTGAGATGTTAGGCTGAAAATGTAAGCAGTTGACAAGCCGTGTCGACCTGTTCAGGTACGGTTCTTCCAGCATGACACACGGCCTCTAAGGATCTATACACCACTGTCCTTCTGTGAGTGACCCTTGTAACTCTTGAGATTTATCAGTATGAAGCAGAATCCTGTTCCTGTGTTCACACATCTGCATCTGTAAATGCAAAAACAAGGGATAAGCAAGTGAATGAATAAAAAATTTAAATAAATGCAAAAGGGATAAGTAGAAAAAAGTTGTCATATAGAATTTATAAACACTGTAATGAGTTACTGTAAAAATCACGGCATTATTTTACAGCCGCTGGCTGTTTTTAATAATACAGCATATTACTGTAAACTGCAATGCATTCTGGGGTCACGTGTTGGTTTGACTCAAATTTACAGAATATTGCTGTAAATTGGCCCTTCGTAATTTAAAAAATACAGTTATTTACTGTAATCAGAGAATACAGGGAAATTCTGTAAATTAAATTACAGTAACACTACTGTAAATTTTACAGTAACTGGCTGGCAACCCTGCTGCCAGTATTATACTGTAAAATTTACAGTAATTTTTAACAGTGAATATAAGAAGCATTTTAAAGGAGAATACTGAGAAAATCTGCAAGCAGTTATTAATCAGTTTGTTTAATTGTCAAATGTGCTGTGATAATTATTAAACAGAAATATACAATCGATTAAAATACTATTTCTTAGTATATTATTTTTGCAAACGACTTTTCTACTACTACAAATTATTAGTTTGAACTACTATAATAAGTAGGTTATTTACTTATTGCATACTATTTTTTTCATTCATTCCGATTTTTATTCTATACAGTACAATTGAAAAAGCGCTTACAGTACTGTATTGTTTTATAAAGTCAGCAAAGACTTTATATATAAAAAGACGTGCACTTGTATTATTATGAATGGGAGAAATGGTGGAATAAGCCCCGCCTTCCAAATAAGAGCCAATCACCGATTGGTAAAGTCATCGCGTCACTGTGGCGGCCGTTTTAAGTTCCGGTTCCTATAGAAACATTTAGACGCGCTCTTAGGAGGTTTTGTCTAGAAGGGATACAGCTACGGCCGGAAGTGAGGCAAAACCTCAGGATAAATAATGTGCTACTTATAAAATTGTGTTTTATTAACATCTACACCTACCCCAACCCTTACAATGCAAAAACAGTTATTAAATGAAATAAATAAATATTAAAATGACGCAATATTGATGTACGCATGCCCAGTGGCCGTAGCTGGGATCCCTTCTTATCTTAAAAATCCAGCCTGAAAAATGCAGTTGTTTGTCATTATTTGAGCGTTTGGAAACAAAATATATGAGACAGTTGTTGTCAGATTTCATTGGTGATTTCAAATATGAATTTTAAACGAATGATTAGCGAACAGCTTTGGAGAATTTGATGTTTCCCCATTCAAAGAGACAAAAGCTGCACTGCAAAGATGACTTGTGGGATTTTGATTATAGTCTGTCATTAGACCATGACACATACTTACAAGCCAATATATACAAATAAAATATGGATAAACTTTGAATTACTGCAAAGAGTAGGCTTTCCTCTGTAATATTTGATCTTACACTAGTGATCTTTTATCAGCCATATGCTTTGTTGCCACAGTTAAGCTGGTGTTTACAAGGGATCTGAAATGAATTATTATGACTTACACTGGCTCCCAGGTTCTTGTTGCTTCCATTTCCCCCTTGAACCCCTGTTTGTACTAAGCAAATAATAAACCCAGGCTAAGCATGTGGAGGACAAATGTAATCCAGATCTCTGTAATCCAGTTACTGTGAGACATCCTCTCTGATCCGGATTTACAGTCACAATGAAACACTGAGGGTGTGAAATGTATGCTGCCACAGAAGTGCTCTTCCACACTGCATAGGGATTAAAGCTGCTTATACAATCCTGATATTAACACACATTAACGCTTTACAAACCTGGCAAAACCCCTTGAGATATTGGTCCTCTTTCATCTTAAGGGACTGACACTGAAGTGGAGTTATC
Source organism: Opsariichthys bidens (assembly GCA_037194245.1). Taxonomy (NCBI): domain Eukaryota; kingdom Metazoa; phylum Chordata; class Actinopteri; order Cypriniformes; family Xenocyprididae; genus Opsariichthys; species Opsariichthys bidens. The sequence goes on from CM074278.1 coordinate 30,090,353, forward strand.
CATGTTGTGTCATTTCCTCCAGCATGAGACGTTAATGCACCATTAATGCCATTTTAACTTTTGACTGCTGGCCCGTTTCTGCTCAAGAGGGAGCTGTTGTCCCTTTTTTGCTCCAAATCGTGGGTGGGTAAATGTGTGTGTATGTGTGGGAAAGAGAGTCTGTCTGGAGAGATGGGGGTCAGATATATTTTGCTAGTACAATTGTGTCGAACTGTCATCTGAGGAGGAAAGTGCTTCAGTAGTCTGACAGTGAAAGCCAGCTTTCCTCCTTTTGTGGCCCTCAGGGTAACATGAGTGATCATTTCTCCCAGACTGGCGGCTGACGTGTCACAAAAAGTGTCTAGCAAACTGCATTGTCTAGGATTGATTGGCCTTCTCTTTGTTCAGTAAAACGCGAGGTAACCAGATTTGGATTGGACTGTGTTTATGAAGGATGAATTTCTCCAGTGCTTGAAGAGGAAAAATAAATTTCGAACCGATGCTCGGTTCAAAACGCGTTCCTAAGGGAGGCCGCGGCGGGCTTCCGTACGTGCAACAAACTGGCGGTACACTAAAGTTAAAAATAGAGGCTAGTTGTCACACTTTCCCCTTTATTTTTTCAAAGTCAATTTCTGTAGAAGTGAAGTTTTAGCTACAAAAAAGCTATTGAACATTTCAACCATTAATGTCCAGAAAGAAAAGAAAAAAGATACAGCCGAACACATGTCGATCTTTAGTGACAACATGCCCCCAATATGGGGCTTTTTGTTGGACTATGAGAGATAAGTTGTCTCAAACACCATTTCAATTTCTGCAAAATTAAAAGGGTAAAACTAATAAGGGGACACAAAATTAGCTAATTGTTTTTACAACTAGCCCCGGTCTCCAGAGTCTGGTTATTAAACAAAGTTGACGCATACATTAGAAGTTAAAATCAGCAAACGTTTCTTCTTTATTGTGATGTATGTCTGAGTAAAATGGCTTCCAGGACAAGAAATAATGCAGGGCGGGACTTTATTTTGTCCATGGAGTGTTGATTGAATGGTTGTGGTTTGCTATTGGTGGATCTCATGGTTGTCCCGCCCTTACGCCAAAAATATCAGGAGAGGGAGGGGAAAGTAATTTACTAAAAATTACGATGGTACTTGAATTATAAATTATGTGCAGGGATGAAAAATTTACAATAAATACCGCAATATTCTGTAAAAAAAATAAGAACTGTCCTTTTTGATTTCATGGTAACTTTAATATTAATGCAGTGTACAATATGTAAAATCTTCGCTCATTAAAATGGAACAATCACCAATTTTTTTGCCATTACTTACTCACCCTCATACTGTTCCAAACCTGTGTGACTTAATTTATAAAGTATTTTGAAAAATGTTTCTGTCTATATAACAAAAACATTGGACCTCAACAATTTTCATTATGCACACAAAAGTTTTTTTTTTCCCACAGAAGAAAGAAAGTCACACAGCTTTGGAATGGCGAGCAAATGATAACAGGACTTTCACTTTTGGGTGGACTATCCCTTTAAGTCAATAGTAGGCTACTCGAAGGAATGATCATTACGAAATTTCATGCGAAGCTCCACACAGAAATTCTTTTCCCATCTTCAGAATGAACATTTCCTCTCATAGGTTTGTTATTTAAAGTCTAACCTGATTGTGAGACAATACCATTACAAAACCTCATCTTTTTAATTAGCCAATTACAGAAATGCTTAAGGTGAATAACTGCATGGTTGGTACACACTTTCACTGAAAGCAGAGTTCCCTTCTGGGCTTCAGCATATAATAATCTGATGAGGTGAAATAATGAGTCTCCTAGTGAAATCTCCCTCAATGATGTTGGACAAAGCTTCAAAACTCCACATTGCCGTGAGGAAAACTTTCTGCATTTTGTACAGAGAGTAATGGTCTTAATCTTTGAAAGCTTTCATTTATTAGCATTACAAAGTCACCAACTGAAGAAGCCTGGAGAGGCAGAATAATTAATGTAGAAGCTGAAGGCCACACTCATCAGTACTTTATTAGGTATACCTTGCTAGTGCCTCATTTTACCTTCAGAACTGCCTTAATTCTCCATGGAATAGATTCAACAAGGTTCTGGAAACATTCCTCAGAGATTTTGGGCCATATTGTCATTTGTCGGCTGCACATCCAAGATGCGAATCTCCCGTTCCACCACATCCCAAAGGTGCTCTATTGAATTGAGATCTTCTGACTGGAGGCCATTTAAGTAAAGTGAACTCATTGTTGTGTTCAAGAAACCAGATGATTTGAGCTTTGTGACACGAAGTGATATCCTGCTGGAAGAAGCCATCAGAAGAAAATACACCATGGACATAAAGGGATGGACTTGGTCAGCAACGATCCTCAAGTGTGGAGTTTAAATGATGCTCAGCTGGTATTAAGGGGTCCAAGAATCCTCCACACCATTACACCTCCAGCAGTCTGAACTGTTGATACAAGGCAGGATGGATCCATGATTTCATGTGTTTTGCAGCAAATTCTGACCCTACCATCTGAATGTCGCAGCAGAAATCAAGACTCAGTGTTTTTCAATCATCTATTGTCGGGTTTTGGTGAGTCTATGTGAACTGTAGTCTCCGTTTGCTGTTCTTAGCTGACAGGACAGCTGTCTTCTGCTGCTGTTGCTCATCTGCTTCAATATTCGACGTGTTGTGTGTTCAGAGATGCTCTTCTGTAACGAGTGCTTATTTGAGTTACAGTTGCCTTTCTATCAGCTGGAACCAGTCTGTCCATTCCCCTCTGACATCAACAAGGCAGTTCTGTGGGCAAAAATGCCTTGTTGATGTCAGAACTGCCGCCCACTGGATATTTTCTCTTTTTAACACCATTCTCTGTAAACCCTAGAGAAGGTTGCCATCTGGCACCAAAAACCATGCCATGTTCAAAGTCACTTAAATCACATTTCTTCCCCATTCTGAAATCGTCTTGATAACGTCTTCATGTCTAAATGATTTGAGTTGCTTCCATGTGATTGGATGATTAGATATTTGCGTTAGCATGTAGTCGAACAGGTGTACCTAATGAAGTGGCCGGTGAGTGTTTACCTGCCTACTTGCAACTGCCAGATTTGTCCGAATTCTAGTTTATTTTGTGAACTTGAGGAATGTGGTAAATGGTTATAAGGATCTGTATGACTAGTTGCTCTGATTCACACCTACCAGTTCTTTTTGTAAAGCCAGTGGCTTTTTTTGGGCAAGGTAAAAGGTAGTACTGACTGTATCATTCTTTTATTACACTGTATAAAGGCTGATTCACTCTGGCCTTACAAAAAACAACTACTGACGCTACAAAACTCCATAACGGTTTGTTGGTTTCAGTGTAGTGTTTCCAAATTCATCTCAAATCTCAAAATGCATTCCTGCATTGTTTAGTTGTTATCATTTTCTATATTTTCTGTTCTGGTTTGAAAAAACACTTTAGAGCTTCAGTAATATGAATGACAAATGCTGTCTCTCTGTTTCTCTTAAATGCTCAATTTTATTCAGTCAGTCAGTCGGGCGTCTTTGTCTGCTGGATGTTGATCTCCCCTTTGCCAGCTGTGTGTTTATGCCACAACAGACTTTTCATTTCATGTCTGTGTCCTTCAAATAGCTCCTGCTCTCAGCCTATTACCACCATAATCATTTCCGTGGCCAAATACAGTAAATTGTATGAAAAACCTCTTAGGTGTGCTAATGCATCATCTGGCTGTATTGCGCATTTCTGTCTCAGGCCATTGCTATGATCATCATTTTTACCTATTTAATGTAATACATGTTCCATAAATATATATATATAGTAGAATTAGATCAGCAGATTTGCTTGTTAATAATATTTAAACTGTTGAATGCTAGATCTAGTGGTAGCTGATAAAAATGAATGCACTCAGCGGAAGAAATCTGCCTCCACACCATGCATTCAAATCATTTAATGCACAGCTAGCCTTGGATTATCCCGCTTATACCATGGCCATTTGCCAGCACTGACAATTTAAAGCTGTCATTGACGTTTGCAGTGCTAAATTTGACTGGAAGTGTTAAAATGACTACCAGCTACCAATGCTGACAGCTTTATATCAGACTCAGAGATAAAGTAGTGCGGTAAGGTTACAATTATTTATTTTAATTATAACATTTGTTTATATGAATTAGCCTATATGTGAGAATTCTTAGCGTCTCTCTACCAGTAATGAAGCTGTGAGTTTAATTACTTCAAAAACAGCGAAGTTACAACCTCCTTGCTGAGTAATATAATGTAGCGATTCAGTAGCAAAGTTAATGTGTTGATAAAAGTCACAGGGAAGTGTTGACAAGTTTCTGTGTTGACAATGTGTGTGCAGCGCAATCTCCGATCTCTGTGTGCCTCTGTGTGTGTGTGTGTGCACTTCAATGACAGCAGCACATTTATATAACGGTGATTAAACTGACTTAAACTGTACTTGTGTTTTATTGCACACCTTCTGACTTCTTACCAATCAGAATCAAGTATTCAGACGGACATGTTATGAATAACTTTCATACATCAATAACTCCTTCTGTGTAGTTGATACAGCAGTGATCATCCTCCGCACTGATGTTGGAAATAGACATAAGAAAAAAGCAATCGCCTTTTACAATCTGTGTCACCAATTCTGTTGTCGAAAAGCTTCCACTCTCTAATAGGAGGCTCTTCACAACTGTGGTATAAGGTATACTGCAGATATTATTCTGTAAGCTCCATTCTTGTACGATCACATTTTTGTACTTACAAGTAAACAACTATGTCATTAGCTGCGTTTCCTTCTAGCTTCACGACTCTAAGATCTCATGGATCATTTCGATGGCCAAAGAGGGTCTGTGTGGACACTCTGTTTTTAAAAGATGCTGGAATGCAATGTTTATGATGGGTTGCTTAACACTAAAAAGAGCTTCGGCGTATGAGCCTAAAACACATTTCTCCCTGACAACAACTGGCCTTTTTGAAGAAATATTGCATGGAGCTTTTACTGTTCACTAGGCAGACATTCTCCCAGCAGACTAATTGCAATAACTGGAATCTGCTGCATGGGTTATTCAGATTGAATCAATCCTGAGAGAGTTAAAAAAGAAATATTTGTCCTTTTAAACATTTCCTCTCAGTTTCGATGGGACTCATTGGATCTTATGGAAATAATACTGCCATAGTAACATTATAACACATGATCCATAACGCAGAGCCTAAATTTTTATTACATACAATGAACGACATCGGTTTACAGAGCTAATTGCCACCATGTTTATCTTTGTAGGCCATTCATTCTTTCAATGGAATTTTCTGCTGCTGTTGTTTGCCACTGCAGCACTGAACTCAGTCATGTTGTGCAATTGCATTATTTACACTCATATACCCCAACACAAACTGTGACTCCATAATTGTTCATATCATAGTTAATTCCAAAAGAAAAGACGCTCTCTTTGTACCAGGGCAGGTGCCAGGAACCCTTTTGACATGAAGTGCTGTTGCATCATTTACACGGTGTTGTTTGGAGAACAAAAAGCAACAAAAAAAGAGACCGAAGTGCTTTAGAGCTTCACTGAGTGCTGCGGTGCAACCCAACTGAACCGCACAGCACGACCCACAGATCAACCAGATTCATCAACTAGCGTGACCCATAGCAGCACGAATCAGCTTTTAACAGATTTACGGTTTGGTGGCTTAAAATGAGAGATATTCCACACATTTTTTGCCACATCAGATGGATTTTCCAACATCTTCATTAGTGGGTTTATGCTTTGATTTGAATTACTAATGTGATTTGTAACATTCAGGGTCAGATTATCATTCTTTAAACTCTAACCATGTATTGTTTAATGCAATGACGGAGCTCCTTGTAAATCTTGAAGAACCGTGAGTTGTCCACAATACTAACACCAATGAAGACAGCAAAGAAACTGGGGTAGTGCTTGATGAACAACTGAGCTTTTCAACACATATTTCAGCTTTACAACATCAAGAAAATCAGACCCTTCCTGTCAGAATATGCAACAACTTATTGTCCATCTCAAGACTAGACTGCTTAAATAGGTCTAAGTTCATGCAAATTATCCAGAATGCAGCCTTAGAGAACCCATGTCACACCCCTCCTTGATTTCACTCCACTGGCTCTCAGTTGCGGCCAGGATTAAATTAAAAAGGCTTTAACGCCGGCTTTCAGAACTATCTCTCTACCTCAATTCTCTCCTAAGTTTATACTCCCTCCCGTTAGTTAAGGTCTCTGAATGAGCGACGTCTTGTTGTTCCTTCACAACGATGCAAAAAGTCACTCTCCAAAACCTTCATGCTTCAAACCTCCATCACGTTTTACAAGAACCACCCGAAGACACACCTCTTCCGAAAAGTACTTAAAGGGATATATATATATTAATCAAATGTAATATATATATATTAATTGAATTAATCAAAAGTGATAATGTAACAAACCTTATTTCAAGTAAATGCCATCTAGCATTTAATATGATGTTCTAAAATCAATCTATCTTACTGTAGTGTGAACAAGTGTCTCACAGCAGCTGCCGAGCGAACGCACACAGAATAACATCGTTTTCAACTCTCTCAAATGTATCTAATATGATAAACAGAGCTGCGTTACCTCATACTCATGACCCAAAAGCAGAAGCGGCAACTGTGGCATAAAAGTCCTGCTGCTCGAGGCGTGTGTGTCGTTCGTCTCTCATTAACAATCGCTCCAGCGCCTCGTTCAGCTCCACAACCCTTGCTCCTGCTCTGCTTCATTCTACAGTAACGTTAACACTCGCCATGAACATGATTTCTGCCCGAGTCCTATCGCAATTCTTTTTCACCGGCTGTGAAGCGAAGACCACATGTCCCAAGATTCCACGCTCAAACTTGGCGGCGACCAATTTGATATGTCCGTACCCCAAGGGTCTTCTTTCAAAAAATTAAAAATACATTTCTGACCCCAAACATTATTGTATATAAATTCAATTATATCTCACTTTTCCCCTCTTGTGTCAAGGTTTACACTTTTGTGTGCGCCAACGATGGCACTCGTTTCTAAGGTTTCCGACCCCTGTGCTAGCGTTAGCTGTTCTCATGTGTTTTATGGAAGTGGAAGACTGGGTGATATCTGTGGTATATCACTCATCCTGTGTAATCAGCACGCCGTTTCTGAGGTGTGTTTGAGGCTGAGTGGTGTGAAGCTGCCCGTGCTGATTCTTGTCTGTGCTCATGTTCAGCCTCACTGACCGTCTCAGCGTCTTCTAACTGTGACACTCTGACATAAGAAGTGAAATCAGAGAGGGCGAAGTGACCTTATTGCGCTCAATGAGGGGAGACACGTGTGGCCGTGACTAATGGCCCATATCTGGGCGAGAACGAGCATGTGCATGAGTTTAACAACGTATGACTGAAAACAAATTATAACTCTGGGAAGGACTAGACCACTTCACTGATTATAGCAATCCCTGACCATTTATAAAAGAGCCGCACGGACAATGACTAATAGCTGGGGAATACAGTAAACAGGTAATATTTGTAAAGAAATGTGTACCATAAAATATCATCTGTTGTGCATGCTCTACATGCTCATGTTTTTCCCCACTTTCTATATCCTGAGTTAACCTCCTCAAGTCAGATTTAGTGGTCGCAGTGTTTGTTTTGTTTCCAAGGCAACAGGAGTGGACAAGTTCACTATTGTTGTGCAGTGAACCATTCAAGGACAACACTTTCTGTTGTTTGAAATGCTGGGTATGTAACTTCAGATATTTTATTTTAATACTAATTATCACCATCTTTACCTCAAGGATCACATTATGTTCAGTTGAGTTTCTCTATTGAATGAATAAAGCAATCTCTGCTGTAGTGGTAAATTAATACTTAGCTATTGTAAAAGCCAATTGGTGAACAACAGTTGTTAATCAGCCACATGCCAAGATGAAATTTTAATTGGGACAGAAACAATATTTATGCAGCAAATAATCACGAATGCATTCAGCATTAAGACTCTTGACTCAAATATTAAAACAGTCTTTCAGTAGGTGACACTTAATGCACTGATTTTTTGACGACATCTGAAGTGGCAAAACACATCCAGTTGATTTTTTTTTTTTTTTTTTAAAAGTCTATTTCTTTATTACAACAAGTTACAAGATAGCTTTGATCATTTCAAGGTATTTCCATTAGAGGTCTGCTAATTCAGTCTGCACTAATAACAGCTGGAACTATGGAATATTTGAGGAAATTATTGTGATAGATTTAAAACAACAACAACAAAAAAATCTTCATTACTAATTTATTTCTCATAATCTATAATAATAATAATAATGACAATAATATATATATATATTTTTGTATTTTTCATCAAATAAATGCACCAATGTCTTGGTGACCATAAGAGAGTCCTTTCAAAAACATTAAAGGGATCCTTGATTATGATTTAATTTTAAACTTTAGTTAGTGTGCAATGTTGCGGTTTGAGTGTCGCAACTTTGCAGATGTTTTTTATACTCTAAGTTCAATACAAGGGATATATTTTCTTTTGCAGAATTCACTGTTTAAGGACTACAACAAACGGCTGGTAGGGACTACAACGAGCTTCTTCCTGGGTTGGTGACATCACAAACCCCAAAATGTACATACATTGGCTGCGTGAGATTCTCCAGCTTTGTTGTCGTTGAGCAACCGAAGCATGAGCTGTTAAAAGCTCCGCCCTCTTCTGGAAAGTGGACCAGGAGCAGCAGCTTATTTGCATTTAAAGGGACGCACACAAAAATGCTGTGTGTGTTTGCTCACACCCAAATAGGAGCGATTTTTACAAGATATTATAAATGACCGTGGGGTATTTTGAGCTAAAACTTCACATACATATTCTGGGAACACATGAGACTTATATTACATCTTGTGAAAAGTGGCATAGTAGGTCCCCTGTAAAATTCTTAAAATGTATATTATTTAATATTATTTATATTAGTAATTATAATTGTCAAAATCTTATATTTAGACAAGTCTGAGATCATTCTACTATATGGCAAAAGAAATCATACCCTAAGCTTGCCATTATAAACCGATAATATGAACAGATGACTCTTATAAGTCAATTCTGTATTAAACCAGCCAAAAGTCTCAAATTACAGATTTTTAATCATTTTAATGAATCATTCACTGAATCAACAATTTAAGACTGTTACGTTCAACTGATCAATAAAAAGTTGTTACTGTGCACTTAAGCATCTATGGACTACAATATAAAATGTACAATTACTGACTTCTCATATAATGACTCTAGTCTAGGCCAAAAGTAATTGGTATTTTAAACGAATGAAACATGGCTAAATTCAGTGTTTTCATTCAATATACTGATTTTAAAACCTAGAGGCTTATCTGAAATCAGTCCCCCCCCCCTTACTTCTTGTTATCTGCAAAATCCATTATCCTTTGACCTCTGCCTCCTGTATCTGCTGCGTTCGCCGCACTGCTCTTCTCCTCCGAACAAAGTCATACTAACATTCAACAGAACACATCATATCACTTTCATAACTGATTGTGGGGGTCACATTGCCCCAGAGGAGCTGGGATGCAGAACTGCATCTACCTTGATCTAATTAGGAGGTTTCTACAGGACCCTCGCTAAGTCTTCATCTCTTATTCCTTTTCATAATGTTCTTCATACAAAGGGCATTTCAAATACGGTGTCATCATTCTGTACATACCCGGTGTAGGAGGGAGATCTCCCTGCAATACTGTATGACATGAAAGAGAAAATGCCTTCTACAATCACGAATCTAGCAGAGCAGGTGTCAGCTTGATGTCATCACTCCCTGTATTGGCACTCACCATTAAACCAATCACCCTGGGTGCAGAGAAAAAAAGAGAAATATTCAGCTAACTGATTCATTCGAAAACGACTTGCTGAATTTGGAACAGCATACTACCCTCTAAAAATGCTGGATTCTTTCAACCCATAGTTGGGTTGAAACAACCGAGCATTTTTTTAAGAGTGTATCATACTTCTCTTACTATTTCTGTGTTAGATGGATATGCTAAAAATAGAATACTAGTATGCGGTTCTGAACTCATTCAGGAGTGAAACATACAGTCTTTGTGAGTGAGTCACTGAATCATTCACTCAACCAATTTGCTCAAAAACACTGGTTCATTTGGGAACAATACACAACTACACTGTGTAGCAAGTGTAGGCAAATTATCAAATTGTTGCCATATTTTGTAGCTAGAAGTGACAAATCTAATGATTTTTTTGTACATCCCTTGTAGTTTCTGAGATTCACCAGCACTGTCCCATGGGAGTAAGATCTTTCCTTTCGCAGGCACACCTCTCTCTGTGCCCGCTCTGTTCATGCAAATACAGCACAATGATGTCATAAATATGCTGATTAGCACATAGCGCCAACTAGTGACATGCAGTGACTTTTCAACTTGTCCATTGAAAGTAGTTGGCAACAGTGTTTGTAGCTCAGAAATGCACAACGGTTCGTTGTTCTGTGATTTTTTTTGTTGGCGCAGCAGAAACAGACTGCCAATATTGTCTAAAGTGTAAGTTATTAAATATGGACAATTGCAAAAAAGACATGAAATCAATAAGTAAACAGACTGAATATCAAAACATGTAATGTTTACGTAAATAACGAGTTTGAATAAAATATTGGGGCGAATATATATTGTGCGGTTATTTTGGAGAAGTGGTGTCAATTCCTTGCATCTCTTTTGCTTTTTGGCAAGAAATTTTGGTTTTTGGTTTTAGTGTTCAAACAAGATTTGTTGTTATCCAGTTATCTTAAAGTACACACTTTTTGTGTTTTCTTATTTTTTAATGCTATGCCCAAGCAGCAGATCACATCATACTGCAATCGTTTTGTTTTGGAATGCACAACAAATCTATTCATATTTAGTCAAGAGATGGCTATTTGGTGTTGATCAGAAATATATGTGTATACTTTCAAGACGCAGTTAAAAAAAAAAGACATATATCAATCAAGAAAAAGACATTTCTCTTCTTTGATGGTGTAAAATAGTCTCAAAAGGATTCTTACTTCTTGCTATGCATGCATTGTCCCAATTACGAGTGGGTTTATATGGCTATACTGAACTAAGATAGTGGTTTTTCATGTAATCCCTGCTCAAAGTCCTCTCTCTGGAGACTCTACATCTATGGAATCCATTAGTGGCCTCTGCTTTCAACATCAAACCCCAAATCTCTGATTAAACCACTGTACGCCTCAACAGACTTTCATCTCAGTATGCTGCTGACTGACACTGAATGACAGAGCAGGGATGTCTGTCTCCCACAAATAGTAACAGAAGTCAACTTATATCAGCAATCCATCCTTGGGAAAGATGCGTTTTCAAGGTAGTCCATGCTAATACTCCAGATTTTTTGCTTGACTAGGTACTTCAACATTCCCAGGCTATTTTGACAGTCTTTCCAATGCACCCTGAAGGATTCCACAGTAACTTTTACCATTCAATGACAATTTTCATCAGATCATCGTAAAGTTCTCCAGCATAGTTGAATCCTCCATAATACAAATAGTATATGATTTGAAATTAAAAAAAATTCTGCAAAATCTTTGTATAATATTAAAAAAAAGTGACTGAATACCCCTTTGAATATTTTTTTTTTCTTAAAACCTTTTGCTTTATAGACCTTTACAGAACATTTACCTAAAATCTGATGCAATGGCACCTAAAATAAAATTTAAAAGACATATATGAACACTGAACTGTTGTACACAGTAGACTTTGCTTTAAGACAGATTTCAAACAGTTGGCTTTATAATTTTAACAAACAGATTCAGCTGCACACTCTCAACACACAAAACAGTAACAATCAATGTATAATTTTTGAACCAAAGCAAATATTCAGATTATAAAATGAAAACCAGGCAACGCAAAACGGCTCACTAAACAACAAACGTGTAAATAAAACTGTCAAAATGCAATTAATTATTCATGCCCTAATGCATGCTGGGAACACCAGTACTATAAAATCAAGTCGATTCTACTTAATTTGAAACCTTTTAATTTTTTCTCAAATCTGTGTACATAGTGTTTTTTATACTTTGGAATCAAATAGATGAAAAAACTACTAAATAAAAGGAACAATTTAAATATTTACCAAGTTAGAGCTTTTATTTCTACATGCTTATGTAATCACTTACAGCAGAATATGCTTAACATGTTCAAGTTCAACACTGCAAAACCAAATAAGTTGGCAAAACTCAAAATTTGAGGCAATCGGTTACATCAAATTTAAATTAAGAAATTCAAAGTTTAAATAGGCAGAATTTTGTATTGTACTACATTTTAATTGTTTTTAAATTGAAAAATCTGAGTAAACTAATTCATACATTTAACTTGAAAGGATAATGTAATCTCGAAGTAAATATATTTATTAGAGGAAACTTAGCTAGCTAACAAGCTAGTTCAAAAATGCCAACTTGGTAATACGTTGCATGATTTAACACTTGCTGAATGAGTGCAGCAACATTGAACATTTAACACACTGCTCTTAAACCAAACTGCACGCACCACTTGTCACCATGATGGTAACTCTCCAAAAACCCACATTAACTCTTCTAAATTAGCATAACAAAACATGAATCACTACTAAATCTCCCACTTAACATTAATCTTGCACAAAAAACACATAACGCTTAATTTACTATTCCCTTTAGAGCATGTTGCATGTTGAGAAATAGAAATAACAGTCCAGCATCAGTTAATCTTAAATTTGTCAAAATTAACAGAAATTAGTTCATACAACTCAAAACAATGAAACTGTTATGAATCTGTTCCGTTTCCTCCATCCACCTGCCACTAGATGTCGCCCTCCCATTTCAAGAACTCTATCATTCACACTACATCTCCCATAAGTCCCTTATGTTGATTACGGCCCAGCTGCAAACAATCTAGTTCACTATTTAAGTCTGTTCTGTTGCCCAAATTATTTGCGAAGTCCTGTAACATTTCTGAGCGCTATCCTTGTCTTGTTTTGCCTGTTTTCGGATCCTGCCTGTGTCATCGTTCTGTTGTTTATCTGCCTGCCTTTTTGATCTTAGCCTGGATTATTTACTACGAGCTTGCCTATTCCCTGTTTCTACTGTTTGCTGTTGAGTTGACCATTGCCTGTATGACTACGTTTTGGAAATAAAGCTGCACTTGGATTTCAGCCCGCTGACTCAGTGTTACAAAAACAGTTCGGTTTACTTAAAATATGTCAGTTCTGCGAACTCAAAAGAAAAAGAAAGTGCTAAATACTCATAAAACTTCATTTGACTGAACTAATGGGTTTAATTTAAATTACTCAAACCAATTATTTATTTTGAGTGTTAGGGTTGTAGGGGTAGATACAAGCAACCCAAACATCACTGATCTATAATTTCATTTTTCATCATTTAGCAGACGCTTTTATCCAAAGCGACTTACAAGGGGAGCAATTAGGGGTTAGATGCCTTGCTCAAGGGCACTTTAGTCATGGTATCGAAGGTGGAGAGAGCGCTGTTTATTCACAATCCCCACTTTCAATTCCTGCCGGCGTGGGAATCGAACCAGCAACCATCTGATTACAAGCCCGACTCCCTACAAGCCCATTTGACATGTCCTCTTTAAGAGTATTGTTTATGCGTTGTTCCCGACGCAGAAAGAGAAAAATAAAATACGACTGTTCTGGTCTCATGCAGCAATTCCGACTCTGTGTGTTTTTGATAGCTTAAAAAGCTACAGGGTATACAATTCATAGCTAAACTAACAATACAGTCCTACATCTTTTCTGCTGTATTTACATTGCAACAAAATATTTCTTATTGTACAGCATGGGTCCTAATGCCCCAGTATAGTGATGCAGACACTATGTGTAAAAAGGCACTGTCTATCCAATCTGAACTTGGGTCCAGACTCTCTGTGGATACTAAAAACATCATGACCTCCTAATCAACACATTCACTGTTTGCCTAAATCAGTCTCCATCTCCTCTCACTGTTGACTGGTGCGTGGAGGGCGTTCTTGTGCTCTTTATCTGCCATTGCATCATCCAGGTAAACACTATCTCTTTGAAAAATGCATTGAGTGTGGAAAAAAAGCGGTACATGAATGGAAGGAATTATTATCATTAACATGTGTAGCTAATCATTTCCCTGAAAAAATGTAAAAAAGGCCTGCACTTATCACACATGTTCTTTTGGAGTGTGAGTGTGTATACCTCTTTTTGTTTTGGGACTTCATTAAACATGCCTTTTTTTTTTTTAGCAGTTCTCACTCTATCGCTGTTCTTTCCTTCTGTCTCTTTGTTTCTCGCCAACACCATCCCAACATGAAGTGCAGTTCTGAAAGCCTGTCATTGTCTCATACGGCACATCTTTAATGGAATCCTGCTGCGGCATCAAAGAATCGCGGCAACCTTCCTTTCCTAAGCAATCCCCTTGACAGTGTTGTGAAAGTTCTGTTCGATGTGGAAGGGGGTGGATGGGCATCAGTAAAACGTGTTTGGCTCACGCTGTTGGTGGGAAAATTGTTATTCCAATAACAAGCTGAGTTTAAACTGTGAATGGTGTAATATCTTGCTTCACAGTTTGGGAAGTGAAGAATGGGACAGCTCACCCAAAACCAAAAACTTTCATTTATTTTCATCATTCCATTCCAAACACCTGTGACTCTCCCAAGAGGCCCAAAAGAAAGAAAAGAACTGTTGTTCTTTTCCATGCAACTACAATGAATGAGGCTTTCAAAATTTAAAAACGCCATAAAAGTATCATAAAAATAGTCCATATATTGTGGCCATCTCTTCGGTATAAGGTCAGACAGTCCAATGGAATATAATAAATAATAATAATAATAATAATAAAATGCTAACTGGCAATTTTATTTTCATATTTAAAGTATAATTCCATTTCCCCCTACATTTCATGTTTCTATATTCATTTTTTTTAATTAAAACATTAAATCTCAACAGGATCTAAGTGATTGTAACTGCAGTATAAATGCATTCAAGGCATCTCTGAGTAAACAGTCTGTGTAAATGCATCTAAATGCCACTTCAGATGCAGCTTCTGTGCCACTTCTGCAGTGCAAACATGGATTTTGTTAATAGCCTATTGATTTCATTTGATTGGTAAGAGCCCTATGGTGTCTTCTATATAATTATTCCTCAAATTTTTCTATTGTGCTATATATTTATTGAATAAAACATTTTTTTTTTTTAAATTTAAAAAGTTTTTATCAATTTAAAGGGATAGTTCACCCAAAAATTAAAATGATCCCATGGTTTGCTCACCCTCAACCCACCAGTATGTGTACGGTCATCTGGAGAAACTTGTTTATTTTAGATTATTGAGTTTTAAATATGGCTATTTTTCTTACAAAAACCCATTGCTTCGTTTCAGAAGGCCTTTATTAACCCCCGGAGCCATATGGATTATATTTATGATGGATGGATGCAGGAGACTTATGGAGTCTTATGGACCACTTTAACTCTTTCCCCTGCCATTGACAGAATTTTCCGGCTTTCCATGTTTTCACTGTTATTGTAACGTGACTGTTCCGAAGACGAGCAGACACCAGGTTTACAAATAACATGAAGGCTTTAATTGTAACACAATGAAGAGAGCGAAGGTAACACAGTTCATACATAAACAATAACCGGCAAATGAAAAGTGATGATAGGAACACAGGTGAAGGGAATAATTACAAAACACATAATTAGAACAAACGAGTGGCGGGAACAAACAACAACAACAACAAAGAGCACGTGAGACAAAAGACAAGACAGTACGTAACATTTATATAGTAGGGGATATAGAGTATATACACGAGTATAGAATCTCCAGATCAAAACACATGAAAAAAAAGAAGCAGAAAGCAGCGATAAAAGCATTGCTTAAAGCACTTTGTAGTCTTTGAATTTTCTTTTTTTTATTATTCTTTCTTTTGTTATATTGCAGGTTCAGATATTCATACCGCAAAATATTCTAGGGGCCATGATAGCTTTGTGAAATGCTTCTTTTTTTTAAATGGCCGATCGTTTCGCTAGATAAGACTCTTATTCCTCGTCTGGGATCATGTAGAGTCTTTGAAGCTGCACTGAAACTGAGATTGGAACCTTCAACCTGTTGAACCCCAGTGAAGTCCACTATATGGAGAAAAATCCTGGAATGCTTTCCTCAAAAAGCATAATTTCTTTTCGACTGAAGAAAGAACGACGTAAGCATCTCGGATGACATGAGGGTGAGTAAATTATCAGGAAATTTTAATTCTGAAGTGAACTAATCCTTTAAAAAAAAAAAAAAAAAGGATTTTGAAGAATTTAACTGTATCTGCAATTTAATTCAATGAGAGAGAAAGTCATAGAGGTGTGGGATGATGTTGAGTAAATAATTACAAGGCTGACTTTAAGGCTTACGAAGTATACTGAATACTAATTTAAAACAATGAGAGAAACAGCTTTATTGCGCTCTTATTAAAATTCTACTGTCAATCTCTGAGATCCATTGATTAAGTGAATTGTTCCTTCTCTCAGATAGTTTACAGAGTGCAATCAATCAGGCCCAGAATGCTCTGAAAGTGAGAGCCAAAGAGCATTACCAGGAAAAATACTGTAAAGCATAACAACTATGTCAAAACATGCAATTTCCCCTCTTGCATTTTCAAATAAATGCTCTAATCAGGAGACCAAATAAATCCTACCATTTCACCTCTCAAAGTATGCATGGTCACCATGGAAACCACAACTGGTGTAAAGTCCTTTCAGACTTTATGTTATCATTACTGCCGGTAATCCCACTGATCTGACTGGAGCTGAGTTATTGATTGATGAACCAGAGTTGCCCTTAAACTTGGTTATCGGCAAATCTATAGTTAAAGGTGCAAGTAAATGCTGTTCACTTTGTGAAGAAAGTGACTTTTACTTTAACCTTACTACTGCATTGTTTCCTACTAACGCCTCATTTAGAATAAATTAAGGATGTTAATCGATCAAAACATATTTCTGTTGAGTTTTACTTGAGGGCTGCACTCAAAAACAGAAATGCAACACAACTAGTGTAGTCTGATTCACAACGACAATATGATCAGGGTAGTTCAATTCCCAAAACAAATTCTGGACTCTTTTTTTAAAGGTTTCAAGGGTCCAATTCTCACTATTAACTACGACTTTTGCCTCAATTACTGCTTATTAATCCACTGTAAAAATGATGATTTGTTATCATAACATTTTTTCTTTTGTCAAGTCCGCTTCAACAATTAAAGCGGTTCAGATCACATACTTTTTTGCGTTTCTGTTGATTGAACCAATTATTTAATTTATTTATTAACTCAAATTTTTAATTTCAATGAACTCAATTTTAAGGCTTTTTTAAGTTAAACCAACAATTCTTTTTTTACAGGGTATTTATAAAGGTCGTTGTTAAGTATAGGAATTGTGTATTAAGGGATGTAGAATATGATCATACAGGAATAATGCATTGTAAGTACTAATAGACAGCCAATATCCTAGTAATATAATAAGCAACTCAGACTATTTTCATTCTATCAATATTCTTGTTTCATGCTGAAACCCTGTTTATTTTATGTCAGATGAGATCAGGAAATGTGTATATATATATATATATATATATATATATATATATATATATATATATATATATACTGTATATATATACAGCGAATCTCGTCTGTTCAGTCTGTCGTGACGGTCACTTAATCACGGTTCAGAAATAACAGATTAAGGATCATGAACTTTATAACAGGAAACAAGTTAGTAGTGCTGTTCCAATACATGTGCTCGCCACTTGTGCTCCTTTAAACATGATTTTTCTAATTAAAATGGGCCTCCATGTTAGAATTCAGGATTCTGCCTTCTAGCTCTAATTTGTATGTTAATACGTTCACGTGTTTTGTATAATTAATTAAATCTGCTTCCAATCCAGCTCATTAGTTATTACATTTCTGCTTTCTTTGATAAGAAACCGCACATTTTCTATCCCCCCAGGGTAGGGGAACAGTATGGTCCAACAGAGACTGATATAGAGATCTTCTTTCAGCTTTGCCTGAGGTAAAGTTTCACATCCCTGGGGGCAGACACAGTGTTTTGACCCACAGCATGTTCTTCTCTAAATCCACTTGATAATAATGTTTTACCTGTGGACCCAATGGCACTGCAAGCCTTAACCTCTTAAAACATAAGCACGCACATGTCACGGCCTGTCTAACCCACCGACAGTAGTGCAAAGTCAGAGAGAAACAGCTTCATCGCTTGAAATATAGTCCTCCACGGGCTATGCTTGATTCTCCAAGCTGGCTTCATAAATATTTTCCTTTCCACTTGCTTAGTAGAGGAATTCAGAGAAAAGATGCTTAAGTTCGGTTCAAACCGCATGCTGATGTGTAAAAAGCTCACACAGTGCATTGTTCAATGTTCAGTTTGACCTATCTGCGTGATCCAGCTGTGGCCGATGCTTCACGACTTTCTGACTTGACATTACATTCAATTCAATTCCCGCCTTACAATGGACGTTCAGTCACAGATAGACAAAGAGTGAATAATGGCTTAATGTTTGTCACACAAAGCTTGCTTGTATGACTTCAGAACAGGGATGCTCGATATATGTAAATTTTCTTATTGAAATATTGCAACAGCTTGGTATGACTGAATGATTTTAATATTTACGAAAAGCAGAAAAGAGAATAGACTAGACACAAGACTGTTACATATGTGTGATATCTTTCATTTTATTAAGCGCAATAAGCCATGGAAAAGAACTCGCGTGCAGAGAAAGCCACCTCTCAGACGGCGCTCAATCTCCATTTCAGTTCTCTTTCGCAGCTTTTATGGCCAAATACACTCAAGATTATGTCAAAATCTTGGCTCTGTCTCCATCTTGGTGAATATTCTAATCACTCATATCTTAAGTGAACGTAAACAGTTGAGAAAGAAGATGGTGTATTGGATCTGAGCAGCTCTTAAAGTGACAGCAGCCTAATATTCCTGCTGCTCAAACAACAAAAGACAAGGAGAAAATTGCACTCATTGCTTTTGACTAAATAGCTATTGTAGCTTTAAGGGATAGTTCACCCAAAAATTATCCCATGATATACTCATCCTCAAGCCATCTTAAGTGTATATGACTTCTCTTCTTTCAGACAAACACAATTAGTGATATATTTAAGGATGCCCTGGCTCTTTCAAGTTTCATAATGGTACAGAATGGGGGGCGAGATTTTGTATGCATCGATTTGCTGCAGAACAGACCCGACGCATGACGAACACAGAATTGCAGAGGATAAAGCAAAACCTATAATCATCTGAAAGAAGATAGTCATATAAACCTTGGATGGCTTCAGGGTGAGTAGATCATGGAACAATTTAAAGTTTTGGGTGAACTAAACTTTAATAAGAATCAGTGTACATTTAATTTATACAGGGAAGACTGAGTCGTTTTATTTTTACATTTGATTATTCAGTTTCTGTTTTAGTTCTTACTTGAATGCTATTGTTAAATAAATCTAATGTAGGCCTACCTGAAACACTTAAATTACCACTTATCTCATTTGTATCTTTGTTTTATTTATCTATATCCTCTCTCTCTCTCTAGTACAATAACAAATATAATTGTGATTATATCATTTTCAGTTTTTAAATATAATTTACACAGTAAAAGCATTAGCGTATCGCCATGGCTTAATGAGATTTTGCATTTCGCATTTTTTTCCAATATCGTGCAGCCCTACTTCAGAAGATTTGTAATATAATATGGCTTTTTATATTGGTTTTTAGGCTTTGAAATATGACAATATGATAGTTCACTTAAAAATGAAAATTCTGTCATCATTTATTCACCCTCATGTTGTTCCAAAGATAACATCTGTTAAACACTAAAGGAGATATTTTGAAAAATATCAGTATTTGTCTGTCCACACAATAGAAATCAATGGGGTCCACTGTTTTTTTTTCCGTTTGGCATCTATTGACTATAATTATATGGACAAAAACCGTGGACACGTTCTTCAAAATTTCTTCCTTTGAGAAGAAAATAATACAGGATTGGAATGTCTTTAATTTTTTGTTGAACAATACCTTTAACATTGTGGTAATTTTCAGACTCGTAAGCGTCAGTCTCTGCTTCACGTCTCTTTGTGAGCTGAATGACTCACACTGACAGCTCTCTTGGAAAACTCAATGAAGCTGTTTTTTGAATGGCTGATTATTCTGTGTTCAAGCCGTTGCTTTAGATAAGGGTAGATGTGTCGACCTTCGAGACTGAAATGCGATTCTAAACCTTGATGTCTTCCTCTGCTTTTCTCCTTACCTTATATTCAACATCATTGTTATTCGAAAGTTCATAGTGGTTAAAAAAAAAAAAAAACTACAATTACTTTCAGAATCACTCGAAGAGCCAGTCTCAATGTGTGAAAGCCAGCAATAATTACTGATTCTTAACATCAGTGCAGGTGTGTAAGTGAAGTACATCAGCAATGCAATCAAAGTCATTCAGACCTGGAGTGCAACAGTTTCTGATTGGTTTTAACTGATTGACTGACTGACAGGATTGCTGGGTAAATACTACAGTCGTGGCCAAAAGTTTTGAGAAACATAAATATTGTTAATTGGAAAAGTTGCTGCTTAAGTTTTTATAATAGCAATTTGCATATACTCCAGAATGTTATGAAGAGTGATCAGATGAATTGCATAGTACTTCTTTGCCATGAAAATTAACTTCATCTCAAAAAAACCTTTCCACTGCATTTCATTGCTGTCATTAAAGGACCTGCTGAGGTCATTTCAGTAATCGTCTTGTTAACTCAGGTGAGAATGTTGACGAGCACAAGGCTGGAGATCATTATGTCAGGCTGATTGGGTTAGAATAGCAGACTTGACATGTTAAAAGGAGGGTGATGCTTGAAATCATTGTTCTTCCATTGTTAACCATGGTGACCTGCAAAGAAACGCGTGCAGCCATCATTGCGTTGCATAAAAAAGGATATTGTAGCTACTAAGATTGCACCTAAATCAACAATTTATAGGATCATGAGCAACTTCAAGGAAAAAGGTTCAATTGTTGTAAAGAAGTCTTCAGGGCGTCCAAGAAAGTCCAGCAAGTGCCAGGATGGTCTCCTAAAGAGGATTCAGCTGCGGGATCGGAGTGCCACCAGTGCAGAGCTTACTCAGGAATGGCAGCAGGTGTGAGCGCATCTGCACACACAGTGAGGCCAAGACTTTTGGATGATGGCCTGGTGTCAAGAAGGGCAGCAAAGAAGCCACTTCTCTCCAAAAAAAACATCAGGGACAGATTGATCTTCTGCAGAAAGTGTCATGAATGGACTGCTGAGGACTGGGGCAAAGTCATATTCTCCGATGAAGCCCCTTTCCAATTGTTTGGGGCATCTGGAAAAAGGCTTGTCAGGAGAAGAAAAGGTGAGCGCTACCATCCGTCCTGTGTCATGCCAACAGTAAAGCATCCTGAGACCATTCATGTGTGGGGTTGCTTCTCATCCAAGGGAGTGGGCTCACTCACAATTCTGCCCAAAAACACAGACATGAATAAAGAATGGTACCAAAACACCCTCCAACAGCAACTTCTTCCAACAATCCAACAACAGTTTGGTGAAGAACAATGCATTTTCCAGCACGATGGAGCACCGTGCCATAAGGCAATAGTGATAACGAAGTGGCTCGGGGACCAGAACGTTGAAATTTTGGGTCCATGGCCTGGAAACTGCCCAGATCTTAATCCCATTGAGAACTTCTGGTCAATCCTCAAGAGGCGGGTGGACAAACAAAAGCCCACTAATTCTGACAAACTCCAAGAAGTGATTATGAAAGAATGGGTTGCTATCAGGATTTGGCCCAGAAGTTGATTGAGAGCATGACCAGCCGAATTGCAGAGGTCCTGAAAAAGAACGGCCAACACTGCAAATACTGACTCTTTGCATAAATGTCATGTAATTGTCGATAAAAGCCTTTGAAACGTATGAAGTGCTTGTAATTATATTTCAGTACACAGAAACAACTGAAGCAATGATCTAAAAGCAGTTTAGCAGCAAACTTTGTGAAAACTAATAATTATGTAATTCTCAAAACTTTTGGCTACGACTGTAGTATACTGACGGGCACTGATTGTGCTGTTTATTTGTGTGCGCCGTCTATTATATGTTATTTTAGCAGCAAACATTTTTGCAAATCAGATAATGCGACTATAAAGTCTGAGATGAAAGTAATTCGCATAGCTCAGTTTCTGATCTTGTGGGTCATATGACAGATCAACTGTGTTTTTAAAAAGTTTACCACTGACGTTTGTATGGAAGCTTATTTCCACCATGAAAAAAAAAAGATTGCGACTTTTTATCTCGCAATTATGATTTTTTTTTCTCAGAATTGCATGATATATAGCACAATTGCAAGTTATAAAGTCAGAATAGTGAGAAATAGTCTGATTTGACTATGTTCGTATAGACCCGCCCCCTTTAGTTACCTGTTGCTTTGTCCGACAAGCCATGCGCTCTCACGCCACTCATCATGTTCTCACGAAGTGAAAAATACATTGCTGAGCAAAGAGGACACTGACGACGCTTCGACAGACACAAGATAGTGTTTCTTTAATGCGTCGTGACAGATCGCTGTAGCTCCTTCAAGCGGCTCGTGAAGCGATCATCTCTTCATACTAGTTCATTTATGGCATCAAAAAAACATGAATGAACATCAGAAGGAATGTTGTTTCAAGCGCGGAAAGACGTACAGACAATTTTTCAAGTTCAAATTCACCAACGGTAATCTACTAACTCCCCTGACTGCTTTGTCGGACTCAAGGTGACGGATTCAAGGTTATGATTGGTCAGATCGGATGTCAATCAAACTGCCGGCGGAGGCTCAATTACGAGATATAAACTTTTTTTCCTCGCATTGCGAGTTCCTGAAAAAAAACACAAAAACAAACAAACAAAAAAAGATTTAAACTCGCAATTGTGAGATAAAAAGTCACAATTACATTTTTTAATTTTTATTCAGGTATGCTGGAGTCATAATAATGTCTCTCTTGCTCTCTCTTTCTTTAAAGAGTTTAGCACTGACATTTGTGATTAAAACGCATGATGAACCTAATTGTTTAATGCTGCAAAGAATGGCAGTTCCAGTCATTGTCATGATGCAGAATGACTATTTCAGCACATTTAGCACCTGGTTAAACTAGATTGCAGGTGCACAACTGTTACTGTGATTGATTGATTATGTAATTTCTGTAGTTTTTATTTAGTCACTTTGTGTGATGAGTTTAAATGCGTGGCATTTATCGCAATAAATCTCTGACTGCATGTCATAAATGTATATAATGCAGATTTTTGCTGTGAAAACTTCCAAACGTCCATCTGCTTACTCAATTTCACAACTATCCCCGCATGGTAAACTTGAACATGATCCATGACCCCATGCTGAAAATCTTCAGCTTTAGCAGGTGTATGTGGGAGATTATGTTCACCTGCCATCTGCTCTGTGGAGAGGCATATCTTCCCTTGTGCATTAAAACCTCAATGACTTTCAGAGATATATTATATCACTGTCTCACATATTTTACTAGCCACTGTATTAAAAGGAAACATTTTGTTTACAGAAAAAAAAACAACAAAAGATAGTTATTCAGAAATAAAACAGCAACAACAACAACAAATCAGTGTTAAGAAGTAACTAACTAAAAGTAGGGGTGCCACTAACTTAACTATATTTTAAAGTGCCATGACAGAAGCTTCGCAGTTTTCAAAACTCTGTAGCTTTTTCCAGTAATGAGCTACTTTTTTCACACGATTGCTACATTGCTAGTTTTGTTACACTCTATTGCACAAACAGCTTTACAGCTGAGTGAGCTGAGGTAATAAGCTCTTCTAAAATGTAAAATGTCTTCTCTCTCATATAAATCACTGGGATGTCTGATTCAGTTTAATATCAGTTCATTCAGGAGGTTCATTTAGATGAACTGATGAAAAAGAAAAATTCCCAAGTCCCTGTCATAATCACACACACACACACACACATATACATATACATATATATATATATATATATATATATATATATATATATATATATATATATATATATATATATATATAAATATTTTTTTTTTAATCTAGGGCCAGCCACAACATAAATGAATGTGCGCTCACTCAGTCGAGTGATGTTTCTAAAAGACGACATACAAAAATATAATGGTTAACAGAAACAAAGAGGGATTGAATTCAGGAGTGGACCAGGCCAAAACAACAAACTTTAAGACCCTCTAAATTACCTGGAAAGAAACCACATAAATGAAAGATAACACAATTTCCCCAACTCCCTTAACCCAAAGCACAGAACAAATGAGTATAAAGAAAAATGGTGCCACTCTCCCTACTTCCCTTAAATTAAATAGATACAAAATAATCTTTAAACAATAAAACTATAACCAAAGGTAAACTGAGTATCATAAATCAAAGATAAGGGCACGGTTCATCTAAAACACAGGTAGACTACATTTCCCAGAAGGCCCGTACCTAATCACTAATCACCCCACCAGCTGCAGCTCATTATATACACTATATAAACACACTACACTAACACATCTATGCAAGGTCTTGTTATTTCCCTGTGTCTAACATTTCTGAGCGTGTATACCCGTCTTGTCTTCCGGTTTTGATCCTGTCTGTTTTTGCCCCTTGTGATTGTTTCTCTGCCTGCCTTTTGACTATTGCTTTGTTTTACTGGACTGTGATACTTGCTGCCTACCTCTACATCATTGCCTGTATACTGACTACGATTCTGCCAATCCTCCTCCATACCTGTTTGTTGGTGTTTGACCCTGCCTATTATATATATATATATATATATATATATATATATATATATATATATATATATATATAGGGGTCTGTATAATGATGAAAAAAATGATTTTTTTAATAAAGAAATTTTCAGAAATTATTTAGCAAGGACACATTAAATTGATCAAAAGTGAGAGTGAAGACATTTAGGATGTTACGAAAGAATTTCATTTCAAATAAATGCTGTTCTTTTGAACGTTCTATTCATCAAAGCGTCCTGAAATAAAATATGTATCCCAGATTCCATGAAATTATTACTGTTTTCAACTGTGATAATGATACAAGCACTTTTCCTCTGTGGTTAAATTAATGTTCAAGAGGAAAAACATTTCCCTGTGGTGAGAGGTCCAGAGGTAAAAGCAGTAGATGATATAGAGAAAGTTTACTTTGAAAATGCCTTTAAGGGTCTCTGAGGATAACAGTCATTAGTGGTGCGATACTGTAGTGATAAAGTGAATAAGGCAAAAATGACTGTTGCTTACAGCATTGGAATCTGCGGAGGAAAAAATTCAGCTCTTCACTTAAAAAAATAACTGTCAAAGTCCTGCAAAGATTCAACAAAGCCACACAATATCTCAAATCTCCAGCATTGACAGATCCAAAAAGAGAGTGCTGGAAAAAGTCTGACAGCTCGTGAACACAAAAACACACTGAAAGCTGTGCATGCCACGTGCCGTTTCATTAAACGCACATATTTCACTCTTGAAAAGAAATCACAGAGCTGTCACAAGATTAATGGAGATTTCAAACTTTCACTTTTTATTGCCCAATATTTCTCATCTGTCCTCGATGCAGACACGCAGAATGCCGAGGGCTGGGAGATGCCGTCTAGATGGCAAACCAACTCTGTCGTCAATTAAAAATGTACAAAAGTCCTCTGTGACTCACATGAGAAAGTTGAGAGGAGGACATTGATTTCTCTCTCTTGCATGAATTTCATGCCCCATCAAGCATATCATACAACTTTCATGAACAATGGAGACTAGAGAATAAAGTATTGTTCTGCTCTTAGTCATCATTATTACAGTAATGGCCTGTCTGAAATCCTTTGAAGTGATTTTGACTGTTACCCTACATGAAAGTGAGATCCCAACAATAAATAAGTATCATTTTTCAATTGTTCATTGCACAGACAAGAAGTTAACATCACCAAGGCAGTGTTAAATACTTCATTGACATTACATTAAGTAAGCTCTTAAGATAACAAATAAATTATAACATTTAAATGAAACTTTTATGAAAGCATCATTAAAAATTACTTTCCCTCAACTTAAAGACCTTCTACCATTGGTTGGACACTTTATTTCGATGGTCCACTACATGTCAACTAACACTCTGAGCATAAAGTAGACTGCTACTTTAAAAAGTTAGGCGTTAGGGTCTGACATGTAGTTGCAAAGTTACTTATAGTTAGTTGAATGTCTAAAGTGGGCCATCAAAATAAAGTGTAACCCAAACAGAAGACGAAAGCCAACACACAGAAAGCCGCCTCTCAAACAGCGCACCAGTGCCAATTGTCTTACCACTCTTAAAGAGCGAGTGTCCTCATAAGCACGGTCTTAAATGAGTTAAAATGTCTTAAACGAATGTAAAGAAGAAAAGAAGAAAATCGTGTCGCATCCTAGTGATGTGCATCATCTCTTAAAGTGACAGCGGCCTAAAAAATCATTAATGTTAACCAAACAGCAAACGATGAAAAGAAAATCAACCACTTTTGTAGCTTTCATAAGGATGAATCTGTATTTAATGTATACATTGAAGCCGACGAAGTGTTATTTTACATTTTATTACTTCACTTTATTCAATTTCTGTAGCGTTGAATACTAGTAGGCCTATCTGAAACTCTTGAAGCAAGTTTATTTCATCTTTGTTCTATTGCATGCATTTGTGCTATTGCTTGTAATTTGTTATTTTATTCTTTAAAAATGTTTGAACTTTATATTAATGAATAGTTTTGGTAACACTTTATTTTACATTGTCATTGTTACATGTAGTTACTCTAATAATAACTTTAAATTATGCATAATTACATGCAGTTAACCCTAAACCAAACCCTCATCCTAACCCTAAAGTAAGTACATTTAGTTAATCGTTATTACAGTGTAATTATACATTTAAGTACTGAGCAACACCGACACCTTAAAATAAAGTGTAACCATAGTGTTTAATTTGTAATTGAGAATTGTGAAATTTTCAATGGTATGTAAAATTTATTAAAATAAAAGGTTGCAATAACATTTATTTATTTATTTGTGGTTGGTAGGTTCTATTAAAAGGCATTATTATAAACGGTTAATCTGAAGATTGTTTTGAGTTCACTCGATGATTTTTTTAAAAACCCGTTAAATGTTAAAAATGATGGCTTTAAATTATTTTCTGTGATGCTGAAAAACTCGATTAAATCGCAACCGTGTGATTAATATATCTTTTTTTTACATTCATAATGCACCCAAACAAAAAAAATCATAACTGGGTTGAGCAGCACTTATATATAAACGGATCTGGAAAAGGTCTATTACATAAGCCAAAAGTCAAACGTAGCTTGGCTGAAAGTTGTAAAGCTGTGGTACGAGTACTCTGACTCCCGGTGCTCTTTGTAATTGAGCTGCGACTTCACATCTGACTCCTGAAAGCCGTTCTCTTTGAGCCGTTTTTGACTCACGCTTGAACTTCTACTATACTGCGCCACCTTTAATCCCACACAGAGATGACACCAAAAGATAAAGCCTATATTTTATACATTTCTGAGAATCCCCAGAATTTATTCAGCAATTGTTCTCGTTAACCGTTAAATATGACGCCCAAATGGCAGTTTCGTTTAAGGAAGAATGAAATGTTTGAGCAATAATGACAAACGCAGTTTAGAAACGGATCGAGCCGAGCAGTCATCAGCCGGGCTTGAAGCCCACAGTCCTGTCATCTGAGGTAAATAATTCATATGATTCAGTTTGAGAAAGGTTTGAAATTCAAGGAGGGAGTGGGCTGAGAGGAATGGAGTGAATTTGGAGAGCGTGTCAGAGAATCTCTGCGAAGTTTGAAGAAGGCTCCTGTCGGGAAGCACAGATCATTTATTGTGACTTCATTTGCACAGAGAATGAGAAATCTCTTTCATTGCACTGTGCCGCGGTGACGGCGTATGAATCTCAATTCTTCAGCTTGTTAAAAAAAAAAAAAAGAAAAAAAAAAAGGCCTTTCGTGAGTCGAAGGTTTGTGCTCAAGAAATGCATAATAAAAAGACAGGCAACTTTTCAAGCCAAATAAATATTCAAGAGCATGTTTCATCTGAATAAGAACATTCAGTGCATTCAGCTGAAATTATGGTGATGCCCTACACTCCAGTTAAAAGAATTACCCGTATACTGTATATTCATTCAAAAACGACTGAATTGGAAGTACATTATGACTTATTTGTGTGCTGTGCAACTGTATCCCCCGCAACAAGAGAGAATAATTACCGCTTCTCATGGGAAAGCAACATCTGATGTTGCCTGCCGTCATTTGAACCTCAGCATTAGAGGATGTGTTAATCACAATGGCTCGCAGGTGCCAACAGATTGAGCCTTTACTAGTGGGAACGGAAGAGATAAGAAAAGACCCGCTGCTGTTCTGTTCATCACACTACTGAAGGCCTAAATGGGCCAATATTTCTCAGATGTGAAAAATGAGATTTTTCTCTCATAGATCTGTCATATTCACTTTAGGAGCTCGTACACTTTCCATTCTCCAAAGCACAGCTCACCGCTTCCCGTTCAGTAATCCACCCTGACAAACAGAAAGAGGTACAAGACACAGAGATTGTTTTTCCTCAAGCATTTTGAATCACACGAATCCTGAAAGAGACGTTCTATAAATCATTTTACTGATGTAAACAGACTCCAGCAGAGTCATCACACAGACGTATGTTGAGAAATAAGACAATCAAAGAGACATACCAGAGCATGGGATGTTGTGACGTATAGTTAGGGCACTTATCTAATATGAGAATGTATACACTCAAAAAAATATTTCAGTCTAAACATAAGTTTTATGTAATTTAACTACATAGCAATTTTCCATCCATTTGGATGACATAGTTTTAACATAAACAAACTACTAAACTTAATGTGCTTTGTATTTGTCAGTCATTCGTAAATGAAATAGGTAAGATTTATGTAATATTTCACAAAAAAATTGTCAGGTTGATTAACACCGTTTAGTTGTCATGTGTGTGCACACTACTGAGTTAAAGTCCAATTGAAGCAGTGTCAGAGTTAATGAGATCATTAAGTGATGATTGAGCATTAATGATGAACACCTGCTGTTAACAAGCAGAATTGACTTCAGGCAAAAGAACTGGATCTTGAGATTTTTGAAGCAGACCCATTATGCAAAATTCACTTTTATAAGGTGTTTGAACACAGATGTGTGTGTAAACAACCAAACTATAACAGTAAAAATCCACCCACTCTTTTTTTATAATTCCATAAATCGTAAACAGTCTTCACAAACAAGCGGTTCTGGATTCCTCCTATACTCGTACGTAAGAGTAGGGAGAAGCTCCGTCCATGACCATCTTCCCTATTAGCACAGATCCCACCCTGAGTGAGCCGCAGCAATCCATCACATCCGTTTCCTCGCTATAGCAGCTGGAGATATACGTCTGCACCAAAAAAAACCACAGCAACTACATAAATTTATCTACTAATCGTTCAGAAACGTCCAGTTTCATTCTAACAGTTGTAACTTCTTCCTCAGTCTCTCCAGTGTTGATAATGTGTTTGAACAATGTAACTGAACAAGTTATTGACAGTTTATGACATTTTGGCTGCGTGAGATTCTCCAGCTTTGTTGTTGAGTATTTGAACGAAGCGCAAGCTGTTTAAGCTCCGCCCTCTTCTGGAAAGTGGGTGAGAGAAGCAGCTCATTTGCATTTAAAGGGACAAACGCAAAATGGTATATTTTTGCTCAGATCCCAAACAGGGGCAAATTTGACAAGCAAATGATCTGTGGGGTATTTTGAGCTGAAACTTCACAGTCTCATTCTGAGACTTATATTACATCTTGTGAAAAAGGGGCATAATAGGTGCCCTTTAAAAACATTCTTCACAAAACAGTTCCTTTAAGATATCTTGCTTCGAAAAGCCCCTTTTATTTTTTATCATGAGTTTGAGGTTTCCGTCTGAAATAATGATTCTTTTTCCTCAAGTGTTTCTTAGGGCTATATGAACATGAATAAAACATGAATTGCTGTAGTAGTTTGGCCTGCTGTGTTGCTACCCAAGTTTACCTGCTCAAAATTCTGCAAAGTTGTTCAGCATCTTCCTATTTCTGCTCCAATCACTGAAATAAAACATTCAGTTCTAGTTCAGTGGTTGCTCTACTTAGCACCATCAGGCCTGAAAAATTACCTCGGAGGAAGCAAAATATGAATGTTTTTCCCAATTCTATAAGCAAAGCTCACTCACTCAAAACTAATTTTGTTTGGCCTTGTCAAGTATAGCTGACACACAATCCAATTGACACATTTTCCATCTGTCATCTAGGGGTGAGTTATATGAAATAGTTGACCACAGTGTTGGGATAACTCATTACAAGTAACATAAGCTACAAAATAAGATCATTAACTAGTAAAGTAATCTGATTACTTAGATATTTTGTTGTAAATTATGAGTTACTTTTTCAAATAAGTAACTTTGTTTTCCTATTTTTTGACTGACACCTTCTATCCCCGTTATGAGAGAAATCATGCGGTGTTGTGTGCGCTGTGTGAACATGATGGCTAAATGTGAGCAGGCATTTACTAACCTCACTTGCACAAAAACGGATTCAGTATTTTTCAATATGAATAAAAAAAGTGAAATGCAAACCTGCAATAACGAAATAACACAAATATACTTTATGTATTTAAACTCACTTTATTAACCAATGTCTTTGCTGCTGGTCTTCAATGAACCAATTCAACCGCACCAATAAGCAAAAACGATTTTGGATGAAAATCAAACTTAGGTTTAATTTTCGTTTGTTTTTAATACTGAAGTAAGACAGGGTGTTGATCTTTCAATCTAGACCTGCAGCAGAGCTGAAAGGTTTGTTTGAGCTGCGCCCTCTACTGTACAGGTGTGTATTTGCATTTCCTTCCGTCTGCAGCTTATTTCACTTTTGGAGAGAAAAGGCCTTTACATTTGCCAAAATTTTTACTTTTTTGTTATTAAAGCATCCCAGCCCAGGGGGTATTCCAGAAAGCAGGTTATGTGACATACCCAGGTTTGTTTAAGAGTAAGTAAGCTGATAACCTCAACTTTCGGTTCCAAAAATGGAGGCAACTTTCAGGGTATGTAAGTAGCCATAGTAACTTACTCTCTGGACATAACCTGCTCCGGAGCAGATCATGATCCAGGGTTAGTTTATATATATATATATATATACCAGCATACCTCGAGTAAGCAAGGTTTGGGTTAATCAACCGAGAGTTCAGGGTATATGTGACGGTAAGTTAACCTTGCTTTCTGGAATACCCCCCCCGATGAGAAAAAACGAAAGCAAAAGTAACGCAGCACATTTCTTTCCATAAAAAAAGTAACAAAATTATAACATAATTATAATTAAAATATTGTAATGCATTACTTTTACAAATAACTTTCCCCAACACTGGCCACAATAATAGATCACAATAAGAATAGAATTCAAATAACTGCATGGTGTCATCATACAGGAAAATCAGTGAAGTGGAAGTGGTAGAAATGCATGTAAACTTTCAAAAAGGACTTATCAATAATTTCACAGACATAACTTAAAAAAAAAAAAAAAAAAAAAAAAAAGCATGAATAAACAATTCAGATGGTGACAGACTGTGGGGATCTTAGCTGCAGTCTTTTTTTACATTGGATCGTGAGCATAAGCAATCTGCTGCAATGTACCACACAGACTGAATTCTCACATTCATCCGTGATACGATCAGCATGTGTTTAAATCTGTCAGTGATCTTGTTTGCCAGTTGTATGTGTAATTTAATTTGTTAAGTGAGTAATTAAGTTTTGCAGATCTTCGATTCAAAGCTCTTTAATCTCGCAGTAATCCATCTTTCTTATCGTTGACAGAAGAACCAGTCCAGTTAAGCCAGACCACATCAATTCAGAGATAAAATTTCATTTCATTGAGTTCATTTGTCTTAATGACTAAACAGTTAAAAGAGGAAAAAAAATTGTAAAATCTAATATCTGAGAAGGAATATTACAAAAATACTACTTACTTTTTAGCTTGCAAAAAAAGTTTAATTATTTTCAAGTTCCTAAATGAGTTGCAATCACAAAACTGCAGTCACTGATGAATAAATAATGTGCAATATTTTGTTTGTTTGTTTTGGGGCGAGAATATCTGTTCTGATATTGACTAAACCACAGGCAATGTCACTATGCAACCTTTATGAGTCAGCTACAGTTTAGACAGTTACTAATGCAAACTAATGACATTTTTCATCATCTCTCATAGTTATAAATGAGCAAAAACGTCATAAATGAGCAACAGATTCTCATAATTATAAAAACAAAAACCTTTAAAAGTACAACTGCTATAATATACATGAAATGTACCCTACCTGACAGCTATTACTAAATTAGAAGTCACTTTATATATTTTATACATACTAAAGACACAACATAATGGAGCAGAGTTACGCTATAGGTCATGTGATTCACTAAACACAATGAGTAATATAATATCCAAACAAGCAGTTCCTTACTCAAGCCATTAAACAAATAGAAAAAAAAAAGTCCTAAAAAGGCTTGTTTGCAGTATGAGACCAAAATACAGCAAAACAAAAACAGTGCAAGCCTTTGTGCTTAACTGACCCTCAAAGACCCGCCCCCTTTAGTTACTGTTGCTATGTCCGACAAGCCATGCGCTCTCACGCCACTCATCATGTTCTCACGGAGTGAAAAATACATCGCTGAGCAAAGAGGACACTGACAATGTGTCGACAGATATGTGAAAGTTTCATATTTACTATATCATAAATTTTTAAAGAAGTTTAAACAATAAATAGCGTATAGTGTGTCTTTAATGTGTCGTGAAAAATCGCTGTAGCGATCATCTCTTCATACTAGTTCATTTATAGCATCAAATAAACATGAATGAACATCAGAAGAAATGTTGTTTCAAGCGCTGAAAGACGTGAGGACACAATTTTTCAAGTTCAAGTTAACCAAAGTTAATCTCCGCTGACTGCTTTGTCAGACAAAAGGGTGGATTCAGGGTTATGATTGGTCAGATCGCCTGTCAATCAAACTGCCGGCGAAGGGTCAATTCCCATTTATTGCTCAGATGTGATAAGGTTTATAAGGTGATGTGCCGCGGAAGCCAGCAAATCCATACGCATTTAATGAGGAGGTTGCAGATGAGAGCATGAGGAGAAAGAAAACTTTCCCTCAAGTTTTGCTTGAATAGAGCTGTCACCGTAATACTATTAATAGTAATAGTATATCAGCTCAGTGTCCCTCCAGAGAATAACTGTGCTGCCGTCTTCCATATGAACTACCGGTATGTACAATCTCAAATGTCGATAGAGTGAAAGAAAAGTTGCATGAATTCTGATTTAACTGTTCAGACTGAGGTCACATTGGAAAGCATCAGACCTGAATCTGATTTAGGACCACATGTGAAAGTAGCCCGAGTCATGCGGTTTGTGCTGTTCACAATGTTATTGGGGGGGAGGAAACAGCTCCAAGTCGCATGAGCAAAATAATCGGACTGCCTGCAATCTTAAATGTAGCCATACATTAAAAGTAAAAGATACAGAGAAAACAAAAGATGCACTGCACCAACTAAATGCATCCATAACAATAATAGAATTGTAAGCAAAAGCAGATTATTAAAGGGTTACTTCACCCAAAAATGTAAATTGTGTCATTAATTCCTCTCCTTCATGTCGTTCTACACCCGTAAGATCTTCGTTCATCTTCAGAACACAAATGAAGATATTTTTGATGAAATCTGATGGTTCTCTATTAACAGAAAGACAACGAACACTTTCAGATGAACAGAAAGACACTAAAACATATTTAAAACAGGTCATGTGAGTACTGTGGTTCAACCTTAATATATAATATTTTAATATATAATGATATATTCATATTATATATAATATATAATGATAAAAAAAAACAAAATCACGACTTTTCAACAATATCTAGTGATGGACGATTTCAAAACACCGCTTCATGAAGCTTTACGAATCTTTTGTTTCAAATCAGTGATTCAGTTCATGTATCAAACTGCCAAAATCAACTAACTATTGAACTATTGGAATTTCGAATCACTTATGACGTAACGAAGCCTCGTTTACTGAAATCACGTGACTTTAGAACTCCGAACCACTGATTCGAAACAAAAGATTCATAAAGCTTCATGAGGCAGTGTTTTGAAATCGCCCATCACTAGATATTGTTGAGAAGTCGTTATTTTGTTTTTTTGGTGCACAAAAGTATTCTCGTCACTTTATAATATTAAGGTTGAACCACTGTACTCACATGACCTGTTTTAAATATGTTTTCTGGGCATCTGAAAGTGTTGTTGGCAATAGAGGCCTCACTTAGCCATCGGATTTCATCCAAAATATCTTCATTTGTGTTCTGAAGAAGAATGACATGAGTGAGAGGAATTAATGACACAATTTTCATTTTTGGGTGAACTAACCCTTTACGTTGAGAGAAGCTGTAAGGCTGTGACCTATTATGCATAACCAAAAATGCATAATTAGTTTTTCATAATTAATTACATGAATATTGGCAGAAAATGTGCTTGTTTAAAATGCTGTGGCATAAATAACCCATTAACCCCTGATCAACTGTTCTAAAATGAAAGTTCTGAACATCCATTATGTTGCTCAAAACTTGATTCCTCAAATGCAATCTGAGGAGGTACATAAACATTTTTGGACAGATTGTTAAAATACACATTTATCTTTTTCAGTTTTTTTTTTTTTTGTTTTTTTTTACATAAAAATGTAAGAGATATGATAATTTAATTTTAAACACATTTAGTGTTCGGGTCAGTTTTGACCTGAAAGTGAACTGTGGTTTTACACATGAATTTATGCTCATTTTTTAAAATCCTATAGAACACAAAACAATGTTGAAGGCCAAATAGTTGCATATGAATGTATTGTTTCATATTTCCTTGCAAAAATTCACATTCCATGCGAATGGGTCTTAAATCAAGCAACAGGCTGTAAGGCTCCAAGACTCAATTAAATCAAGAGCTCAGCTGAAATCACCTTTTCAAGGTGGGCTGGGGCTCCTGTTTATACCTGCAAGGGTACAATCATAAAGCATGCTTTTGCTCGGTGCTTACCCTCAAAATTAATTCTGTTTCTTCACCATTTCACAGACCTATCATCTGAGCCTGGATTTCTTGGACTGCAAAGCCGAGATAAGGAAACGCGCTCAAGCTTATTCAAATGGGGAAATTGGTTTTGATCACATTGCTGTGGTTTTTCAGCTGTGGCGAAAAGAACTCCTTAGTGAGTGCTCGCCAGGCACGGCTCCAACTCGATGAAGACATCTTGACTGAGCAAGGATACAAAAATCGCCCATTCAGGGAGCTGCAGGTCCTATTCAGCAACTAACACAATTATACTCACACACACACACACCTCCATCAGCCTTCATAAGGTCTAGGTTATTCACGTTCACACACGTCTACAAGCACACAGGAACCCACACGCGCAGAGCCATGTACTGTTTGTTTTTCATTGATTGTACAGGCGTTCGTTTCCAAACAGCTTTTCACCGAGACTCCACACTGCTGCATACAAGAAACACAATGCACTCTAACCAGAGCAGATGGTCGGAGGCTCGAGTGTGTGTAGCATGATAATGCACTAAACCTTTGCACACCTCTTTGTTGGGAAAAAAATCTCAATTACACTTACTCAAACAGAAGCGTGGACGTATGAGCAAATGCACTTCTGTACGGCTCCGTCTGTGGGAAGAAAAATGCAAAGATCATTGTAAACTGAGCTTGTTTGATATTGCCATTATTAATTTTATTGAAAACATTTGCATATAGCAAAATAGCGTGAATGTCAACAAACACGCAGACCTATTATAGGTGTACATGGACATTTTTTCAAGGATTCAGTATGCAGGTGTCAACTTTTCATGAATTCTGCAATAGGGTTGTGTGAAATGCTATTGACTTGTTAACGTTACAGCAAAGTGCAATGGAATAAATGTAAGATGAATGAGTCTGATTGGATATGTCATTATTTTATGGCTTTACTAGAAAATAGATCAATGTTTATATGTGAATAAAAGCGTAAATTCAATCTGTTCATCGTATAAAGCGATCGAGTCTTTTTAGAAAATTTGGATTAAACCGCTCAATTCGCAGTTTTACGATCTCTTTATGAACTTTTCAAAGCGTCCAAGTATCAGTTGTGTAACTGTCAATGGAGGGACAGAAAAAACATCAAAAAGATCTTCATTTCGGTTTCAAAGATGAACAAACGTCTTGTGGGTTTGGATTGACATGAGGCAGAATTAACAATAATAAAAGCTAATTTATATTTGCTAAATGGGCATTTTTTGCTTTTTTTCTGTCACAGTTTTGTCCTAAGTTATATTCTTCTGTTTGATTGTTGATGAACTCAATCATGTGTCCTAACCTGACCCAACCCTGTGACACGGTTTCTATTTTTCTGAGACACACAAAAGTATGAAATGATAATCTCAGGTAGTTTATGTGCTTTATTTGGTCCTAAAAGTATCTAATGTGAGTTTGAATATCGTTTTGTGTGTCTTATAGTCGTACTGAAAGCAATTGACCTCAGATCTTCGAAATAAATGAAAGGAAACAAGAAAGTTCGGTAACACTTTATTTTAGGGTTCTTTAACTAGTTGCTTATTAGCTTTAACTAGTTGCTTATTAGTATGCCTATTACTAGAATACTAGCTATTTATTAGTACTATTAAGCACATATTAATGCCTTATTCTGTATGACCTTATTCTACATTCTTAATCCTATCCAATACCTAAACCTAACAACTACCCTACTGACTATTAATAAACAATAAATTAAGCCTTTATTAAGGGAAAAGTGATAGTTAATAGTTTATTTGTGTTCCCTATACTAAAGTGTTACCGAGCATTCAAACTGTTACCGCATTGTGAACAGACAAGTGAATTCTGTATGTATTTTTATTAAAAAGAGTTACTGAAACATATCTTTTAAGAATGTTAAACTGGTATGATATTCATGAATTTGATTATGTAGCCTACTTATCCATTTAGTTGAGAGTACCGGGAGCCCGCCCACACGCTCTTCTGATTGGCTGTGATTTTTGATTGAGCTGCAACGCGTCTGGAGTGGACAGACAAATAGTTTTTCCCTGGAATCTTATCGTGTAGGTTCTGGTTAGGACACGTTTTAAAGGGTTAGTTCACCCAAAAATTCTAATTCTGTCATTAATTACTCGTTCTAAACCTTCGTTCCTCTTCAGAACACAAATCAAGATATTTTTGATGAAAGGTTTAGTAAGCAAAAGTATGGTTATGTCAATGAAGCCTAAATTTGGTGAGTGTGCACTCATATTATGATGAGAAAAGGGTTTTCTGAAAGGTTATCCAAGTGTTAAGGGAATTTCAGCAGTCTATTCTAAAACAACACTGATAAGCATGGGCCGGGTGTTTCTTTTGTCCTCTCCCGCGATGACAGCCAATGGGATTTAGCTGTGCGTGATTACTCCACCCCTCTTGATAACCATGTGCTTCTGTTTTGTTGCTTGGCCAGGGTGATGGCAAAACATGCTCAGAGGACTAACCCTCACGATACGCAAGCACACGCTTGCATGCACATCCAGTCAGTGTAGCAGAATATTATGCAGTATGAATCAATGTGATGCAATCGGCTGTAAATCCTCAGATGTGTATCCTACCATTTTATGGGCCAGCTCAAAGTAATGGCAGCTATCATTGAAAGTGACATGTGGCCACCCCACTACACGCTGCAGTGACACTAGGATTTCAGACCTGTGGGACAGAGCACTGACCGTACATCAAAAGACATGTTAATATATAGAGAAAGTTCAAAAATTATGATATAGTGAGAGACGACCATAAAAATCAATTAGATTAATTGGATTCAACCATATTAAACCACACAAACAAAATGCAATGCCGTCCGGCCCTGAATAAAACAGAACACCATGTCAGACTAATCTGTACACAATGAAAGAGATAAACTAATCCCTACAGAAACAGACAGAACACATGCCTACCACAGGAAGTAAGGCTGTGTCCATAAAAATCGAGATAGAGCTGCATTTTCTTTAACAGAATGTAGACAAACACAACATTGAACAACTGCCCTTCCTGTTTGACAACTCAAGGAGAGTTCCTACAGGGGTGAATTCAGGTTGATTGGGACACTTTTTGCCTTTTAGACAACTGAAAAAAAAAGTGTCCCAATTAACCTTAATTCACCCAACACTGTCCCTGCCTGCCACACTTTCAGAGCTCTGCCGTGATCGCGGCGTCGCAGTGGAAAAATAAAAGTGCCGAGGAACCGTTCAAAACATGTTCCCGGAGAAGGGAGCGCACGGCGGGCTCCCGTACGTGCAACATGTCAGAAGTGGCTGTACGGTAAAGGTAAAGTACCGACACGTATACCGGCCCAAATCGAGCACTACTGTGGCGTTCATTATCACTGTTACTGGGAACATTTAGTCTTATTCTTAAGAACTTCTTTTAACATTACTTTTTCAGCCAAAAATTTTGATCCTGTCATAATTTATTTACCCTCATATCGTTCCAAATCTGTATGTCTTTCCTTTTTCATTGGAACACAAAAAGGACCAACTTCCAATTGGGTGAATTCAGTACAATGTGACTTAACAGGGTTGGGGAGAAACGAAATACAAGTAACTTATAGTTACGTATTTAAAACACAAAATTTGAGTAACTGTATTTCATTACAGTTACATTTTAAATGGGTGGTAAACAGATTACAGTTACATCTGAAAAGTGTTTTAGATTACCGAAACACCAAGTGATTCTCTGACTCTGACAGTCTGAAAAAGCGGAGTTAAGTTTCATTTTTTGACTTTTTTCATGTTTTGTGATAGTTGTTCGGGAGTCATTTTATAATTGTAAAAAAGGTCACTGCATCTTTTTCTCACAATTGTGAGTTTTCGTTTCGCAATTCTGACTTCTTTTTCTTCAGAATTGCGAGATTTAAACTCACAATTGCAAGTTATAAAGTCAGAATTGGGAGATATAAACTTGCAATACTGACTTTTTTTCTTGCAATTGTGAATTTTGTATGCAAGTTAAATGTCATAATTCTGACTTTTCTCAATATTGTGAGTTTATATTTCATATTTTTGACTTTTCTAAATATTGCGATTTTATATCTCACAATTCAGACTTTTCTCAATATTGCGAGTTTATATCTCATAATTCTGACTTTATAACTCACAATTGCAACTTTATATCACACAATTGTGAGGGGAAAAGTCAGAACTGTGAAATAAAAACTTGCAATTAACTTTTTTGTGTTTGTTCCACACTTATTAGTATTCCAAAGTATTCTAAAGTATTTAGATTAAGTTACTAAACTTGAGTAATGTAACAAAATATGTTACGAATTACTTTTTAAAGCATGTATTTTGTAATCTGTAGTGAAATACATTTTAAAAGTAAACTACCCAGCCCTGGTGACTAAGTCTAATGCTTAAGGCACCCAAGAGTGTCAGTAAAAAATGGGATGTGCTCGGATTGGTTTTGATGAAAAATAACTTGATTTTAAACCAATTTTTGTAGTAAAAACGTGGCAGATGCTTCACACTCAGGTCGAGTAGGTGGCAGAGACGTCCACCGTCTTCTTGTGTTTCTACTTTCATTTTGTTGCTGACACATTTAGGGGATTTATGTGTAACATTTTAAATGTTGAAGTGAGTCACAATGCACTATTCATTAGCTTTGTTTTGTTTGGGATATTGCATTAAAAAAAACCGCTGGATGGAAACTCCAAGATGCACATAAATACTAAAAATGCTCATAAAACACTTATGCGTTCAATTGAGGTGGATCATTTTTTTTATCCGCTAAGAGGATGTGCACATAAACTATGATGAAAACACATTTACTGAATAAATCCCTCGATGTGCAACAAAAAAAACTCATGTGGCTTTGCCTTAGAGGAAATGGTTGGAAAACTGGACTAACCAGTGGACCAATCGCATTGCACAGCATCTCAAATGTTGGTTTAGTTATTGTGAGATGCCTGAGCCAAAGTCTGTCATCAAAATGATTTGGTTTAATTCCCTCCCAGAAGCGTCTCACATGATCGCATTCCCAAAGACCAACATCTGAACGCAAGATAACATGACAGTGTTTATTGCATTTTGTCTGCTTGCTTTGAAATGCGAGTCATTTATGATGTACGAAAAAAAGTGCCACAGTTGGTCCCCCAATTGAAGCAACTTCCACATTTCTAACAGATATTTTGAGCCAATTTCCCAGGATTTTGTTCTTTTGAAGATATGGGATGGACATGCTGCTTTATTCGCAAATGTTTAATGCAATATTCCAATTTTGCGCGCAAGTTTCTACTCTGGATGGATTCAATGAATATCCAGTTGTGTGAATTCAACATAACACTGAAAAGTCTTCTTTTGTGTTTCAAGAAGCACATGTTTGGAACCACATAAAGGTGAGTAAATGATGGCAATGATTTTATAACTGTTTTTGGTTAATTTGTCAAATTCTACAATGCTGTGCACTATTATTTAACTTCATTTATTTGTATTTTATTTTATTATTGTTTACATCGGATCATTTCTCATTGTACACAGCTACAACACAAATGTATAACTTTAATAATGCCAATTACAAGCATTCTAAATTAAAATTTAAATCGAGAGGACAGATGGAGATAGGCGTTTATACTGAAAAAACAAAAACATATTCTCGAGATTAATTAGAGCCAATAATAAGTCTTGGCTGGTTTTCTGAGTAAGGTTTAATAATTATAGGAAGGGGAGCTTTTGTGTTATTATGAAGGTACTAGTATTTTCCGCCCAGACATAATAACATAATGACACCTCACAGACAGCAGGATACAAACATCCAATCAGTCAAACGCTGTCATTTTAACTTGCAACTTTAAGTTCTTACTTGCAATTGTTCCTGTAAATATACAGCTCTGGAAAAAATTAAGAGACCACTGCAAAATGATCAGTTTCTCTGGGTTTACTATTTATAGGTATGTGTTTGGGTAAAATTAACATTTTTGTTTTATTCTATAAACTACTGACATTTTTCCCAAATAAAAATATTGTAATTTAGAGCATTTATTTGCCAAATGCAACAACTGGTCAAAATAACAAAAAATATGCAGTGGTCTCTTAATTTTTTCCAGAGCTGTGTATTTGACCTCATTCAAACACTATGACTTACTTCAAATGTTCTCAAACTTTGGTTTTCATTGTAAAAATGTGGGCAGAGTGATTTCATGTTATCAGTTTATGAATGCTAAACATGGTAACACTTTATTTTGATGGTTCCCTTTCGACATTTTCATGACTAGAAGTAATATCAACTACCAGACATTAAAATATTAGTGGACTTTCTGCTTCATAACTTCTAACACTTCACTTTGATGCTCCCCGACAGACTTTCAACTGACTATAAGTAACTTTACAAGTACATGTCAACTTATTCTACCAACTCCAACCCTACCAATCTACAAATACTCTTTTGAGAATTACATTAAGCTTATAGTCAACAGAATATTTAAAAGGGACCATCAAAATAAAGTGTAATCTTAAGCATAAAATGAGTACTATATACACATCACTCAAAACAATACTGTGGCTGAATATTTGCCAGAAAGATCATCTAAATCCAATGTAACATTGTGATTGTAAATCTGTAATCACAACCATGAATGTTCAACAATAGTCGTAATTCTGTTTACAGCCATTCTGGAGAAGAGCAACACAAGTGGAGGCTTGTTTTAGACCAGAGGCTCTTGTATTGACTTCACCCCACACTGTCTGAAATGTCAAGGCACTTCAGATTCCCTGCTTCCAGCCATGTCTTCCACTATGAGAAGCATGCATCTAATTACCAAGCAAATGGGAGTATCTTTGTGAATCTTTTAAGATTACATACAGTTCATTGAAGCTGAAGTCATTTTGAAGCTAAACTATATTTAACACTTTGGGACCTTGGTGCCCTGAGATACACTTTCACTTTGCTAGATTCTGAAATTTAAAAATGGCACTTTATGCGTTTAAATGTCCATTATCACTTTTTGCATCTTTAAAAAGCCATTTCATAAATTGTACCAGTGCAATTATAGTAATTGTACTACCTCGGCACAGATAGAAAACATATTCACATGCATATATCAGTCTAACTTGCTTATATGTTGGAGCGTGAAGTCATCAGACTTCAATCTTAAGTAGGGGTTACAGCGTGGTTTGCCTCTGGCCTTTAAAGTCCTTGCATGCTTCTAGGAGCAAGGCGATCTGTAGTGAAGTGGGTGTAGATAATACATGAGAGACTCAGAATGGCCTCTACATGAACATTTCATATATCCAACAAGGTTGTAATCTGAAAGGGAAATCAATCTACACTTTGATTGTCGCAAAACTGTTGGGTTGTGTTTAAGTTGAATGTGTGTGCACTATAACAGGGATAGTAACCTCTGGGATATCTCCTATTAATCCATCTTGGAGAGCAGGTGAAGTTCTGGTGGAGTTGACAATAATAGGGTTTGACTGGTGGATATTTCTCGCAGGTGATGGTCATTGGAAGGGAAGTCTGTAATTTCTGGAGAAAGCTTTCCGTTGATATTCACTGATATTGTCATATCTTTGCTTGTTGGGCGCTCATCTCCGCATCAAAATACGCCTACTCTTGTACTAAAAGCAGTATGACAAATGAGTTATGTGTATTGTAACAGCAATATCACACTTGCAGTCATGCTGTTGTCCTTAAGGATTGTATAAATAGTAAACTGTGCATCGGCAGCAGACTTCAGTATCTTGGTGGACATCCAGGTATTTTTCACCTACTGTTTTATAATAATAAGGACGTATAACTCATTTGTCATACCGCTTTTAGCATTCTTTGCAGTATGGAAGAAGGCATATTTTGATGCGGAGATGAGAACCCATAAGCAAAGATGTGACAATATCAGTGAATATCAATGGAAAGCTTTCTCCAGATATTACAGACCTCCTTTCCAATGACCATCACCCACGAGAAATATCCACCAGTCAAACCCTGTTATTGTCAACTCCGCCAGAACTTCACCTGCTCTCCAAGATGGATTAATAGGAGATATCCTCAAGGAAGCCCCCTGTTACAGTGGACACACATTAAACTTTTATGAAGGGGTAAACATAACGCACCAGTTTTGCGACATTCAAAGAGTAGATTGATTTCCCTGTCAGATTTAAACCACAGAGGGTAACAACCTTGTTGGGTATATGAAGTGTTCATGTAGAGGCCAGTCTGAGTCTCTCATTTATTATCTATGCGCTCTTCACTACAGATCATGTTGTTCCTGGAAGCATGTAAGGACCTACTCCTTGCTCGAAGAAACTGAAGTCTGCTTCCAATTTACAGTTTACTATTTATATATTCCATAAGACCAACAGGATGATAGCGAGTGTGATATTGCTGTTACAATAGTTCCATAAACAATACTGACAAAGTCCTGCCAGTGTTATTCCATGACATGTTGAGTAACTTACACTTTAGACACAATATTCACAGTTACTTTGTTTTTGCTCAACTAACAAAAATAGTTCAAAATGAAGCCAGAGAAGAACAAAACAAGCAAAACACAGTGGTAAATGCAACACACACAGTCCTGAAAAAATCAGTGTTTGATCAAATTAGTCGTGTGAATGATTCAAAGATGTGCATGAATCAATGTTTGTTTCCCTATCAGAAGGCTGTATCCTAGTAAGACAGCATATCTCGGTTGCCACGTCATTAAAAGCACAGACAAAAAACTTTTATGACGTAGCCAGGGGACTTACTAGACCACAGATGCAAATCTCAGTTCTTGGAAGGTCACAGTCCTGCAGAGTTTAGATCAAGCTACAGGTGCGTGTGTTGGAGCATGGATGGGACCAAACTTTGCAGGAGTTAGTCTGAGGCGCTCCGGGAGTTTTGCATCTCTGTACTAGACCGTCTTTTTCCAGCACTCAATGCTTAGAAGGAGACTAGCCTAAAAGCCTCAGAAGGATTAGACTTAGAAGGATGCACACAAAGGTTTTATAGTATAGGTTGAGTGAATTATTCTCTGGCAGTCACTCGTTTCATTCTTGGTAAACTTTTTTGAACAGATCAGTTGAGTGAATAATTCAATGGCTCATTTGTAAAGCCAGGTTTCATTCTTGAATGAATCGGTTAGATTCTACACTGAATTTACTCAATTTTTCTTTTGCTAGTTTTTGCATGCAAGTTTTAACACTAAGTTAAGTAAAATTATCAAAGAAAATAAGGAATTTTATCTAGGCTAAAAAGGTTGAGTAATTTCTGCTTAGTTGAAGTTTCCTTTGCAATACATTTTATTCAAACAATATAGCACTGAATTAAACCACTCTTTTAAGGTGAATACTTTACTTAGAAACATTTAAGTAAGTAATACAGTAGATATTGCGTAGCCAATATATGTACATATTAGAATTAATGTAGCACCTTAACAAAGATACCTCAATACTTGGTACACAATG
Source organism: Opsariichthys bidens (assembly GCA_037194245.1). Lineage (NCBI taxonomy): Eukaryota > Metazoa > Chordata > Actinopteri > Cypriniformes > Xenocyprididae > Opsariichthys > Opsariichthys bidens. The sequence goes on from CM074278.1 coordinate 30,134,907, forward strand.
ACAGTAACATTCGATGGATCGTGTCTGGGTGTGAATGTGCCATTTTTGAGTAGAAAATTAACTCCAAATGTGACTAAATGGCAAGTTACTAAACCTTACCACAAAAGCAATGAAAAAACGGAGTAAATATAGCTTGAAAACAGCAAAGAATCTACCTCATTAATTTTTCAAGGCCCAGTGCATGATGGGAACACCAGTATCAGAAAAGTTGAGTAGTTTTACTTAATTTAATAATGTTGATATTTATACTTTAATTTCTATAAGCGTATTTGAGAATATACTACTAATATAGAATATACTTTAATTCTATATTAATTAATGCCTGAACTAACTTTTTCATTTATAGATTACATTTTTTTTCTCTGTAGTACTTCACCATAAAATAATTTTTATTAGTGTATGGCTCAGACTTTTTCCCGAGTTAGTGACATTACTAACCCTAAAATTTACATAAACCCTGCCCCCCAGAACACGTAACAAAGGAGGTGAGGCCATGTTCAGCTGCTTTAGAGAAGAGGAAGAGTTGTTGTAGTAGAGTGTTGTTGCCATGCTATCATTTTACCCTGGACTGCTTCACAACCAAGGGTCAATTCAACGCTGGATTTGCACAAAAGATTAACATGACGGCACATGCTAGTCGATGAATTGAATCAACTCCACAGCATAAATTTACAGCCAGATGCGACTTCTTCCTGAGTCTCTCCATCAGTATTCGACTCCGTTTTGAACAATGTAAGGCTGACCACCGTTACTGACAATCGCCATTATGGCTGTGTGAGATTCTGCAGGTTTGTTGTTGTTAAGTATCCGAAGCGTGAGCTGTTAAAGCTCCAACCTCTTTTGGAAAGCAGAAGCAGTCCATTTGCATTTAAAGGGACACACACAAAAAACGGCTTATTTTTGCTCACACCCCAATAGGGGCAAATTTGACAAGCTACAATAAATGGTCTGTGGGATATTTCGAGCTGAAACTTCATAGACACATTCAGAGACTTATATTACATCTCGTAAAAGGGGCATTATTGGTCCCCTTTAATAACATTTACAAAAAAAACTACTTTTGAATAGCTGCCCATGGATAAGTATGCTTTTAGCCCCCATAAGTAAGTGAAATGTGAAGCCCAATTATGGTAACCCATACTCTGAATTTGTCCTCTGCGTCTAAACCATCCAAGTAAGCGCACACACATCAGGAGCAATGAACAGTAAAGACACACACACACACTGCAAACTGGGGACACACCCCCCCGGAGTAGTGAGTAGCCATTTTCATGTGGCACCCGGAGAGCGATTGGGGGGTTAGGTGCCTTGCTCAAGGGCACCTCATTCATTTGTTGCCTGTATTGAGAATTGAACCCAAAACCTTCGGCTTACCAGTCTGACTCTTTAACCATTAGTCCACGACTGCCCCCCTAATCCCCCTAATGGGGTAGTCCACCAAAAGGAACTAACTGCACCATGATAGCCAGCCGAACCTTTACATGTTGGTCATTAGAGCTCAGAATGCAGATGAAAAAGGTTAATGGACTGTGGAAAACCATGCCTCAGAAAACACTGAGGCACATACGGGTGCTCACACACTGGAAGCACATTTTTCCTCACACTTCATACACATATTTCAAGGTTGCAATCAAGCTGTGTAAAGGGAGCCTTTACTACATTAGAGGCTTTTGTTGAACATAAGGTTATAAAGTCTGCTGCCCACACTTTAACCTGGAGTGTGACTGGACTACTCTAGGCTAGAGGTTTGCTCATGAAACCATTAAGGTGACGGATGGTGACACTTGCCACGGATAGCAAGCTCATCTCGCCTCACGTACACCAGAGGGACAGGAAAATCTGACTGATTCCGACAGGGTAGACAGGGTGGAATATGTATGCACACAATGAGAGAGAACAGCTGTGTATAATTCATGGTTCTAACAATGTGACCTTTTCTAGATATGCACCATTACACTAAGCCGTCCCATACTGAGTGGGCTGTGTCATTTTACAATAGGGCTTTTTCGGAGGATATATAATCCCTGCTGCTTAGAGCGGTCTCTCTGGAGGTTTCACATCTACTGAATGCATTACTGGTACCTCCTTTCAAGATCAAACCCCTAGTCTCCAATCACACCACGACATGTCACTCAAGCGGCTTTCATCTCAGCATCGAAAGCCGTGGGGTTGCATATCTGATAGCTTAGCGGCAACACTAGGAATGGAAGCTAGGAGACTTTCACCTCAGTTAAAATGGATTACGCTAAAGGCGGTTAAGTTAAAACAAAACTATTCTCTTAATATTTGGACAACAATGATACCAGAGAGCAGATAGTCTTGATTTCAGCAACATTGCAAATGTCCTATAACTGCACTCAAGATATATTTATATAATTTGGATGGATCTATAATAATTAAAGATGGATGAATTTCAAAATATTGTTTTATCAGTGTTGGCTGGTTAGAATGACCTTGTTAGCGGTTGCTGGTAGATGCTTTAACTGCCAAAATCATCTTTCTCCATTAACAGCCATTCTAATTAACTGTGTATTATGGTCAGTGCTTCCTCCAAGGAATTATATGTCTTTGGGGTTTTGTTTGAGTTTATATGAGATGTTGTTTGGATTTGCTCTCACAAGATTCGGTTTGTTCCAAATGTAGCACTAAAACCAACCAGGTCGTGCAAAGGTCAGCCAAATAAATCACTTCAGAAATATTAATGCTTAAAAAATAAATTCTACAGCATCAGTGCTATTATTGATTTTGCCTTATAACTTGACTGGGAATATAGAGGAGCTGATTCACATGCAGACGTTGCCCGAATTCTCTAATTATGACTCTTGGGGAGACATTTTGCCGTATGTCAGAAGATGATAAGTAAAGAAGTGCTGAATAGAGTGTAAATATGCACTATATCGTAAGGCAGATGCCTGATGGCGCAGGACCCCTTGGAAGTAATTGATTTGAAACTTTCCAAGAAAAAAATGAAGTATGCATAAGCAAACAAAACCTTTTCAGAACAAATATCGGTAACACAGGTGCACTAATATGGATTGATTCATAACTAACGCTCAGATAATCATGAGTTTAAGCCATTCATTAATGATTACTGCATCAGAAACTAATAAGGAGTCTAACTAATTAATAGACTAAGTAATATATGAATGACTATTAATTAAATGCGTCATGAATAAAATACGGCTAAAAAAGTCAGTATGGAAAATTCCTTTTTATTCACGTTACATTGGACTGTATTTTAATGCACATTTCTAAGAGTGTGAAAATTATATGGTACCATAAATGTCACAAACTGCCAGTAGAAGGTATTCTAGTTATGAGTATTACATAAACTGAATGTTTGTTTACGCAAGTAGCTTGAGGAGATCCCACTTCAACACCTGAATCAGCTGACAGAGCGCATGAAGGAGGATGGAGGTTAAAGATTCCCTCGCTGTCATACTGAGAGATGCTTCAGACTGGAGTGTGATCATTCTGGGCTGGATGAGAGCCCTGCTCATGACAGTTATATTGATGCGCAGTAACTGAGCTCTGAATTAACACTTCTTTAAGAGATTTTCATTGGATGAGTGTAAAATGGTGGGTAGAGAAATGAGAGTGCTTCCCAGTGACATTCAATGTAAAACAAGCTAAACCCACGAAGCTATTAATATGAATGTCATTTACCTAATAAAGAGTTGATCATTTCGAAAAGGTATAGTTCACCCAAAAACCCAACGCAACTATCACTTTGACTCTTCATAAGTTCATAAAGATGTTGTAAAACTAATCCATCTGAATTTAGTGGTTTAGTCCAAGTTTTCTCCATCACGTTATGTGATGAACAGATTTAATTTAGGCCTTTATATAAACGTTTAATCAACGCACACATCGGTTGTGGTAAACAGAAGCTCAAGTATGTTCACTTGACGCGTGAGAACCAATGAGGTTCATTCTCGAGTTACGCAGCATCAAGCAGGTTTGGTTGAGCTTTTGTTTATGTTCGCTGATCAATTTTTCATATGCGTGTAAGAGTCTAAATTAAATCTGTTCATCATATAAAATGATCGTGTCTCTTCAGAAAATGTTGACCAATCTGCTCAATTCATATGGATTTAGTATGGATAATATGGATTAGTTTTACGATCTCTATGAATTTTTGAAGCATCAAAGTGTCAGTTGTGTAGCTGTCAATGAAGGAACTGAAAGCTCTCAGATTTCATCAAAACAATTTCATTTGCGTTCTGAAGATGAATGAAAGTCTTACGGGTTTGGAACAACATGAGGTTGAGTAAATGATGATAGAGTTTTCATTTTTAGGTGAACTATCCTTTAAAAAGACACTTACTTAATGACTTCTATTAAACACGCTTGGTTTGGCTAGTACTGGCTTAGATGTGAAAGTTAGCATAAGATTGTTGCAATGCTGCTTATTTTTAAGACACTTTGGATAAAAGTGTCTGTTAAATGACTATAAATATAAATGTGAATCCAGTCGTCCTCTTCTCCCTATCCTAATCTGATCCCATTAAAGGCACAAAAACCATTAAATTATTTTCTGATAAAGTCTGACACATCAAGGCACTGTATAATGTATCACATATTTGGGATTTTACAGCAATAATCCCTACACTGATCTCTATACTGCCTAAAGAAAGGGCAGTTATCAAATTCCCATCAAACATCACAGCTGCTTCCAGCCAAAAGTAGAGCACTCAGATATCTCGTCACAACTCCCAAGTCACAAAACGTAGTCTGAATCCAAGTTCATTGCTTAGTTGTACTTCTCAACTTCCAAAACAACGCAATTCATCACAAGGAACGATTTCTGGGGCGAAAGTCGCATACTACCCCAAGGCCCCTGGAATTAGTCTTACGAAGATGGAATTACTCAGGGTCACAAGGAACAGAGGCGGATAAATGTTGCAATTTTACCTGCATTTCAGTCACAATGAGAGTGTAAATGAGGGTTAGTCCACTGTACCGAGGAAGGCCTCCAGGATGATGCTAATGATCCTCCAGGCAGAAGCACATTAATTCAATTGAGATATGTGAAATGAAAGTCCCCAAGTTATAATTCATTCACTGAATATTTGCTGCCGCAGAATGTCGGGGAGAATCTGTGCACTACTGGTAATGGGCCTTTACACTGAATGAAATGAGGGTCTGTGTGTGCGATAGCTCTGAATAACATATCTGCCTAACCAATATAAAACCTTATTAAAAGACAAGCAAAAGTAGTTTTCATTTAGAGACATTGAATAAAGTAATCAAATGTAAGATAACACACTGGGTAGTCTTCACTGTATAAAGTAAGCAGAGATTAAGTTTCAAAAGTTATTCAGTCAAGAGCAGTGAGTGATATTTTTTTTTAACATTAAAAACTCAAGACAACAGCAGAAAAATATTAGGCTGCTGTCACTTTAAGAGCTAATGCATGAATCCAATGTATTGATATAATACTTTACACATGTGTTGTCTTTCTCACCCGTTTACATTCACTTCACAACCAACTGTATTTACTAGAACACTCACTGAAACTGACATTTATCATGTGAATATGTCTGTTCAAGTGTAAGAACAATCTTTTGAGTGATTTATAATTAAGTTATTATCAACATTCATCCTTCTAAATATTAAAATTATTTGAATGACTAATGACAACGTACATTAAAGCATTTATTTTCCTTTTTATTTTCAAACACTAGAAAATAATGAATATTCTCTGTACCTCTCACTGAGAAAAGTTCAACTTATCAGTATGTTTTGGGAAAGTTTCTATTCTAGTTAATGCCTGGGCTAACTTCAACCTTGAAGAAGATGTGAATTACGCAGTGTTCTGTGCAGGTCCTTTATGGGAACTGGTGCACAACTTGGTTCTCTGGCTCTGGAGACCTGCAGATGCCTTTTCATGACTTAACGGGACATCCTGTCTCTAAGTTCTGATCGTCAGCATCGTGATGGATGGAGATATACTTCTGACCATCAGTCCATGTGTGGAAGATTACTAATTTCTTAGCCAATCAGAATCATTCAACCTGATGTAATGACGTAGTTAGAGGACTCCGTTAGAGTATAATTGTTGTGGAAATGTGAACGTACGCAGAGTGGCCTACAAACTCCTTGTGAGACTTGAAGCTGGCTTTTGCTGATGAAAACTATTCTTCAGGAAAATTCTTCAATATAACTCTGACTGCGGGTCTTCATTCATCACACCTGGTCTTTAACTGTAAAAATTCCCTTACACCACGTTATGAGCGCACTTCAGATGTTTGCGCACACTACACTTCCAAGTATGCGAGTAACAAATTAAGTTCCCTTTTGCCTCTTCTCGCGCTTGAATATTTCAACTGGCAAGGCTTAAACATTCATGTTCTCTCCACATAGCCTTGCTAGAATTCATAAACAATGTTACCAGCCAACGGGTGATTGACACAGTTTCATATACTCGCCAACGGCATTTATTACTCTCATTTGTCTGTCGGAGCTTGTTTTTGCAGATTGAACACGCTGAATCAGATTCAGAATGTCTGAGAAGTGACCTGTGATCTTGATGATGGAACTCTAATGGAGCAGATGTATGTACAGAAGTTCATGACCCCATGGACGCTCATGGTATGATGTCATGTCTTGTTTAGAAAAACAGAGAGACCATTATATCCTTCTCAGGCATTTTTCTACTCTGTATTCTGCTGTGTAGGCAGTTCTGTGACAGCACATGTTCGATTAGAGTTCGTTCTGGGATGTGACAAATGTTTGTCTCTTCTCTAAGGTCTCTCAGGCCTGACTGCGCCTTGAGAGTCCCACGGATCCAGTGCAGGTGGGAGTTTCCCATCTGAGTTACACTCCTGATTTCCCTCCCGCCAGCCCAATACATCAAAAATGTGGCCAAACTAGGCTGTTAACCTGTCTGTCTTCAAAGGAATTTTTTTTGTCTATCTTAGGGTTGTTTGCTATCACAGCATTGATATACTACAGGACAAATACAGTAAAGGCCTGATTTACCTCATATTGTAACATTGGCAAAAATAATTTTAGTGCCTTCCTGGCGCGCTGTCCATCAGAAACCTTGTACCAAAATCAAGCAGCAACCTCCCGTGGTCTCTCTTGGAGCCAACATGGAAGGGAGATATGAAATCTGTATCTCCCCCATATTAAAATCTATGGAAGCGCGTTGCCACCACTGAAAAAAAAGAAGATTATTGCAACTTTTTATCTCACAATTCTGACTTTTTTTCCCTCAGATTTGTGAGATATAAAGTCACAACTGCGAGTTATAAAGTCAGAAAGCGAGATATAAAAAAAAAAGTCAGAATTCTGACTTTATAACTCGATATTGCAAGTTTATATCACTAAATTCTGACCTTATAACTCACAATTGTGACTTTATATCTTGCAATTCTGTGAAAGAACTCTGAATTGTGAGATAAAAAGTCGCAATAATCTTTTATTTTTATTTTTTTAGTGGCGGAAATGGGCTACCTTAAAAATTTACATCAGAAAAAAAAAAAAAAAAAAAACTGGTCCAAAAAGTGGTTTTGGTCTCTACTGCTTACTATGACAATAGCTGGAGAATATGCCTCTCAAGACACCACAAAATCCGACAGCACTGCTTGGATATTATAACTAAAACTGCGGCACTATCGAAATATATACTTTGCACGTGGGCTCTCATTTGTTTGCGAGAATCCAAAGTATACAGTTTTACATAATTTCTTGGTGGAGAGCTTATTCAGAAGAAACGTGATGCAAATAATAGACAATATATCATTATTTCATGGATTTAATGCTTGTGGACAAAAATTGCTGTTGGATGTTTTTCAATGGACGCTCAAAGGCATTTTTCCCAAGTGCGACAGATTGGATTCATCTCGCGATTGTCATTTCATTACAAAGGTATGAAGTCCTGCTTTGATTTTGCGTGTAGTCATTTGCAGACCCAACATAAGTTACAAAATTACTGTTGCTGGAGCATCTCTTTCGTAAAACAAGACAACGTAAATTGACACTAATGCTTAGAACTTTCAAATGATATAGCTTGTTATCTTTATTAATATTTTAGATAGTATCTAAGATAGATAGATAGCTCTTTAGCTTGAGCTATCTTGGTGATTTTGAGCTAAGTGGGCATAGTTTCAGCAACCAGGCACCTCAGCTCCACCCACGTCCCGTCTCTTTGCCAATTTTCAGTTATCTGGGGGTGTTGCGCGGTGACGCGCCACCAAGGTGGCAAACACCAACTCCGTCCACTTTAGGCTTCAAAAATGCTCTTCAGAAACCTACGGGTTTCTTTATATATGACTTTGGGGTATTATATTATTATCATTTGACCAAAATCAAGCTTAAATGAAGTTACTCAGGGAACGTTGTGTTTTTTTTCCATCATAGAATGGCTGCATCTAAGGGAGAAAGTTCACCATGTTACCTTTTCATCAACTTACAGGTTATAAAGTTTATAGTTTGTAACTGTGTGGGTGCTCACTTTTTTCCAGTCATTTAGCTGTCATTTCGTGTTATAAAAAGATTAATTGCGTCGCACCTGAAGACAGTGCTGGCTATAACTTGATGACAAATGCCATCTCCGCTCCTCATATATATAAAGTACTAGTCTTCATATATAGTGTTTCTTGATTAAAGAAAATGTACTTTTTCAAAGAACCAGTTCTTTATTTACCTTTGCATTTGAGACGCTCCAAGCTGCGTGAAACTGCGACACTTCATGGCATCTCGCGATAGTGGCGGATGGAGTTATGAGGTTTGACCGACAGCTTAAGAGCCAATAGAGTTACGCGGTTTTGTCAGTTTTAAAACTTTTCATTGTTTAAATATTAGCAAAACTCACAGACAGACGACCAATGGTGGTGATTTAATAATAATTTTGGATGATCATTATTATTCATGAGTCCCATCAACCCTGTGGAAACAAGACAGAGAAAATCTAGAGATAAAACAGAATTTCGAGAAGGATTCATAGTGCATTCAAATGAAATTCCTCATTTTGAGCCCCTTTTATGCATTAAAAAAAAAAAAAATCAATTAGGGTGAATTCAGATGGAAAATTAAGGTGCATGTCTTCTCACTTGCTGACTCATTATTAGAAATAAACCAACTTTCAGATAACTTTGGTAGGCAACTTAAGAGTTTTGAAATTGCTGAAATGGAAGAAAAAAAAAAAGTCAAAAACATCATGCGACAACTTCCATCAATTCATGCATGAAACTTTTCCCCCATCGCTTTATGGGCAGTAAAAGAGTTCCCAGTCATTCTAAACAGAGAGTCTGCTTCGCAGTGCGCTACAAATGATTCAGAGCCCCAGTGGTGCTAATTAGAGACAGGATGTGCATTGGGACTACTTAAAGTGATGATGAAGGGAGAGATGATGCACGGCGAGTTCACCTTTACAGCACCTAGATATTCTCATTTTCCAGCTGAACTCTCCCTCATTGATTTAGCATTATTTCAAATTGCCAAGCTAAGAAAGAGCTTTTGAAGCCCATAGAAAACGAATGGAGTAATTATGTTGTTTTGCGGCAGGAATAAACAATGGGTTTCATTATACATGAACAATTTACAAGGATGAGCGGGTGACCCGAGGATATTAGAACATAGCGAGCTGTCTGTCGCTTGTTATCGTCAATTGCCGCGGTATTGTTCACCCGTTTTCAGAGCGAATCTGAAGCTGCTAGATGAAGCCTGGTCCGATCAGTCAATAATTAGTTTATACGTGATTCACAGCAGATCAAAACTCTTCTGACGGATCCTCAGGGCATGATGTAGGTGAAGACCCAAGTGGAGATGCACACTGATTTTGGAGTGAACGCGAAGAGCGGCATTATCGACTGTTGTGGCTTGAACCTCAGTCCATTAGTTCCACAAATGAAGGTCCGATACATTCCTGCGATCGATCTGTAATGCGTTCTTACACCTCAAATAAGACCTATTATGACATTGGATGAAAGTGAAAAGTTATTTGAGGTCTATGAATGGTTCCCACTCTTTGTTGTCTCCCAGCGTTGGGTAAGACACATGCAAGTCAAGTCAAAGGAAGCGCAACGCTCAGAGGACTCGCCCAGCAGCCCGGATACTTTCAGCGAGTCAAGAGAAAGTCATTACTGGTTGGCATGCCATTCACGTGCCACCTCGACTCAGGTTTGCTCTCTTAGCTCCATAAGAGCTTTTCTCATCTGCCATTTTCAATATCATGCCTGGAGGCAGTCCTGATGCTGTGAAATGTGCTGTGAAAGAGATGGGAGAATCCCCTCTGCTACTTTATTCAATACAGTACTCTCTTTAGATGTCTAAACTGAAGTGGGGCAATTTGGAGAGAATGAATTCTGACAAACATGCAATTGAACGACCATAAATACGCGGTTAGGATATTAGCGCTGACATTTTCCTTTAATCCATTTGTCAGTCATGTGCTGACTCCTTCTTAATGACCTGCTATCATGGCATAAAGATTGCTGACATGCTCGATCTCATTTCCTCCCCTCATCAGCAAAAGAGACATGGCCCGATTTCTTTTAGAAGTCCTACCGATAATAACCAATGCGTTGGCCTTTACTGGGTGTTTTATGCACCTTCCTTTATGGCCCCATGTATATTGATACAGTGATGTAAAATTGATATGTTGAGCTCATTAGGAGGAACCGGTGTCTTGCATCAACCTCCTCTGAGGGCATTGAAGACTCTCAATAGAGTGTTTAATGAATATTAAACTGTATGTTTGGTCTCATAAAAAGGCAATCACCCAGTCATCAAAGAAACTTTCTGGTGGCATGAATGTAAATCATGCAGGTAATTAAGTGTGGACTGCAGAGAAAATGCATTTAAATGTTTTTTTGTGTGTGCATGTGCATGCAAACTTTATCTCTAAGTAGTTCCTCATGAGCGTAAATATATAGAGTTCAATTAAATGCATTGCACATAGCTGACATTTTCTGTCAGTTAGGTTTTGAATAAAGAACATTTGCTTTAACCTAAACATTACTTGTTATATAATAAAAACTTCCAGATTTGACCTCTGCAAGCGATCCTATTTGCATAATACATTGCCTGAAATGAAAGAAACACATTGTGGAATCGTCACATCAGTATTTCTTGTGACAAAACAGTGTTTTTATTTTTATATCCTAATAACCTCATTTATTTTTTAAGTCCATAGAGGACTCCTGATAGAGAGCCGTTAATTAAGTCTTTGAGTGAATAGCCTTTGTGGAGTGAGTCTGTAGAAGACGTGTCATCTGAGAGAGAGAGAGAGAATATAATAATGAAAACTGCATTAAGAGATATTACTATACATTTTTGTCCAGTTATGCAGAGAGCCGAGCAGAATCTGCATTAGAAATGACCATTAAATATCAAATAGAACTCATTACCCAATATAAAAAGGAACTGAGACTTCCAGATAAAATATGAATAATAATAATAATAATAAGTGAAGAAAATTAAGAATACTCTCTTATCCAGATTAGCTGCAAATAAAGTTAGTTAATACTGGCATACTTTTCACAGTTTTATATCCTGTCTTATGAACTGACATTGCTTGAAAATATTGATTTACAAAGAAAACTTACAAAGATACTTAAAGTATAAAATTAATAAAGTAGTTGAGTATACTTCAAAGTGTACTTTCATAAACTAAAAATGTACCAAGTATATATCACTAGTAAACTATCACCTGTTCACTTGTAGTATAGTTGCAGTACAAACAAAAAGCGTAGTTGTAAACTACAGTAGTTGCATACTCAAAGTTTACTACTGTTACACTTTAAGTGCACTCAAAAGTATACGTTTATATACTATAAGTCAGCCAGTTTAGTTCCAAGTAGCATTGAAATGCACTTACAAGTATACTATTAGTGCATTGATAGTGCACTTACTACATAAAGTATACTTGAGCTTTACTTAAGTACACTTAATAAAATGAACTTCAAGCAGATTTATTTTTGTAAGGAATTGGAAAAAAAAGTAAAAGAGGACTTGATGAGACAGTGACTCTATAAATATCAGATCATTTGGGCGCATCACACTGTATGTCTGGAGTAAACAAATTCAATAGTTTTATCTTTCATTAAAAATGTTTTAGTACACTCCAAAACATCCTGGATTAAAAGGTTTGGTTCAATAGGGACAAACCCAGCATTTGGGGTTGTTTTAACCCAACAATTGTTTAAAAATTACATATGGCTTAAAATGAACCCAAAACAGGTTGGAAAATCACGTAATTACTAGAAGCATCAGTAATAATCAAAAGGCTTATTTAATTTTTATTTATTATTTATTACATTTTTATTATTAAACTTTAATTTCCAACATATTTTGGGTTCTTTTTAAGTTGGAAATATAGCATTTTTAAAAGAATAGTAGATTTAGATAAAACTACTCATGGGTTTGTTAAAAATTTAACTGGGTCAAAACTTGAAGGGTTCGTTCAGCCAAAAATGAAAATTCTCTTATCCATTACTCACCCTCATGTATTTCCAAATCTGTAAGACCTTCGTTCATCTTTGGAACACAAATTAAGGTCTTTTTGATTAAGTCTGAGAGCTTTCTGTCCCTCCATAGAGATCCAACGCAACTACCACTCCAAGGTCAAGACAACATTAAAATTCTCCCAGTGGTTTAACCTCAATTTTATAAGTGCTCAAAAAAACAATTGACAACTTTACTTAAAAAAAAATATTTTTTGTTCTGAAACTGGTTCATGAGAGATTCACGACACATGTTTTGTGTTCACGCGAGAGCTGACATTGTTGCGTGAACATGTTTTGCATAATATTTTTGTAAATAAAGAGGTAAATTATGTTTTTTTTTTTTTGCTCAAACAAAGCACTCTCACTGCTTCATAAAATTTAAGTTGAGTCACATGGAGTATTTTAACGATGTCTTTCCTATCGTTCTGGACCTTGGAGTGCTTTGCGTTGGAGGGACAGAAAGCTTTCAGATTTCATCAAAAAGATCTTCATTTGTGTTCCAAAGATGAATGAAGGTCTTACAGATTTGGAACAATATGAGGGCGAGTAATTTTAGAGCGAACTAACCCTTTAACTGGGTCAAAACAACCCAATTGCTGGGTTTGTCCATTTTTAAAACAGCTTTTTTTCGAGTGTAGAAAATGTCTTTTACTCCCCCAAAAATCTAGAATTGCTGGTCAACATCTGTAGGTATGTTTTGCATGCTGGGACCGGCTTGGGATGCTGGTTGCTGTTCTTCAGCATGTGAACCAGCTACGCCAGCTCGGTTTTTCTTGAGTACAGCAAGCTGGTCCAACAGCTAGACCAGCATAAACTGGACCAACATGGAATTCAAGCTGGTTTGTGCTAGATTTTTCAGTTGGGCTCACTATTGCACTAATCTTTATATTTATATGGCTCTGTCTTTAAAAAATGGTTTGAGATACAGAGACTTTCAGAACTGAAGAGAGCTGCAGAGCTCCCTGAGATGTAAACCAATTAACCAGGCGAAACTACAGTCTTTTCTGGGTAAGTGGACGACTGACCTTTGAAAACAGTGACATTTTAACTTAAGATCTCTTGTATGAGTCGGTGGACTTGAAAGACTTGGGGGTTATATTGCAAACTGGGAATACTCTTGTTGGAATGAAACTTATGACCAAAAAAAAGTAATATATGGTCCTCAGCAATTCAGAACTGACGGTTCAAAATATGAGCTAGCTGTGTTATCATAGTTAGTAAAAAGAATATATTTATCATTATTTGTTGCCTTGGTTGACAATGTTAAAAAGTCTCTATAACAATGAAAATATGTGAAACAGGATGCAGGACTCGCATATCAATATAAAAGATTTATATGTATAGATAAGACAAACAAGCTGATGAAAAGAAAATGAAATATACAGTTTGAAATATACAACCAAACATTCAATATCCTCCATATGACATCCAAAGACAGACAGTGAAATTTAATGTAGACAGTTTTCCGAGTGCGTTATTAAATAATGTGAATCACCAAGACAGAAACAGAGCCTCAGCTGGGAGAATTGTTTTAAATCAAATTTCCACCTTGAATGAAAATTACAACATAATATCCATGACAAAGAGTAAATCAGGGGAAAAATGAGCCACACAAAGAATCAGTCTCAAGCTCATGGAGATTTTTCCTTGGTTTCTGGCAAAGCATAGCCATGAAAAAAAAAGAGTTAATTAAAACAATAAGCTGCCTTGATAACTTTCTGACAGTCTGCTGATTATCTATCTAGAGCAGGGAAAATAATGAGAGTGAAATGAGAACACAACAAGACTTTTTGCGAAGAAATTGACATGACCTCAGCATGCAATATATCTATTTCACTTGAGAAACTGAGGAAAAAGATTAGTTCTTATGCTTCAGCCATATTTTATTGTTTGAATGCATTATTTTAAATGAATCTACAGCTTCTATTTAAATCATGTTTCTATTTTATTTCAGATCCTTATGCCAAAAATAGTACAGCTTAATGATACACCAATTACAGTGACCCTGAAAAATAGAATAATTCTCTGTTGAGAAAATCCACCTGGAAAGGTCTTGACTGAATATTTTATATGACTACCTCCAAATTGTATTTATTTTTGTAACTTGAGCTCGCTCCACTTTCCTTCAAGAAGGTTTGGTAAAACCGATGAAGTTTGTGGCACTGTAAAACGCTGAAATCTAAGCTTTAGCGAGTAGCTCTAATTAGTCGTGCTCTGACAAGGTGATCCAGGCAAATTCAAGACAATTGCTTTAATCTTTTCAAAGATTAGACCTGTCATCAGTTCAAATGGTCGGTGAGCAGCCACACAGTCAGTGGCTGATGAAACAAAAACCTCCTTTAGAGTGATGCCGAAGGATTATTTAGCGAAGCCAAGTAAGGTCATCCAGTGTTAAACGCGCAAATGAGCTGCAAAACAGAATTAATCCGCAAGGCAATCAAGCCTGCCCTTGTCCAAAAACCTCAATTTACGCCCTCAGAATTGCGGTATGTTTTGCCGAAAATAACATGCAAAACTCAATGAAGCCTGGCCTCTTGAAACCAAGTAGGGCTTCTTAATTTTGTAGATTTCACATTGTGCACACAAAATGTCATTATCTCTGCGTGTCAGGCACTTCAATCCAACTTTCATGTTCCTTCGGAAGTCATTTCGGGCCAAACGTCTGCCTCGAGGGCAACCGATGAGATTGAGTTGCTTGTGCCCCAATACACAACGATGGTTCATACATAACACCAGCACTTCCTGCTTCTCTGATGAGCTCTCTTCATTTGCCCGGTGACCTCTGAAGAAATGCCAGGCTTATCATTTCCCAGTAATTGGCTGAGGGAAGGGGAGAGTTTGATCCGGACAAACGAGATCGGAAATATAGCTTAAGTTTTTTTTGCATCGCAAGGAATTTGTTTCCATTTCTGTAACCGTCTATAGTGGGAAAAAGGATCTTTTGCAGCCATTTAAAAATGCAAGAAGAGAGGAGTTTGTGACAGAGACGGTGACATGAAAGTTCTAGCGCAAGTTCTGCCAGGAAGACTCACTAGGAGTTTAGATCTAGCCAATCATTATCTGACACTTGGAGTATATAAGATCGGTTCTTACACATGTCTGAGTTCGCAGATGCTGACGTCAACCTTTACCTCCATCCTCCCCACCACCACCAGGATGGTCCCTGTCCATACCTCCCGGGGGTCGGCTACGCCCCTGCCTTCATCTTTAGGCAGGAAATGCAGAGTCCGCAGCCCTCAGGATCTAAGCTACGGACAGGACTGGGTAGGTTACTTTTAAAATGTATTTCACTACAGATTACAAAATACATGCTATTTTGTAACGTATTTCGTTACAATACTCAAGTTTAGTAAATTAATCTAAATACTTTAGAATACTAATAAGTGTGGAACAAACACAAAAAAAGGTAACTGCAAGTTTTTCCCTCAGAATTGCGTGATATAAAGTTGCAATTGTGAGTTATAAAGTCAGAATTATGAGATATAAACTCGCAATATTGAGAAAAGTCAGAATTATGAGATATAAACTTACAATATTGAAAAAAGTCAGAATTGTGAGATAAACTGACAATATTGAGAAGTCAAAAATATGAGATATAAACTGACAATATTGAGAAAAGTCAGAATTTTGAGATAAACTGACAATATTGAGAAGTCAAAAATATGAGATATAAACTGACAATACTGAGAAGTCAGAATTGTGAGATATAAACTCACAAACTAAATTCACAATTGCAAGAAAAAAAAGTTTTGCAAGTTTAAATCTCCTAATTCTGACTTTCTAACTTGCAATTGTGAGTTTAAATTTCGCAATTCTGAGAAAAAGAAGTCAGAATTGTGAAGTGAAAACAAATTGTGAGAAAAAGTTGCAGTGACGAGTGAATTATAAAATGACTCACAACTCTCACAAAACATGAAAACAGTCGTGGATCATCAGGTCATGACAGGACAGTTAAGTTGAATGTTGAGCAATTTTTTTTAAATAAATTCAGTCATTTTTTCTTGTTCAGGACAGTACCAAATAAAAACAACAACATTTTTATGATCCCTCTTAAAAGTATTAAAATGTTGATGAAACTTAACTCTGCTTTTTCAGACGGTCAGAGTCAGAGAATCACCAATCGCTGTTTAAATGATATTAAAATTCAAAAGTAATCACTTTGGTAATCTAAAATACTTTTCAGACGTAACTGTAATCTGATTACCACCCATTTAAAATGTAACTAATGAAATACAGTTACTCACAATTTGTATTTTAAATGCGTAACTAAGTTACTTGTATTTCGTTACTCCCCAACCCTGGCTACGGACGGGGCCTACGCCAAAGAACTTCATCTTCTATATTTGCTTGCTGATTGTGAATAAATATCATGTTAAGTTATCTTACCTCCCGAGTCTTTCCGGTAGAACTGTTGTTTTAGAACCACTGCGATTAAAAGAACTGAGAAATCCCAGTCACCCTCATTACTAACTTTAGTAGATGGCTGGGTGTAACTTTACACTCATGCAATGTACAAAGGGAACCATTTAACCAATAAAACTGTCCAGTACTTTTATGGTAACAGCATTGCTAGGATCTGCAGACAGATGTCAAATGGTATATTATTGACTTGCATCATGTAATAGTGTCCAATAATTTCCGATGTTATAAAGATTTTACTGCATCTGTTGGTTCAGCTCTGCTGGAGGAATGTATTTATGTCCTGGCGGACTCACTGCCTGCTGCTTGTAAAGGCTGTTTATTTGCATATTTTATTTGCATACTCTAAATGGTATAATTATTTCTAATATAAATCAGGGGAAGACCATAAACTGCAGTCTGTCAGTCTTATTTGAAAGTCACCTTTATATACATTTTGCTATCCCACAATTTTATGAGTGAAAATTCATGCACATGTTTTTTTTTTTTGACCAACCATAAAAATAGCACACACATTGTTTAGAATTGTGGACCTCATAGTTACTGCACACACTTTTGGCCACATTTTTACTAAATGCGGCCAAAGATTATAGAATAACACAAGACCCGTCACTCGTATTGTTTTGAATGGGAGAAAGTACAATGCGCAACTAAATAAGAGCTCTAAATAAGAGCCAATCGCCGATTGGTGAAGTCATGGTATCACTGCAGCGGCAGTTAGAATCTCCGGTTCCTATAGAAATGGTCAGATGCGCGCCTCCAAAATGAGACAAGAAAAGAGACGTGCTCTTAGGACTGGGCATGAGAACTAGCTTGATCCAGCCTGAAAAATGCAGTTTTTCCTCATGATTCGAGATATTCGAAACAAAATTTATAAGACAGTTGTTGTCAGATTTCATATCTGAAATTTAATCGAAAGCTTGGCAAACAGCTTTGGAGAATTTGATGTTTCCCCATTCAAAGAGAAGCATTTGCATGCCCGAGAGGCGTTTCAAAGATGGCCGAGTGAAATGCCGTGTCTTAAAGGGACTTTGATGCGGCTCTCAGCAGTGTGGGCGGTGTTGGGATGGTTTATTTTGAACTTCTTGTCAAAACCACTTGTTCTGACTTGCTTGTTTTATGCAGATGCTGTTTGTTTGCAGCATTTAGAATAAGATCAGGGCTTAATGAGTGTAACATCAGTATCTGTGCGAGTCGTTCTCTACACTGAGGGTCGACTGGATTGTGACCCTTGAGTCTCAACACTGTTTGTAGGCTCTGGTACAACAAAGACTGTGCAAAAAAAGCAATGTATGGTGTCGCAGTCTATTAATAACCTGCATTTGATCTTGTATATAATATAATATAATTTAAAGTTCCTTACACAACTCCAGTGTCATTGAAACACAACCAGAATTACACTTGGCACAATTTCAAATACCCTAAACATCAAAGGCTCAAAACTGATGCGCCATTAAATTTCCATAGCAAGTCTAAATTCCCATGGGGTAAAACTGGTAGATAGAATTGCAGTGAGATTTTTCCCAGATGGTAGTACTTTTTATTTCTCCTGACAATTACGAGAAAGTACAGACCATCCCTGTCAGAATCTCTGCGCCCAAATCCTCTTCTGAACTGAAAACCTCTAAGAGTTTCTGCACTGCTAACATCACAGACAAAGCTCAACCCGAGCTACCAACATTATCCTCTTTAAGACAGAATTGTGGACTTCATAGCGCACAGATTATCCTGTGATTTTGTTGCTCTTGCTTATTGTGTGTCATTCTATCCGTATTGATAGAAGTCATAAAACCTGTGTGTCACCTCATCATTCCACTGCTTTATGGTTCATGGTTTATAGCAAGATCTGTTGATTCATTGATTGCCCTACTGAGTTCTCAAACAGTGATTCATCTTCATGTTGACTGAAAACAGTCCCCGTAAGTACGGTCTTAGAATTGCCCCGATGAACATTCTCTAATGCGCTTGACACCAGAAGCATCAATTGGACCCAACACCAATGTGCCATTTTGAAGCAGTGCCCTGCACATTACAGTGCACCAGAGACAGTAACGAAGAAAAAACCTGGGATGGGTGCTGAAACAACATTAAGAGCCCTGGCTGTTCTCATTTCTTTTTGGAGGTTGCTTAGTAACTTTTCCCCCATGATGGCAATATGAGACCTGTGTGAGTTGCGGCACTTCAACCTGATTCATGTTGGTGCCCTTTGCAATCTCAGGTTCACTCAGAAGGCCTATCCAACAAGGAACTGCAGAGGTGAGTGCTTCACTTCTAATAATGCCTGTAGGCCACAATCTCTTCCAGCCAGAGCTAGTCATCTCACAGACTTTTAGACATAGGCCCTACTGTTTCCAATAAAACATATATTCAAACCAAGTTAGAACAAAGTACAAGATCCTTGCAAATAACTACAGTAGCAAGACCATTGTAAATGATGTGAAAAGCATGAAAACTTTCCAAAATTATCTCTATAGAGTAACATTGTACTTATATTGTAATTATTACAAGTGTGTTTTAATTGCTGGCTGCCTAAGGCCCTGTTCACACACACACAACACTTTTTTGCTCAGTGGAACAACAAAAAAGTCCTGTTTATAAAAGTTGATCTTTTAATTGGAGCACCCAGTTTTTTTGCAAAAGACACTAGAGGTATGAGCAAAGGTTGAAGACTGTCACAATCCCCAGCTGGAGTACCATTGATATCCACCAGAGGGCACTCCCCTCTTTTTCAGTGTTATTCTGTCCTGGACTACACTTCCCATAATCCATTGCCTGGTCTCATATGCCTGATTACATCCACCTGTCTCTCATCATCTTGATAACCCTGCCTATTTAATCCCGGTGTATTCAATCATTCATTGCGAAGTCTTGTATGTGTCACAGTCTTGTATCTGTTCCCTGGTTTTGATCCTACTGCCATTTTTTCTGGATTCACCCTGTCTGCCTGAATTCCTGCTCTGGTGTATGTTTTGGATTGTGTTTTGACCTTTGCCAGTTTTTGGATTATCCTTTAATAAACTGCATTGGATCCTCAACCTTTGTGTCTCCAAGCAGTATGTAACAAAGATGTCCATCTAGCGCATGTTTACAGCGGAAAACATTGGAAACATAGTGCAGTGGAATGGAAAAACACGCTCAGCCTTTTTTATAGTTCATGCAAAAATGAAAATTACCCCATAGTTTACTCACCCTCAAGCCATCCTAGGTGCATACGACCATCTTCTTTCAGACGAACACAATCTGAGATATATTAAAGCTATCCTGGCTCATCCAAGCTTTATAATGGTAGTGATTGGAAGAGATTTTGAAGTCCAAAAAAAGTGCATTCATCATAAAACGTACTCCATGCATTTGTGTCCTTATTTAAAACTTTATAAAGTAAAATAACGAGCTTCCGGTGTGACAGAGGATTTTTGGGTGAACTATCCCTTTAATAAGTTCATTGTGTTCGCTTAACTAAATACATGAAGTTAAACAATCACATAACATGTACTATACATTCATCTCTGGCTGATAAATACTTCCTAAATTGTAACATTGAAACAAGCGGCTTTGAAAAGCTCTATGCAAATGAACTTGAATTGAATTTAAATGAATTCAATGAAAATGCTACGCATTCTCACATATTCCGTAAACTGAAATCTCAAGCTCATTTCTATGGGATGTTCTGTAAAGCTTTTATGGTGTTGGTGCTGTATGGTTACCACAGTTAAAGATGGGGAGGGACAGTATATAGGTCTTGTATTGTGCGGTGGTCTTAAAGTACCTACTGCAGGAATTACACAACATAAAAGAAAAATAATCATTCATTTTATGTAAATACATCCTAATATGTTTTGAAATAAATTGGATTTTTCTTTGCCATTCAATTTAGTCTTCACTATTTTCCACTCTGCATCTCTAATCCTCCAGCAGCGGCATCGGCAACTAACCCTAAATCATCCCGAAATCAGGCAAGTGGAACCAGTGAT
The DNA here is from genome assembly GCA_037194245.1 of Opsariichthys bidens. Taxonomy (NCBI): domain Eukaryota; kingdom Metazoa; phylum Chordata; class Actinopteri; order Cypriniformes; family Xenocyprididae; genus Opsariichthys; species Opsariichthys bidens. The sequence goes on from CM074278.1 coordinate 30,155,752, forward strand.
TACAGCATTTCATAATCCACTGAAGACAGGCACAGCAGTCTGTATAGTGTATAAAGAGAGACGAGCCTATGTGGAAACCATTAATAGCATTAGAATAGAACTCTTTCCAGCTAAATTGGAGTGCTGCAATGCAAACACATGAAGAAGAGACGGATGTGAACTGGTCAACGGGAAACAGAGGGAAAGTGAGAGATCTTGCCCCATACATGCTGCAGATGATTTCAAATTCCCTCTTGTTTGCTTTGCCGTGTATTGTAGCCTGCAGTCGGCTTTTCCTCTATTTGCTTGTTCTTCTGGAGGAAGGCCTGAAGCAGGATAGTGCTGTGGGCTTAGCAACTTAAAATAGGACACTGAACTGAACTGTAAAGAAGAAAAAAGTTGAAGAAACTAACAAAAGCAAACATGGCATGCATTGAATTTAAACTAGGAAGTCAAGACCTGTACTCGATTTGAGGAAAAGGAAACCTTCTAGCTCATTTTGTTGTTGGATACGTGTGCATACATCCATATGGATATTTGAACTCTCTTTTTCTTCTTCTCTTTGACGTCCTTTAACGGAGTAAGTTAGGTTACCTCGCAAGATCTTAGATTCAGACAAACTGCTTGGAATCTTAAAGGCATCAAAGTTTCTGATGAATCAGAAATTTTAAGATCTTCTTCTCTTTCAAGTGCATGTCTCGGTACCCGTGAGAACATCTGGTGGCAAAGTTCAGCCTTCTCATTTACTGCACCTGCCAAACTCATTTGCGAGGAATCAAAAATAAGGAAACTAATTAAAGTTACGACGGTGCCAAATAGTGTTTCCCCAATTTTACTTTGTTCTCTTTGAACTATAGAGAGAGTTTGAAGAGGAGACATCTGCATGTTTGATCCTCTTCTCTTCACTTTCTCCTGACAACACTCTGAGCAGTTGTGAAGGGAATCTTTGGGAGACATGTGTAGAATGACAAAGGAATCACACAACTCATTTCCTCTAGCTCATTTTCCTCACATTTCTTCCCGTTGTTCATCTCGCTGGAGCGAAATTAATAACCGATCACCAGTCAAAGTCACTACAGTGGGGAAGATGACGATTGTGGTTGTTTAGACTTCATTTCTGGGACTTCTGGGAAACCGAAATACATTTTGTAAGATAACAAATGATTGAAATAGCGCCAGCAGATGAAACAAAGCGATTTTCCGACTCATAGCTCACTTTTGATAGCAAGATCATCAGTGAAGAGGCGCTTTATTTACAGCATTCGGTTAGATGATGGATTTTGCTCCCATGAATTTATCAGATTTATTACTGTTATGATTTTCACACTATACTGTCATCATTCACGCATTTGCAATGTACTGAGGCATGGATTATGAAGGAACCGTTTTGCATTTTCATCTGACTCGAAAAAGTTTATCTACAGTGTTTGTGACAAAAATGTACTTTCAAACGTGCATATCACAAGCATATGAGCTTAAGGGTTAAATAAAATAAAATATAACAAAAAACTAAAGTTTTACACTTTATTGAATGATATGCAAGTGGAAACAAAAGTGATATGATAATATATGAAACTAAACATATATATATATATATATATATATATATACAACTTAACTTAAACTTTTCATTAAACCGGAGACAAAATTATATTTCAACCTACTGTAAATTAAAAGAATGCTTTTATTCCTTACGGTTTTGCTATTGTGATAAGGGTTCATATAGTTTGGACAAAGTAGAAGGATCTTTTTGTCTTCTGTGATGTTGTGACACCTGTGCAGAGCTGGGGAACTTTTTTTTTTATTTAATTTTATTTCTCTTTTATTTTTTAATGAGCAAAACACTGTGTTTGGAATGAATTACCCGCGTTACGGTTCATTCTGCCTCCGCAAATGATTTCATGTTGACACAGGCAGGTGTAAGTCACAATTAGACACAAATGAGCATCATTCACAAGTACAAGAACTGAATTAATATGAAGACGTCTTACAGTCCCCATCTTTCCCACAGTAATTCTCCCATCTAGCATCTTGCCTGATCCTATCAAATTAAATCAGATTTGTGTTGTAGTGAAAGACAAGAGAAAAGGAAGTACCTTGTCATTTTGGACAGTAATTTTTTAAGCGGTTCACGAACGGCATTTCATGAGACTGAAATCTGAGAAGTCTTCACACCACGGATGACATTTAAGAGAAACTTTCCCTCGAACGAAACTACTTGTTTCTTCGCACAAATTGTTACTGAATAGAAATTGCATGATGAAACTGGAATTACATTACACATTTTAGGTAATATAATCTTACTACTTTTACTTTTGACCCAACTCATTTATCTCTTGATGCTTTGCTTCTGCCGCAGAATTAAAAAAAAGAAAAGAAAAGATGATAAGTTTGACTTTTTATCTCACAATTGACCCTTCGCAAAGACCCGCCCCCTTTAGTTACCGTTGCTATGTCCGACAAACCATGCGCTCCATTCATGTTTTTTTCATCACTCATCAGTAATTATTTTAAGAAGTTAAAACAATAAATAGCGTATAGTGTCTCTTTAATGTGTCGTGACAGATCGCGGTCGCTCCTTCAAGCGGCTCGTGAAGCGATCATCTCTTCGAATTAGTTCATTTATAGCATCAAATAAACATGAATGAACATCAGAAGGAATGTTGTTTTTTGATGTTGTAGGAATGTTGTAATTTGAGAATTCCGAAATTCAGAATTGTGAGATAAAGCCTCTTTTTTTATTCCATAATTATATCATGAATTTGAATAAGACAATCTTGTACCGCAGTGATATAAAACTATAAACAAAAATAAAATAAAATAAAATATGTTAATTAACAACACGAAGTGCATTTAACATGACATTACATCAGGGTTTTCCAAACTGGTATGTAAAGGAACCGCAGGGAGTTCGGAAGTCGATGAAAAGTGAATAACTATATGCAATTTACTGTTCTAGAAAGGAGAAAAAGAATTAGTGAAAATATGCATTTTGCAAGATAAATAAATAGCTCACCCAAAATTGAATTACTCACCCTCAAGCAAATATAGGTGTAAACGACTTTCTTCTTTCAGCCAAACACAACTGGAGCTATAATAAATAATATCCTGGCTCTTCCTAGCTTCTTAATGGAATTGTCTGAGTTTTTGAAGCGTTAAAAAACTGATCCATCCATCATAAAAGTAATCCATAGGACTCAGTTAATGAGAGCGTGTTTACACGACACCATTTTCAACTAAAAACCGAAACTTTATACGCGTTTTGGCCATTCATTCACACGACAACAGCGTTTTGGGTGCCTGAAAATGCTGAAAACTTTTAAAAACGGGTTTCAAAGGGAAAATTTTTGAAAACAATCCTATCATCATCTCTGTGTAAACTACAAAAACACAAATTTGTGAAAACAGTGTCTATTCAGTCTAAAGGCGTGTAGCGTTTCTTTGCAAAGGGACATCGCCACCTACTGGCCTGGCATAAATAAGAGTTTTGAATCGTTTTTGCAGATCCTTGTGATCGGGATGGAAACTTTTCCATCTTTTGACATCATTGTCATGTAAATGCACCCTGAATACAATTGTAAACCAGACTACTGTTAATTTATTTTATAAAACACGTGACCGCCTGATTTTTGTTTTTAAAATTTTTGATTCAAATGAAATTTTGTTTTACTGTTTAAATGTTTTTTGACTTGACTCAGAATTTCCTGAAAATTTTTTTGATAGCATTGAATTTATTGATTGATGTCCTGTGCAATATTTGAGCGTATTTTGATTTTACTGTGATGTTCGTTTCTTTGTTAGTGCATTTTTGTTGTTTGTTTGTTTTTGTTTGTTTATTTTTTATACTATTTACAGCTTTAATATAGATGATTAGTGCATGAAAATAAAGTGTTTTTTTTTTGTTTTAATGGTTTTGACACGTAAGAGCTTTACTGTGCAAGAAGTTTTAATGATAAAAGCTTTTTAATGCTTTAGTTCATAAAATTGAAGCTTTTTATGTAATAATGAGTGCCTAGATGAACATTGTAAAACTTTGGTGTTGTATAACATTAAACGTTATGTTTGCGTGGTGTGCTTTGTTTAGCCATCAGTTATTATGTATAACGTAAAACGATTTATAATAAAATAAAATGTTTGAGTTTGTTTAAAAAAAATGCATAGTAAAAAATTGTAAAATTTTTTAAATTATTAGTACGTGTCTTGTTTTGTTTAATTTAAAAGTGGTATTCATTTATGGATGTCCAATATTTACTTTATTGTCACAAATTAAATTATAGTCTTCGGTAATATGTGTTACTTGATTATTTGTAAATATGGTTTTAATTGTACGTTTACATATTGGCGCTTTATTATACATGTATGTGGTGATTGAGGATAATTTTTTAATTATTTGCTGTTTGTTTACATAGCTTTACGGTTGTATAAACATGATTGAAGGGAATTTTTCGTCTAGAAGGTGTTTTACATAGCTACGTCAGATATTAGATAGTTTGATATTATATATAAAAATAGCTTGTTATATATTTTTTCTGATCATGATGTTTATATGTATTAAAAGGTAGTATATGACATGTAAATTGCTTGAGGTGAGATGGAATGATTTTGGGTAATATTGAAACGTTATGAATATGCTTATGATCTAAAATACACTGACATTTATGGTGTATTGATGCAGCTATATTATGAAGTTAATGCTTTTTATCAGAAAGTATGTATGCGCTTATATTTATTGTTTGGTCCTGTATGATGAATCCTATTTTTGATTAATGTTTAATGTGATGCATTTATTCGCTTTATGAAGCTTTATTATTTTCATTTTTGATATATTATTGAACTTCACGTTTACTTTAATGTAGGCCCGTTTATTGCGCTTTTCTACTTATTATAATAAACTGTCTTTTTCTTCTATGCTTTTGATGAAGGCCCATTTTTCTCTTTTTAGTCTAAGAATTACCTTACACACTCTATTTTAACGTTAATTTGAAAAGTTTGAAACCGTTCTGTACTTTTTACGTAAAAACTACAACTTGACAGTTTGTTATTTTGGCTTTGGTCTTTGTGTTTTTTCTTTACTCGTAATTTCTTTCTAATATCTATTTCTTTTAAGAAATTCCTGTTGTGGAAACAACGTATTTTGGACTTGCAACTTAAGTTATTTTAAGCGTGGTCAGTCTGACTTTTTCTGCACTTCTGAAGAATTGGATAGACGGAAATCATTCAATTTCTTAATTGTGTGTCCAATTCTTCAATCCTTGTCAGTTTAAATCTTGGAGTTCTCGCTGAACTTCCCATCATATTTGAGCTTGCTTGTTATCCCTCAAAAGAATCCATTGACTTAATCAGATGTTTGCATCACACTGTAATTCCATTGCATCCAAATCAAAAATCTTCAAGATCGTTTTATAGCACCTTGCAAGCAAAATAAATAAATGAAAAATTTTTTAAACACATTTGCTTTACAAACACCAGCACATCATATAATTCATCAGTTTAAAAAAGATTTAAAAAAAACACAACAAATTAGTCTGAAAAATAATCTTAAAGAGTTGATTGTGAAGCAAGAAAAACACAGTCCCCTATTTTTTTCTTTTTTATATGTGGAAGCATAAGAACGAAAAAATCAGTCAGTCCTATTTTAGTTGCTTGGATTGCTAATCACCTGGTACTGTGTCTCAAAAAATGAACCTAGAGCCTCAAAGCTATTGCTGAAAATTAGCCCATGTGATTTTTTTTCTTAGATGTGTTGTGGCCCAATCCTGGTTTGTGGTTCAATGAGGTTTTTTAAAGTTTGCACCTGAGCATAGATAGTAACAAAATTTTCAGCAGTATACTATGTAGACGATGGAGTTTGCAGGTTGTAATGGTTGTTCATCACCAGGTGTTGCGCAGTTGCAATCTTGTCCCCCTTAACTTTGTTGTCCATTGCCAAAGCATCTTTTTACACATCGTGGAAACCAAAGCAAAACAGCAATGGCAATTAATCATAGGGTAGAATTTTTTCAGAGCAACTTTCAGTAGTTCTACAAACAAACAGATTCAGTAGAGAAACTTTCCACTAGGGTGTAATGAGAATCTCCACAGAATAGCCAATCTGTGACGCAAGAAAAAAAATTAAAGTTTTCTTGATATTTTGTACAGCCAGGACTGACAATATAATCCACTAAACCATGTGTACAAACATGTTTTTTCTGCTGCCATAACCAGCAAATCTGATTATTTTTTGTTTTTTTAAATTTAAACACATTGAACCTGAAATGTTAATAGAAGTTTTGCAACAAACATTTGAAATATTTGTTTTTTCTTGGAAATTCCATTTAAAAAACATGGTGATGAAAATTTTAATATTGATTGTTTTGCTTTTAATCAAATAAAAATAATTTTGCTTTTTGAATGAAAAAGTTTTGCTTTAATGAATTGGGTATAAATTTAGGTTTGGAGACATGACTAGCACTGAGAAAACCATTTTTTCTGACATTGTGACAATCACAGACTGGATGGCACATTGAAAGAACTGGGAAAGTGAATGAATTGTGACTGCACATTGTTGTGCAATTGTTGCTGACAAATTTGTGAAAAAGTTATTGCCTGAATTTGTGGGCAATTCACAGTATACTGAGAGAGAAGAGTTTGTATCTGGAGAAAAGTTGATGAAGGAAGACTGCACTCAAAAAACATTCTGCAGTTTTTGGAAAGAACTAGATTTTAAAAAAAAGAGAAAGAAGAATAATCTTGAAGGTAACTTTTCTTGATGCGACAATTTTTCATTTTGAGTTTTCGCACTTTTATGTTTATTTCATTTTCCCGTAACGGTCTTTTTTTTGTAAAATGCAGGAGGTCTTTGTTTTTTTAAAAAATTTTTTTTCTTCTTTTATTATTCCTGTTGATTTTCTTTGTCCTTGACCTTTCTTTTTCTTCTAAAAAGTTTTTTCACATATGAACACTGAATAAAATAAATTCAGGACTTTGAATCAAAAATGACAGTCACTCTTCCATGATCATTTTACTGTTTCATCAAATTTTTTTCCAGTTTTTTCATTGTGGGGATTGCCCATGCCAATTTTCTGCCCTGCAACTTCTTTTTTGGTTTGAAAGATATTGTAGATCTTGTATTGGTAATATCTTTGACAGAAAACTCACGATTTAAAATAGCTTGTTTTTTATGTGAGAACCTCTTCCCATACAAAAGATCATTAGCATTCACCTTAGTTACCAATCTGAAGATCTTTTTGGTTTCTATCCACTGATTTCCTGAGAAATCCCCTTTCTTTCAAACTCTTGGCCCTCTAACATGACTTTAATTCGCATAGCTGAATTTATTGAGTTCTTCTGTTGTCACTCTCACACCACTGCTTCAAGCTTCAATTTGCCGTCTGTTGTTAGCACAACCAACTGCTTCAAGAATGTGGCTCTGTCGTTGTGGAGCTCTCAATCAGTTTCATATTTTGATTCACAACATCATCTCTTCCTCTCTGATGTTCTGATGTGAAGTATATCACATAACTGTACAACAGAAACACCACAAACTTAAATGAAGTTGTTTGGCCAAGGAAACACACAAACAACCCAAACCTGGACGTTGTGTGCTTGGCCAAAACTGTATGGAGAATGTTCAGCACAACCTACAGAGGGTGTATTGTATTTTTTTTTGAGTTGTTTCAGGACTTCCAGATTTCACCTACATTGCAGCGATTGGGCATTTTATAGCATTGAACTTGTTCATTGTCATCTCTATTGATGCATGGTATTACAGACATTAGTGACTTTTAGACTTGGTCCATACATCTGACAAGAAGATGAACACTTTTAGAGATCCATGGATTGACTCTTAAGATATCTTAACATGTCTTACAGACAGAAAATGTTTCTAAAGTTGTTCTAAATTCTAAGAGACCCTTCAACTTGATGACAAGATTGTTTCTAAATTCTACGAAAAATCTAGCAAGATGAAGTTATTTATTTAAATTTATTTAGATTTTTCTTTAATTCAGAAAGAATGAATCTTATTTATTTTTATTTTCTTTTTCCCTTTAGTCATGTGATGAGCAAACGAATTCAGAATATTATTTTGTGATTGAGTTTTTCAGAGTGAAAAGAAAGTTGGGAGGAATGGACTGCCAAGCTGGATGTGATTGTAGAAAAAGTATGAAAAAAAGAGGGAAACTTTTTGTAGGGATGTTCTGAGTCATTGGAAAAAACATTGGACCTTGCACTCTGCTTTTTATTTAAATGTTTAGACAACACTGGAGAACAAGCATCTAAAGATAATGGGAATGTGTGACTAATGATGATTCATGCTCAGAGACTCTGATTCTCTTGCACTCTAAAGATTATATCTTGTCTCTCCCCCATCTCTCCAAACTGTTTGAAATGATAATCAACAGTGGCCAAAAGAGTTTTCAATAAAACTGTTTTTTTATTTTCACTGAAAGTGAAACTGAGAATTTAATACTCTTTAGCTTCTGTTACTGAGAAAGAATAAGAGAGAGAAGGGAAGATTTTTAGGTTTTATGAATCTAAACAGTCTGATGAAACCAAGAGTTTAAAAGTATTCTATAGAAGAAAGTAGAGAGTGATGAGAAGTGAAAAGTCTACAATCTATAAATCTAGTTCCACCTGAAGTCCTAAAATGAACACTCCTTCAATGGGTGCAGATTAAGGGGTGCAGGATTTAAAAATGAAGATGCTAAACCCTGACATGGGAAGTAACAGAATTGATATCTGAAAACCTATGCACTTTGAAGAATTGAAGAAAAAAATATGATGCTTTGGTATCTAAAACCAAAAAAAAAGAAGCAAATTTACCAGAAGCGCAAAATCCCACGCCAAATCCCATCCCGACCTACAAAGAAAAATCAGCATCTCACCCATCCCTACCAAATCAGAATACCACAAAAAAAGAGCTTGGAAAAGGAAGTGGATTGCAAAAACAAAAAAGAGACAATCAAACATTGCATTGACAAAGACAAGAAAGAAATCAAACACCAATTTGTTGAAAAGAGAAGAAAGAAAAAAAAAACCTCCTTGTTGAGACAAGAACTGCAAGGAAAGATTGCCAGCTCTGAATTCAACAAATTATAGTAAATTTTATTTATTTTATTGAAAAATGTTTTAATTAATGTAATTTTCCTGAATTTTTTATTTTTTTTTAAATGGATTTTTTAAATGTTTAATTTTTTTTTTTGTTGTCTTAGATGCCCTAAATATACCTTTTGTAAAGTACATTTTTTAAGTTTTTTTTCAAAATTTTATTATCTACTATTTCTAATTTTTTTTTTTTACAGAAGCATTTTTTCTTTTTTAACTTCGACTTTATAAAGTGCGAAGTTTTTGCCTTTCACGACCTTATTTTTCTAGCATTATTTTGTTAGCAGGTGTGGAGGAGCAGACTCAGCTTCTCCTAACTATTAGGAGAAAATTAATGTTTCAGATTATGAAACAAAAAAAAATTAAGGACACTATTAAAGTTATGGATCAGGTATGGCGAACAAAATTGCTTGTCTTGAACATTTAGGGTAGTTTTTGGAATATCAATCAGAGACATCCCTTGAACATTTTGTGGAATCATGACATAGACATCAGGAAAATAGTGTAAATGCATAACTGCAAAAGAAATATGAAGAAAATGCATGTTTTTGAAAATTTCTCCAACCAATGTTGAAAATGCAAAAATTTAAGAAAATTTTCCAACCAAAATGCACCTTAAATTTGTTTCTTACCATATGAACATTGAAATATTGTTTTTTTCACCAAAAAACACAAGAACTATAATATCATTATACCCTTCAGAACATACATGCGAAGGTATATTTCTCAAGTGGGAGAGAATTTCAAAGCGGTAGAATGGAGATCTTCAACTTTGACATTCATCAATCAAAGATAAGAACCAACATCAAAGAACTGCAGCATTTCCCTTTTGTCAAGCCTTCTTAACAAACAAATTTTGGATTAATACTTGACATTTGTTGTGTTGTGGGGAAATTTTGGATTTGTTAGTGACACATTTATTTGGAATTGTGAGTTTGTGTGTGACTATCATCCCCAGAACATCAAAATGTGTGTTTCTTCACAGAACACAAAAGAATGTCATTAATAAGAATGTTAGAAATGTTTTGTCCTAATGTTAAGGTCTTAAGGAGAGAGGATGACCGGAGACCACTTTGAGAGAGTTTGTGATCCGTTGAAATGAGAGAGAGAATGTGGAATTGACATAGATGCATTGTTTGTGATCGTGGAAGTCATAAATGGTGTGGAAGTACTAATTGAAGTACTAAATTGTGTGCCCCTGTGTTGCATGAGCCTGTGCCATGATGCATGTGCCTGTTTAATTTCCTTTGGACCTTCATACTCTTGAGGACTCAAATATACCTTCAACTATAATGACATAGAGAAGATTTCAAATGAGAGTAAGCGAGAGAGCCGACGGGTCAAGCGAGCGACAGGATTAACCACTTCAACCCTACCACCAGGACAATTTTTTTTTCCAGTGTAAATTTCTTTTGAAGATGTTCTTTTACAATTTCACATTTTTAGATGTTTTACTTTTTTAATTTGTTTTATCTTTTTTAGTTTGTTTATTTGTTTTTTAAGTTTAAGTTGTTTTACAAAAAATTAAAATATAGTTTACCCAAAATTAAAAATCTTTTCGTTAATTTTTATTTTAAGCTTCAAATATTTAACTTTAATTAAATTTGGTTTTCAGAGACATTTATTTTTTTTGTGAGAGAATTTTTTTTTTTTTTTTTTTTTTTTTTTTTTTTTTTTTTCTTTTTTTTTTGGGTTTTGTTTTGTTTTTTTTGTGTTTTACACTTTTTTTTTTTAAACAAATTTTTTTTTTTTTCAGAACTTAACTTCAGAAGAGAATGTGTCTAAATGGATTGAATAGTTGTATGATATACATTAGTACTATACACAATTGTGTACTATATTTGTTTTATTATATTTGTTTGTATGAACTGTAAAAAGTGTAAAAAAAAAAAATTATATACAAAAAAATAATGTCAAAAGTTTTGATGCTAAAAGTCATTTCATTATGATGATAAAAATATTTTAAATTAAATAAATTTATTTATTTTTATTGTTATTTTTAAATTTAAATTGTTTTTTGTTTTTGATTAGATGTAATGTAAAGTAAAAGAAGAAAGTTAATACAAAAAAAATTAACAAAGACAAATTTAATTTGAGATTAAATTTAAAAAAAATCTTTATTTTGATCAAAGATACTTTTTTTTTGGCTGCTAAAGTAATGGATATTTCTTCTTGTAAAAAAAAAAAATTTCAAGAAAAAAAAGTAAAAATAATTAGATAAACAAGTTGACGCAAAATTTTACTTTGATCCCAATGAAACACTTTTTTCAGTGTACTTCCGAAGTAAAGAGATGGATTTTTGTAAGAAAAATATCCATATTTAAAACTTTATAAACTATAATCCCTGGCTTCTGGCAATGGCTATACATGCATTCACGAGAGTGTCAAACTATAGTCTGACAGTAATTCAGTTTTGCAATCTGATAACATAATCCTGATTATGTATAATCAGTTACAACCCAGCACTGATCATATACACGTAATCTACTAGTTATTTGAAGTAACGCACAGATAAAGTGAATTCATTTTTGCACAGTATGAATCTGTAAGCAATCTGCCAGGTGACTGGACACTGCGTGCGACTTAAGTACCTTTACTGACTTCTTGTAGGCATCATTCTATGAGTCAGACTGAAGAAATGCTTTTCACATATCCTCTGATTCATTCAGGTGCAGTTTTGCCTGGTAAGCATCACAAAAGGGTCCTCTAGCTTGGCTGAAAAAGCCCTGCTATGTGATCTAAAACCAATTTCACTGGTAGAATAAGCCAACACACATTTCCTTATCTTCCCCTTGCAGTCCAAACGCCCAGGCATAACCGCGAGAGGTGAAGCATGGTGCAAAAAAAAAAAAAAAAAAAAATATATAAATAAATAAAAACAGAATCTAATTTTAAAGGTAAGCACCAAACAAAAGCAATGCTTTAAGAGTGTTACCGAGCAGGGATAAGCAGGTGTTTGGCACGCCATGAAAAGGTGAACCTCCAGTTTAATTTGGTCTCAACGCTTTGGCCTCCTGCTAAGAGAACAGACCAGCGATTTGGCCTTTCCTCTTCTCTCTCCAGTAGCAGCAGATATGAAAAACCTTCTTTGTGTGACCTTTGATTTTTATAACCACCCCGTATATCACAGTTTATTTCAAATTTTTTAAAGGCAGTATGGAAATGAACCAAATAAATCAATAAGCTTGGTATTGTGCCTAACAATGCCCCTTAGCTCTTATAAATTCACTGTAAACCACAGCTGCACGGCTTTTATTAAACAGTTACCACACAATACAAATATTAAAGGCAAAAAAAATATCAATGCAATTTTCATGAAGTAAAAGAAATCACTAAAAGCCTTCCTTCCGCTAGAAAAACTAGTCCCTAACTGTGAACAGCAAGAGAAGTTACACTATTATGCCAGTAGATGGCAGCAAAGACTGTCTTTATGAGTGAGTCAGTCAGTAGCGAAAACTTTTACGTTGAAAAGACCGAAACTTGTGAATGCGGAACAACAGACAAAATGCTTTGTCTAGCGCTGGACATGGGGAAACCCATAAAAGACAAGATATCACAGCGGACATTCAAACGGATTTTTAATTACGAACATAGCACTGACCTGAAAGAAAACGCTGTACCTAAAGGCAGGTACATTCGCGCTCTCTCTGACACAATACTGTACTATAATACAGTGAGCAGAACATGCTTAGGTTTCATTTTATCGTGAATAAGCACAGCTATCGACCAATCAGAATCAAGGACTGGAACTAATGGTGCACAATGCCTTTTAGGGAGATCAATTTCAAGCTGGGAAAATGTTTTATGGACTCAATAGGGGGAAAAAAAGCCATTTTAGTTATTATTTTAGTATTATTCATATACTAATACATATTTTCATTTTAATTTAAGCTTTAGTGATTTTGTTATGAGCTTTTGTAATTATACATAACCCCGAATCCCCCATTTTGTCCGACAAAGCAGTCAGGGGAGTTAGGAGATTAACGTTGCTGAACTTGAAAAATTGCGTGTACTCACATCTTTCTGCGCTTGAAACAAACTTTCTTCTGATGTTCATTCATGTTTATTTGTCGCTATAAATGAACTCGTACCACCCACGGTGGAACAAGGATAATACTTGGCAAAGCCACATGGCAAACATGAGGGTTTAAATACACAAGGACTAATCACTAGACAAGGGACACCCGTGAACAATCAAACCAATGACAACATGGGACGCAGAGAGCACATGACAGGATCACATGACACAAACAAAGGAAACACATGGCTACAGGGACATGAAACATGACAAAAAGAGACAAACTATAACAAAACCCAACACCCAGGGCTGGGTAGGTCACTTTTAAAATGTATTTCACTACAGATTACAAAATACATGCTTTGAAAAGTAATTTGTAACGTATTTCGTTATATTACTCAAGCTTAGTAACTTAATCTAAATACTTGAGAATACTTTGGAATACTAATAAGTGTGGAACAAACAACAAAAAAATGGTAATTGCAAGATTTTATCTCACAATTCTGACTTTTTCCCTCAGAATTGCGTGATATAAACTCGCAATATTGAGAAAAGTCAGAATTATGAGATATAAACTCACAATCTAAATTCACAATTGCAAGAAAATTTTTAAATCTCCTAATTCTGACTTTATTACTTGCAATTGTGAGTTTAAATCTTGCAGTTTTGAGAAAAAGAAATCAGAATTGAAACAAATTGTGAGAAAAAGTTGCAGTGACGAGTGAATTATAAAATGACTCACAAAACATGAAAACAGTCGTGGATCATCCAGTAATGACAGGACAGTTAAGTTAAGTTGGGCAATTTTTTTTTTTAATATAAATTCAGTCATTTTGTCTTGTTCAGGACAGTACTAAATAAAAATAACAACATTTTTATGATCCCTCTTAAAAGTATTAAAATATTGATGAAACTCTGCTCTTTCAGACTGTCAGAGTCAGAGAATCACCAATCGCTGTTTAAATGACATTAAAACTCAAAGTAATCACTTTGGTAATCTAAAACACTTTTCAGATGTAACTGTAATCTGATTACCACCCATTTCAAATGTACCTGTAACGAAATACAGTTACTCAAATTTTGTATTTTAAATACGTAACTAAGTTACTTGTATTTCGTTTCTCCCCAACCCTGCCATCACCACATGTGACATTTACATAATACATAATTTTATGTATTTCACATTATATAGTACACAATAAATTATACTTGATCATATCTTAAACTTATGAATAAGTAGTATTTGGTGGCTTTAGTGTAAATTTTACTATTTTATTTCCTATTTCCCTGCTTATTTTAGTCGCACAATAGTGTAAAATAACATTTGCAGCTTCCGGCGTTCTTTCTCCAGTGGCACAGCCATGATAAAACAGCGACAGTGCTGATTTGTTTCCAGCATGAGAGCAACAGGGAAACACTTTACTATGTGATGCAGTCAGATTGCATTTCCTCCCGCTGTGAGATGTCTTGCCGAGTCCTCCTGTTATAAACACCCCAGGGGCCTCCTCGACTCCTCATGAACACACGTCAATAGTCCTGTCCATTAAGCGAAGGGCTGCATGGAACGATATTTAGAGGTTATTGAAAGGCCACTTAGAGACATTTCTCTTGTAGATGAACATAAAGGCGTATTGCGTTTTTGTTCTTTTAGGATTTTAAAAAGAAATGTTCTCTTGACTCTATCATAATAACAACATTTGTCCTCTTATGTTTTTGCATGAATAGAAAAAAAAGCAGAAAGAAAGAAAAAGACTATGTTATACAAACTTTAGTGAAATGCGGTTAAAAATGATCTAAAATCTAATCTTCTTCTCATCAGGCCAGTGTTATAAATGAGAACACTTCCCCAGTAAGAATGCATAAAAGAAAAAAAAAACACAATACATTACAACTAATATCCAGAAAACAGATCAAAGTAATTATGCAGCAACAAAAACATGCAAAAAGCAGCATGAAAAATGCTGTCTTCTTCTGCCAGAACGACTGTAATTGATGATATCAGCAAGACAGAAAGGAATCCTGTGAAGGCGGACGGCAGGAGACAGAGCTGAGTCTTCTTATCAACAGCACTTCATAATTCATGTGCTTATGAATTATGCATTATCTGTGGTTTGAAAAGAGGAAGAGTTCCTTTGTAAACATGGGGAAATACAAGGCGAGACGTATCATTCAATAGCGTTTCTTCTTTATAGGTGGTCTTAAAAGCTTCTGGGCCTGAGGTCTTCATGCCAATTCACACCTCAGTCTTAAACTCTCAATTCCTGAGAAATAAAAATAGATTGTGAAGAGTAATGCACTCTGCTTGCTTGCTTCAGGTCAACTGTTCCTCTGGTAAGTATTGTCACTAGATGCTCGGGATACAATAAACCTCCAACATGATTAACGGACCAAAAAGGAAAAAAAAAGTCATGTTTCTTCAAGACCATGACATATGACTGTAAAATGCAGACGCAGTTATATTAGGATTATAATTCAGCTTTTAAGTTTACTTTAAACCATAATGCATGAACACTTGTCTTGTTACTTCAGGTCTCGTTGTTCGTTACGACTCTGGCAGGTTTAAAATGGGTTCATCCGTCATTTTAGATTATCCTGAAAAAAGATCAATGAATATTAATGCAATGAAAAAAAATCTCACCTTGAGACATAATTATTAATGACCATAGAAAAGTGAAAGCACAGACAGTAATTCATAAGAGCAGACGAGATTCACTTTTTATTAGAAAATGAAAGCTTGTGTAATTTTGTTTGCTGGTTACTTTTAAAAGATGAATGAGTCACTTTTGTTTTGAGTAATGCCAAGGCCTGGACGAAAACTGCAAGCTGTGAATTTAGTGCTGGTTTTGAGGGAAATTCTGCAGAATTCTAAAGTAATTCTAAGTACTAAAATCATGCTGATAAAAAGCATTAATTACATATTTATTTTAACAGCAGGTTATATGTGTCTGGGTTTATCTATTTGCTTTCGCTTTGGGTGGGTTTAATTCATGTTTTGGTTCAGTTTCCTTGATTTTCATCCGTTTCTATGGTTATTCATTGTTTGATTAGTCATTGCACCTGTGAGTCATTTCATCAATTTGTTTCGGTTTTGAGTCTTTAAAGGGATAGCCAAAAATTAAAATTCTGTCATAATTTACTCATGTAAATAATGAGTACCCATAAAGCCCGGAACCCGTAAGCCAAAGCCCGGAACACACCAAGCCGGACAGTTTTTGTTCGTCTACTGACTAAGTTTTCTCAGTGTGTTCCTCTGTTTTTTTCGGCCGATTCGACGTGTTGCAGAGAGAGAACTCTGATTGGCTGTTCAGTATAGCAAACGAGTCAGTTCACGAGAATATGAGCAAAAGTTATGAGCATGACTGATATTCAAAACGGTAAGCAAGCGCTGCTTTCTTTAGGATTTGTATGGTTTGTATACGTGCAGTCTTAGTCTTACAAGCAGTATCGCTTTCCGTTTTTGAATGAATATAGACAAATACATCTGATTAAATAGACAGTTATCTCCTTTATATGCAGGCGCAGAACCCATTGGGTTGACATCGGGTTGGTGTGTCCCGGCCTTAAGACTTTTGCTCATCTTCAGAACACAAATTAAGATGTTTTTAATGAAATTTGAGAGCTTTCTGTCCCTCCATTGATGGCAACTATCACTTTGACGCTTCAAAATGTTCATAAAGAGATCGTAAAACTAAGCCAGAGACACAATCGCTTTTTATGATGAACAGATTGAATTTAGGCTTTTATTTATTCACCTATAAACATTGATCAGTGAACATAAACAGAAGCTCAACCATACATGCTTGATGCATTAGAACAAATCTCATTGGTTCTTGCAGAATTTGAAACGTGAACCTCATTGTTTGTTGCATGTCAAGCAAACATGCTTTCCGTTCACCACAACCGATGTGTGCGTTGATGAGTGTTTATATGTGAATAAAAGCCTTAATTCAATCTGTTCATCATATAAATTGATCGTGTCTCTTCAGAAAATTTGGACTAAACCGCTCAATTGAGATGGATTATTTTTACGACCTCTTTATGAACTTTATAAAGCTGTAAAAAAGTGGTAGTTATGGACGGTCAATGGAGGGACAGAAATCTCTAATATTTCTTTAAAAAAAATCTTCGCAGAATTTACATTTTTGGGTGAATTATCCCTTTAAGCCCTGCTTTTTGTTCTGTTCATCTCTGTTTTCATCACATGTTAGTGCGGTTGTTCATATCTTTTGAACGGAGACTTTTGAAACCTAACCTTATAGTAAGTATGCAAATGTATGATTACACTGTAACAGTAAAAATGACACCTTAATAGTGTAACATAGAATACAGATACACAGCCTAAGTCCAAGTTTATATACTTTCTTCACACGCATATATCTTCACAAGAACCACTGCTTTCTCTGATCTTATATATGGTGGTTTTGATCTCTACAAGAGAGTCAGATGCCAAGGGAGGAATAAATGAGCATTTAAAGCTGCTCAATACTGCTGTCAGAAATCTTTCACAAGTACAGATGAGATTTTCCTCCAGAGATAATCTAAAGGTGACATTGTGAGGATACAGGACTGATGTGTCCATATGTGAGTGAGGGACACATCAAGACAGTGAAATAACCGCAGCTGCCGATTTCATGGTCAAATAGCCTACCTAGCCTTCTTCCTAATTATGTTTAAAATATAAAATCAATTTCAAATTTGGTCATCAGAGGACTGCTGGGCAATTTAACAAAAAGAGGTGAACGTAAACATGTTATCACATTGCACATGGGTTTATGAAAGAAGCACATTATGCAATAACCTTTCTTTATATTAAAAAAAAAAAAAAAAAAAAAAAAATATATATATATATATATATATATATATATATATATATATATATATATATAAACACAATAAAGTATATATAAATACGTATCATTTAAAGAAACAGTATTTCTATTTTTAAATAGTACTATTTAAATGTGTATCATAATATCATATATATTTTTTCAATATTATATTTTTACATTTATGTGTCATAAACCCACACAAATTTGAAAGAAAATGAGATTTTTTTAGATCATTTCCCTCATTTTATATATGTTCTATTAGCAGCTTGCAACACCAATAAAAATAAATAAATTAATAAATAAAAAAGAAGTTAATAAATGTAGTAGGATGTCAAAACTATTGCAGAATATTTTGTCAAAGCCTGTTTGACTGTGGTGACAATTGAATAAATGGAGCTGAAAATTAATCTGAAACCATCCTTTGGTCATTCACTGGTTCACGGAAGTAAACGCTAGATTTGCCAATATTTATCATAAACATTTGACACGTCAAACCCAAAACATGCTCAAATGTCTAATCAAAACCCGAGAAATATTCATATAAAAATGTCTCCTCCACTGACCAGATTTAAGATGTAATAGTCGTGAGAGATACAAATCACTGTGATTGAGATGGAAAAAATGTAATGCTTTACATGCGTAATTTTTTTCAATTCATCAGATTATTTCAGCTTTCCACCATCAATTTCATTCAGATAGAGCTTAATCGGATCGACTGAGGTTTTTATATGAGCTTTTCAGCCATCAATCCGGATCATTTGGTTTCTTGTAAACGTAGCTTTTGATAGATTTAAAATAAATGGAAAGATATTGACTGACAGGTGAAAACACTTTTTTTTTTTTTGGATGTTTTTTTTTTTTTTTAAGATAAAAGCTTCCATTCAGTTCTAACCGAAATCCAGAATTTTAAATAGCTCTACTGAAATGGATGTGGTTGTTTTTTTGTTTTTTTTGAAAGCAGTACTTCTGCATATTAAGCCTTGAGGCCAGTGAAGTGCACACCGAATACAGTCCCATTTTCTTGTGCTTTCAAGGAAACTGTTTAGCAGGACTACAAAGACTTTTCCGCAATGTTTTTTGGGGATGTGAAAAAAGCCCCAAACAACAAAGAATTTCATTTATTACGCCCATCTGCTGCCTGCCGCAAACATAGGACACGACATCAAGTTTTATGTCTCACTGCTTTTCCGCAATAATTCCATAAAATTTGGCTAACTAAATCAAAAACTATGACTCATCCTTCAAAACTTGAACATTAAGGGAGCTCGCTGACTCAATGTCCCTAAAGATGCTTTCTTCAGGCTCACGAAATTCTTGTTTCGAATTCAAAATCATTGTCCTAATATGCAAAAATCACTTCATAATCACTTTCCAGTAATGAGCTTTGGTGTCTGGTGGCGTGGAGTGACAGAGGCTTGGTCCAGGATCACTCTGCATTCAGGCCTCCTCAGCCACCAGCTCTGAGCTAAGCTCATTATGTAAAACACAGCACAGCGTGCAGACCACATCCTGCTGCCTAAACTCACACTGATCTACTGCCTGCGAAATCTATTTTAAGCTGACTGTGTCTGGGTTTGTCCTCTGAGAGCAGACACGGGATGCAAAAATCTCCACTGACATTGAGTCGCTCCTAACAAAACTAGCGCCTGTCACCCATCGGCTGAGAAAAGGTAGCAATGCTTACTACAAGTCCTCGAGAGAGAGAGAGAGAGAGAGAGAGAGAGAGAGAGAGAGGGGGAGAGGGGAGAGAGAGAGAGAGAGAGAGAGAGAAAAACTTGCTTTATTCCATCAGGTTAATTCAATCGTCCTATAATCTGCTGGGTGACAAAGATGTGAAGATATCCCGTTTATTTACATTTTGGTAAATTCGTGAATTTTTATGTTCTTAATCTCATTCGCTCGTTTTTATATGATTTTTCACCCCAGTGATGGACCTTCATGCTTAGGCTTCTTTCCTTCTAAAATTCGTATACGTTTATACTAATCAAATCCTACCAATCCATGCGAAATCAGAAACTCGTGAAATAAATGAGCTTTCTCATGACATCAGGTTGGGATTTCCATCATACCTCACAACAATTCTTGAAATCTATTTGCATAAAACCTGATAAGATGGAGCTAAATTATAAACATATAAAAGTTTATTAGTTCATACTGTTCCAATATTGCTACATGCTTCTTAAACATGACATGCATTTTCAAAACTGATCCTAATCAGGTTTAAGTTGGGTTTTTTTTTTGACATGAAAAATACATCTTAACAAAACAGGCCCTGCCCACTAGCATTTAGTCGCTTCACTGCTGACATTCCTATACACTTGATGTGAGCGTCACGTCGTGTCAAAAGCAAAGAGAACCTATAATAATAACTGACGATGATACAGTGTACAGATGCGCGTTCAGCTTCTAATGGACTCCACGCTTGAGTCTATTGACAAGTGGACAAATAAAAGAGTAGATGGAAGTGTATAGGAACTTTCCACTTTCATGAGTCCTCATTTGAACAGCTCGTTTTCTCATTACTGTAGAGATTTCAGAAGGAGATCAACATCAGGAAAATGAAACGTGGTTTATTTTTAATGGTGTTATGTTCGCGTTGGAAAGTTATATGTTTGTTCGGCGAATTTGACAGCAGATTGTTTTGTTAACTAGTCAGCTGTATTGGATCTGACAGCAGCTGCATCACAAACCGGAAGTAAATGATTTTGTAAATTATGTTTTTTTTGCATAAATATTTGTTCTGTTTTTTTTTTGTGCAAAAAAACCCTCCTTTATTAACATTATAAGTGAACCTCGAGGAACCTATTGAAATAATAAAAAATCCATTCCAAGACCCCTTTTAAGGAATGGTGAGTTGTTTAAGGATATTTGTATTAAATAATATTTTGCATTAAACTAACCAAAAGTGACAGTAAGGACATTTATAATGTTACAAAGAACTCATTTTACAAATAAATGTTGTTATTTGGAACTTTCTACTCTGAATCCTGAAAAAAGTCCCCATTTCCAAAATAAAAATATTAAGCAGCACAGTTGTTTTAAACATTGATAATAATAAGAAATGTTTCTTGAACAGCAAATCAGCATTTTAGAATAAAGGTTCATGTGGACAGTACATACTACTAATGTATTTTAAACATTTCAGGTTGTGTAAAATAAAACAATCACAATGGACAATCATATGTAAATAAATGATACACATTGTTGGTTCATGGTACCTGGCCCACAAAAATTGGCTGAATGTCTGATGCATATGTAACCCCTGACCCAGGTTGCTCTGTGCGGGCCTTTGAACCCAGGTCTCTGGCATAGGTGGCGGACACTCTAACAAGGAGGCTAAAGGTTTACTCGCACAGCGAAGCACCAGCTGGCCTCCCTTACACATATGGTACACTTATCTGGAAATACTTTAGGAGTTTCAAAGTTGTCATCTGGTTGGTTGAGTTCTACTGGATGTCCGAGAGACGTGTGTGTCGTGTTCTTTAATGGTCTGCCTAGAAACAAATGCCGTGACTCCAAACCCCGTCCTAAGTGCGCCGTCGTGGAGTCTGGCTATGCGAGACTACATGATACCTAATGCATTAACTAATGTTGGCAAAGTATTATAAAGTGTTACCACATTTTACTATTTTTATTTTTGCTATGCGACTTAACCCTGTCATAAACTGAAATCTGACCTGGCCATCATTGAAAGCCCATCCTTCCAGACTCCAGTGGCCTGCTATTAACCTCTCTGAGTCAATTAACTAGTGGTGAGATTATGACAAATGGAAACTACTGGAGACTGACAGACTCTAAGTAATTAGATTCTCTATTGCTGTTCATCAATGCTGAGGCGCTGCCAGATGCCCTTATGGTTCACACCATGAACATGTTCAGGGTATTTGTTGAGTCTGATTTTGCTTGCGTTTCATAGACCTGAAATTGGGATCAAAAGCAACAGTATGTCCTCCAGGCACTGACTGTTTCTACTAAAATTTAATTATGATTGTTCCTCCCATGATACCTGCACTCTTTATTGTAATGCCTTACTGTGATTGTATTAAACATTAGGTACATGTATGAATATAAACCATATAATCTTATAATTATCTTAAAAATAACCATATAAATTACTATTACTATTAAACTATTACCAAAATAAGAGAAATAGGGAGCAACCGTGCCGATAGACCAAAGAAATCAGTATGTGGACATGCAATCTGCATAAAATTGAAGCATATCATGTTCACCAGCATTCAGCTGACAACACCATATGCAAGCTCGCATTTGTCATTCTGTCGAAGCCTAGACAATAATTAGACTTCGTCACGTCATCACACTTACTGTCTACTATCTGTCAGCCACACCAGAATGCATGGCATGTTATATATCACTGCTGGAATTGCTCAACCACATTATTGTTGTTCCCACAGTGTGTATTTCTCCAAAGACAATAGACGATGATTACACCCTAAAATAGAAGTAGTAAAAACAAACATATAGTCTAACTAGTAGGCAATCACCGATTAATAATGAACAAGCAAATCTATCCATAAATCATATTCATTACCAGCAGGGTTTGACATTAACACTTTGGCGAGTTGAATTGTATATAAAATCAGGGTTTGACATTACTAGCCACTCAGAATTTTCAATGGCCACAATTTTGACATCGATGCCATGGGGAAAAACTGCCATATAGATATTTTTAATGAATACAGCAGGTATATCACTGTAAGACCTGACGCACTGATCCATTATACTGTTACACATGTGTTTTCTCTCTGTTAACTGTTAACGTTCACTTAAAACTGACATGAATACTCGCCAAGACCCGCATTCTGACACCATTTTGTGTGGATTTGACTGCTTTTTGTCATTTCATTTTTTTGTTCTTATTTTATTACTCACTATTTATTTGTCTTAAGTCATGTTTTACATTTTTATAGTTAGGCCAGAAGTTTTAGCTGTGGTACTAAAATTGAAATAGAGAGTTGTGAATTTTCACAGGTATCTAATTTTTTGGTGTAATTTGCAAAAATTGCAGGGCTGGTAAAAAAATTAATAAAAAATATGGCCAGTAAATTTTCTGAAGCCTTGCCGCTGGCAGGCGTGGCAAAAAGTTAGTTTTAGGCCAAATGTTTATTTCTCTAATATAATGACACTGTGCTCAACAAATAATTAATATTCAGACCAATCGGTGCAAAAAATTTGTGGTGTGCATACCTAAATGACAAATGTGGACCTGCTAGCTGACATTGGCTCGTTTCACCCCCAATTACCTGGGAAATAAATTCCACCACCTGAAATGAGGAAAAAGATTGGACCATCTGCTGCCTCTTTCCCACTTCTACTCATCAGCCATGGATTTCCACATCAGCTCCATCGGATTCTTTATTTCTGAGCAGGGGTGTCGCAAGACCCTTTTTACTGAGGGCATGAGCACCGGAAAAGTTTTGCTGTGCCCCAGTAAAATTTTCCTGATAAATTATTGTCTGATGAGGTAGATTAAAGATACATCTAAAATAGGGTTTCCTATTACATGAACGTTATCATTTACATAGCTTGAATCATTTAAAACATTAAAGCTGAATGTGTCCGACTGTGTCCTGCCGTACTATAAACCACACCCCTACTACAAGTTACGCCCCTTACAATGAAACAGCCAATTAGCACCTCCCACTAGAATCGCTGCCGGCACCACTAGTACCGCTCCTCTATTTAACTTTCTTGAAATTTGAATGGGTTAGTTCACACAAAAATGAAAATTATGTCATTTATTCCACACCCATAAGACCCTTGTTCATCTTCAGAACACAAATAGAAAAAAATGGCTTAGTGAGGCCTGCATTGACTGCAAGAACACTCCCGCTACACGCTTAATTAATAACAATCAAAAGCAATATAAGTTTTTACAAATATTCCATACCTAAAATAAATGTACTTGTTTCAGTCAATGACCTCCATGCTTGTTTCTTCACAGGAGGCGTAACTTGTAGTAGTAGGCATAACATCTAGGGGTGTGGTTATAGCTGAAGAGGGCCAACTCCCAGGCTAGCACTTATTACTGTGATAATGAGTAGTATGTTAGTTTGAATTATTTCATGAGGTAATTTTCCCATATAATCTTTAAGCTATTAAGGTCAAACATATTTGGCTTGCTGTTTGCAGTGGAGGAGCTCGAGGAGACAACTTCAACTTGAGCCTAGATATAGCCCCCGTCCTCCAACCCCGTGGGACTACTAATACTTGGAAAATGAGTATGGGTAGTAAGATGTATACATCAGGTTGGTGGCGTTGGGGAGGTGAAGGGATGTCAAAACAGCTGATGCAGAGCAAAGTGAGTCGCTGCTTTTATGCCCTGGCAGTTAATTAAAAGATTAAATGGGTTCAATCCTCCCGAAAATATGTTTAGGAACTTCACTTTGTTGAATGACTTACTTTTCAAGTAATCCCGTTTCGTCTAATTTACTTGGCACAGATTTGATTGATATCATTAGCTTGTTAACTGCTAAAATAACGCTTGCTTATCTCTTCTAATTTGCGGCTTGATTTAGACATCATCAGTGAATGCTTTTTGAAATAATTTAATTAAAAAAAAGGAATAAATAAATGACTTCCAAAGTCACTAGAGTTGATTTTTTTTGTGCTGGGGGGATGGGCACTCATTTTGGGTAGAGAACAGAGTTTGGAAATGTAACATACTGTACTTTAGAGTAGGCAGCCAAAAATCTCTTTGGTATTTATAGCTGACAGACTATATGGAGATGACATGCACAGAAGGACCCCCAACAGTTCGGTATCTGGTCTTGGTTTCTCACCACCGCCTCTTTTACATTCTACATTTATTCTCTTAGAAGGTGCTTTCTAAACAAAGGAACTTATAGCTTCCAGAGCTTGGATTACCATCAGGGACATGATACAAGAGTGCTTTAACTCACACAAATAGTGTCAATACTGTCAAAGTGCAAGGTGATATCACTGTTTGCTTAAAGTAAGAGTCATCGAGCCATTAGGTGTCAGCTCAGTACAAATTGGATTTTTTTGCTGGATAGTGGGGGACGGATGCCAAGTATAAAAAGTGGAGGTGATGAGTTTTTCACATGAGGTGAGTGTGCGCACAATGAGAAGTCTGTCTCAAGGCTTCGTTTGAGCATAACTGTTGAGTTAGCTCTTCTGATAGTGTCTTCTGGCAGTTTGTTCCAGCAGACATGGAGAGCTGGGGGAGTTGGGATGTGAGATCTTATAAAGCAGCAGATGTCAGCGATTGGGATGTACTCTTAGATGAAGGTTTGAAGGAAACGGGGGGCCAGGCCAAAGGCAAAATTGTAGGTTAGAAAACAATCTTGAATTTAAGAGTCTGTCTTAGCACCTAGATGACTGGAAATGTGGCATCCATCCATCCATCTCTCTATCTTTGCACAATACCATGTTGTGACTTCAAAACACTTTAACCACTTTTATAATTCATGAACTAATACATTTTGCTGTTTTCATTACATCACCAGCAACCAACAACCCACATAATAAAACGTTTCCAGATGTTCAACAGTCTATCTGTCTGGCTGTGCATCCATCCATCTGTTTCTTTCATTTATCCATCCATCCATTTTCCATCCATCCATCCGTCCATCCATCCACTCATCAATCCATCCATCCATTCATCCATCCATCCATCTATCCGTCAATCCATCTATCCATCCGTCCATCCATCCATCTATCCGTCAATCCATCCATCCATCCATCCATCCATCCATCCATCCATCCATCCATCCATCCATCCTTCTGTCCACCTATCCATCCATCCATCCATCTGTCCATCCGTCCACCCATAAATCCATCCATCCACCCAACAATCCATCCATCCATCCTTCCATTTATCCATCAATCCATCCATCTGTCAACCTATCCATCCATTGATCTACCTTTCCATCCATAAACCCACCCACCCACCCATCAGTTCATCTATCCTTCCATCCATCCACCTACCTATCCATCCATCCACCCACCCATCCATCCATCCATCCATCCATCCATCCATCCATCCATCCATCCATCCATCCTTCTGTCCACCTATCCGTCCATCCATCCGTCTGTCCATACATCCACCCATAAATCCATCCATCCACCCAACAATCCATCCATCCTTCCATTTATTCATCAATCCATCCATCTGTCAACCTATCCATCCATCCATCCTTATGCCCAGCCATCCACCCATCTGTCCACCCATCCATCCATCCATCCAAAATGTCTGTCCTGCCGTCTGTACGCCCATAACCTCCTTTCTACCACCATCCATCCATCCATCTATCTGCAAAAACTGATTTTACCTATTATAAAATGCATGGCTGATCAAACTGATTATTCAGATTACTACTAAATTCATGTGCATTCCAGAAGTGTGGCGATGACAGTCGCAGTGATGAGAGAACAAAGATGGCCAGAGAGTCAGAATTTCTGATGCTGGTTTGCTGTTCTACACTGCTCTATATGCAAGATGGACAGGACAAAACGACAGAGTACCAGACGGGAAACGCTGAACCACATTGATTAATTATCACATTCTCTAGAAGGTTCTGATTGCTGTGACTCTTAATTATGTAAGCGAATTAGCTATTGATCAACACAAGTGAGTCAGCAGGGCAGCAAAATAACTGCAAGTAGTATCTGTGCTTCTCCCGCAGGGGAGCACTGAGATCTCTCTGAGACTGTGCTTCGCTCTCCATGAAATCACTTTATCCCATGCGGCTTCACTGATAATGACAGCAACTTAGCAGGCTGGACAGTTTTCATCTGTATAACTATAAATGGCAAAAAAAAACCAAAAAAAAAAACAAACAAAAAAAACAGGTGAAATCTTCTTGCCATTTGTTACCATGTATATATATACATATATATATATGATGAAATCATTTGAAATTTTGGCTTCAAGCTTAAAAAAGGCTGCAAGTAGTATTCGTATGCATTTATATGCAAAGTCAGGTTCTAGTCACAATAACCATGCATGTGTCTCAAAAGCACTGTTTTTCACTGAAGTCAACACCAAGAGGCTTATAAGCCATGCAAATTTTGCCTTAAAGTAATAACGGGGTGAATGGTTTCTGTCACCTCTGCTGTCCCAGTTGTACCGTGAGATATCCCACTGCTGCCATAACACTAATGCTTCATTCCTCTCGTTATGGTGTATCACATTTCCCTCCATCATCCTGCCATTCTCAGTCATCACTCCTGACAGCAACACACTTGAGTGTACTTCTGCATGAATGCAGCTTAACTCGTAGTACCCACTCTGACTGACTGCCTACTTTGAACAATGTCATTTGCAAGTTGATTCGCTCAGACAAGCGTTCCACCCAGAAGTTTTGGCTCAAAACAGCCATCAGAACAGAAGCACTGAAGAGATGTGTGTAAGTATTAAAAATGGAGGATTACACACTGGCTGTGAGGACAGACTCTGTGCCCTTGGCCACTCAGGAGGAAAAAGCAATCAAGTTCATCACTCCCTAGAAGATGGGCTCAAGCCTTTACCTTGTTTATCCTTCTAGTTTATAGATTCCTACTTATATCTCCCTTGGTGACAGCAAACCTCACTATCCTAATCGAGAAACGGCTGAGATTTTCATGTTGTGCAGTGAAGCAACTGCCTACAGTATATCACTCAATTTATAAAGCCAAAGCTTAGGTTCTGGTAATGAATCTGCTTTTGCTTTTAAAATTTGTCTGTCTTGTTGTTTTCAAATGAGACATGCTCGAAAATCTCGCTAAACGTTTTGACAAAGCGTGGAGGCTTCCTGGTTTACTGCAACTGCTCATTTTCTCAGCTTTTCTTCGGAGTGTAAAAAGTATTTGTTGGTATTTAAGCGGTTCTTTTTGTTGTACATGGCACTATTTTTTGTAAATTGCTGTTTGAGTTTGTATGCCGCCCCAGCTGGATGCTTCATTTCCTGTCACATGTACGCAGTTAAACAGTTATACTGCAGCAAAGTAGTTGATGCTGCTAGGTAGTTTAAACCACTGCATCCAACTTAAGCGCACAATTAAATGGTGTAATGAGGAAAATTTTCTTTTTTGCAAGAAAGACTGTACATTTTAAAACTGCTAAAAGAAACATAATAGCATGCTGATGGCCTCGAAGTTAACCTTATTAACTATTTATTAACTTACTAACCTAAAATTTGAGGAAATCATTTACATACAATTTTTTGAGTTATGATGTTCCCAGTTTTAAGCAAAACCTTTTAAGTTTGTAGTACACATGCATGCTGATTGCTCCTAACTTGAAGCACTGAGTTAGCAAACTCATACATTTTTGATAGCAATTAACATTAAATATTTATTTATTTATTTATTTTATTTCGAGTTCTAGCTAATCAAATGAGTTATTACTTCACTGTAAAGCCTAAAAAGTTAAATGAGAATTTAAGTTAAGAAACGCAAAGATTTTTATATTGTACTCATACATTTTTATTGCTCTGAACTTGAAATATTTGAGTACACTAATTTATACTTTCAACTTAAAATGATTGGGTTATCTCAGCGTAAATATTTTGCTTGCTATAACAAACTAATACAGAAAATGCCCACTTGCATAACTCGCATTAGCATAACATAACATTAATCACTAACAAAACAAAAAAACACTTAACACTTAATTTTAGCATTTACTTTCCCCTTCGAGTGCCGTGGGCAAAACATGCAAGGAAATAAAAAAAATTCATTTGAACTTAAGTTTGTCTAAATGAAAAGAAATGAGTTCATACAACTCAAAACAATGAAACAGTTCAGTTTACTTGAAATATGCCAGTGATATGAACTCAAAAGAAAAATAAAGTTCTAACTACTCATAGCAGTTAATTTAACTGAACTAATTTATTTAATTTAAGTTTGTCCTACTCAAACCAATTAAGTATTTTGAGCGTTATAGGGTTTAGGGTTGGATAAAATTGGACTTGCATGTCATCTACAACATGTCTTCTTTCCCCTGCTGGATTATATGTTCTTTAAGACGTAGACTTAATACTATTTCCAAATGTCCTGCCTTAATGCTTATTACCGAATACAGAACCGTTTACAGAAAAATCATATTGAAAAAGTGTGCAAGTATATGAGGTGTATTTACTGATGTACTTCATGATGCCCACTTTAAACAATTTAATCAATAAATTAAATGAAAATGTCTCTTTACTAGATATCTACACTAGATAATCTCCAGTAAAGGCAAGATGTGAGATGTCCATCTTAATTGATTCCCTGATACAGTGTCATGGCTCCTTCGCGTGAATATTGACCAGCCTGTCCGTCAGCTGGACACTTTCTAAGAGCTCTTGTTGTGGAAACATGTCTAGTATCATCATCCTATTCGTTATTTACACGAATTAGCTAATATGAATCGTTCCCTGCTGCACCAAAAGAGCATATGAAAATGGAAAATCCTTCTGCGTTCGCTGAGCCAGATTGCATTGCTTTTGTGGTCTGGAAAAAAGGAAAAATGGTTTTCCTCTTAAACCTGGGAAACCAGATCATCGCTTACTTATGGGTGAGTTGTTTTACAAGATCGATATCCTCTTCGAGGAGAGTCGACATGTTCACAGTGAGCTCAGAGAGCAGCTTTGCATTTTCATTCAATATCGTTTGCTGTTCTACATTCCAGTCATGCAGGCTGCTGTGTTTTGCTGTATTGGAATGCAATGTGAAACCCTCCTTAATCTACAGTGGGATTAAGTGCTCTCTTTGCATAGCTAAACAGCAACATCCCTCGAAATTGACACTCGTTAAAGACTGCTGGCTTGAAAAATCAATATCAACATCAAAGACGACAGCTATCTATTCCGCAAGTTGAGATAGAATGTTTAACACTGCACTCTTCACTTCTTCACATAGGGTTTGAAGCTATTGACAAGGATTCTTATGAGCTGCCACAACATGCTCTACTAAATCCCTTCCGATGCTTTAGGAAGAATCAGCAGTGGCCCTTCATGGATTGTATGCTGATGAGGTATTAGAGATATATTAGAACGTACCCCTCCTGGCGGAATTTTTGTAAAATCCACAAGAACTTGATCTTGCAGGCCAAAATTGTTTGCTGATATGAGACTTGCAATATACCAGGCAGGGATTCCCAATCCTGCTCCCTGAGGGCCAATGTCTTACAAAGTTTAATTCCAAACATAATTAAATGCACCTGAACCAGCTAATCAAAGACTTTAGGATTACTAGAAATGGTGGGTTTGAGTCCTCCTGGGAAGTTCGCATTTTTACGAGTTGGGAAGTCGTGTTTTACGACGTCAGGTGCGTTCAAGTCACTTTTGTCAGAGCAAGATGGCGGTGTACCTTCTCTTAATTAACTACACAAAAACACAGCAAGGTTTTTAAACCCTATTTCTATCAAATGAAGAACAAAGAATGTGCATCAGCCAAGAATGTTTTTTTTTTATTATTTATTTATAATTAATTAATGCTATTATATTTTTGTGTGGGCAATTAGCTTATTTTGTTTGTAAATAAAAAAGCCTGATAATGTCACAACTAAATACCTATAAGTATTGTGGTGTTTTGGCATGTTTCTCACTGACGCCCCAACTCGGAAACTCTGGGCTCAAAGAATTAGTTCACTTTAACATGAAAATTACCCCATGATTTATTCACTCTCAAGCCATCCAAGGTGTGCATGACTTTTTTCTTTCTGATGAACACAATCTGAGTTATATTAATAAATATCCTGATACGTACAAGCTTTAAAATGGCAGTGAATGGGTGCAATTAGTTTGAAGCTCAAGAAAGTGCATCCATCCATTATAAACGCACTCCACACTACTCCAGGGGGTTAATAAAGGCCTTCTGAAGTGAAGCGATGTGTTTGTGTAAGAAAAATATCATATTGAAATGACAGTTTTGGGTAACACTTTATTATGCAGTGTCCCTGTTGCCTGTTACATGTACTGATTATAGTAATAACAGTAAAATGACCCTTCGCAAAGACCCGCCCCCTTTAGTTACTGTTGCTATGTCCGACAAGCCATGTGCTCTCATGCCACACATCATGTTCTCATGCAGTGAAAAATACATCCCGGAGCAAAGAGGACACTGACAACATGTCGACAGACATATGAAACAGTTTCATATTTAAAATATCGTAATTTTTTTAAGAAGTTTAATCAATAAATAGCGTATAGTGTCTCTTTAATGTGTCGTTGTCGCTCCCTGTGAACCGATCATCTCTTCATACTAGTTCATTTATAGCATCAAATAAACATGAATGAACATCAGAAGGAATGTTGTTTCAAGCTCGGAAAGACGTGAGGACACTCAGTTTTTCAAGTTGGAGTTCACAAATGCTAATCTACTAACTCCCCTGACTGCTTTGTCGGACAAAATGGCAGATTCCGGGTTATGATTGGTCAGATCGCCTGTCAATCAAACTGTTTGCGAAGGGTCAATTGTGCATAATTCCAAGCAACTAACACATAGTAAGTGCATGCAGTTAATTAATTAATGACTCAGTGCTTACACTAAATGTATAATTAAGTAAAAATAAAAATGTAACCCAGTTTTATTCTCATGAACACAAGTGCTGAATTGTTAGTTGTTTTAGCAATGATGCACATTTTTACATAAATTAAATTTGCAACTTGGATGGAAACATAGCGATTGATTCTAATATTCAATAAAGCATTTGTCTCACTTTTTTTGAGAAACAAGACAGAAGGCGCGAGTCTAGCATGCATTATTATCCCTCTGTTTCTTTGATGATGTAGACTATTTCTTTTCCTGTACCGGTCTGGTTCTGTTCTCCCCCAAAAGGCACATTTTGCCTTCATTCTTATTTCAAGCACAAAATGTTTTACTTCTTGGTTTCCAACTGAGTCAAATGATTGCCCGGTGAAATAGAGATGCGGTGCTATACTTACACAGGCTGCTGAATCTCCTCTCTGATTTAATGATTCTCCGGGGCTTCTGAAGTAAAGGAGCAAGAGGCACTTTATCTCCACACCCAGGTGCCATGCAATATGCCATCTTTATGAGTGTGTAGAAGTAGAATTCGCTTTCCCTTTAACAATCACTCTATTTCAGCACTTGGAACAAGATCTCTGACTTGGAATAACATCATCTTTATACTGCTTGGTTTAATCTTAACCCCTTTTCTTGAACTAATGAGAGGAAATTGAACAATAAATACAAACGTTGCAACACAGTCCTTGCCTTCTTTGCGTATAGGGAAACTTAAGTTTTTAAAATGATTCATTTTTACAAGTAGCACCTTCCCTGTGGAAAAATTTGAACTGCGCAGCCGTGCGATACAGAGTGGTCTTACGCCATTTTAATATGCTTATTACTGCTTAGAGGTTTATGGGCTGGGACTTTGGCCGAACATGATAAGACTGTAGTTGAATTACTACAAAGTTTCTCACTTAGCTGGAGAGGAGAAACATGATTATATTTGTCTTTGCAACAGAATGGAGATGTGCTAGATGAGATCATCACATTCATTACACTCAGCAAAAGAAATCCATTAAACTCTGAGCAAACAACAGGCCATAGAGACAATGAAACCAGTACCACTGAAGATGGTTCTACTTGCATATTCAGCCTTTGTATTTAATCAGTACTTGCAAATAATGTGTGGAAAGCTGATGTTAAACTCAGCACGACATGGAAATTCACCCTACACGTATGTATGATTTTTTTGACCTAATCATTTTTAATCATATAACTTGATCTTCAGGTAGAGTTACCTTTGTTTTCTCTTGGTGTATGGCAGACTTCTCCAATCCTTCTGTTCTCATAAACCCGCCCCCTTCTTCCATCTGACTGAAAGCTCCTCCATCCAATCAACAACTGATGGATAGAACCAAGTGCCCGTCCTACACTTTAATAAACTGGGTGAAAATCCTGTAGAAAAGAGTTGTCGCTACTTCCATTACATCACAACTTTAAAATATCTCTGCCCTTCAAAGTGAGATGAAATGTAATTTCAAAAATCTTTACCAGTATGGACATGATATGCATATACTGTATATTTTTCATATTTAACAGTCTTAAAACATCTATAGTTTCGCATTCGCATTCAGATTTTTGGACACGACAGCACCAAATGTCTACGCACACTCCACTAGGCTATCAGTAAGCGTGAATCCCTGCCAGTTTGATAAATATTAGAACCTCATTTTGCACAAAACATAGGGGGGAACGGAATCCGACGGCAAAAATACAGCCGTCGAAATCCAGCATCAATTTAAACGTTCATGTTTTGCCTTGTTAACATTTATTACGATAAGCAAATATATATGCAAAATTGAGTTAAGTAATCAGATTACTTTAAGTAACTAGTAAAGTAACACATTACTTTTAAATTTACAACTAAATATCTAAGTTACTGTTTCAAATAAGTAACTTTGTTTGTTACTAAGATCTTCTGTTCCCATGTTGAGGCGTTGAATAAAATGCAATTGTACACACCTGCAATTAAATATATTAAATTAAACAAATTTATGTATTTAATCACATTTTATTAACCAATGTCTTTGCCGCTGACTTTTGATGATCAAATTCAACCATACTAATAAGCAAAAATTAAATAAGTGTCCTTTTCTTCTGCAATCCAGAATGGCAGCACAGCTGAAAGATTTGTTTGAGCGGCGCCCTCTACTGTATAGGCGTAAATTTGCATTCCACATATGATGGACAAAAATATATATCGTGGCCACAAATTAAGAATTTGTTCTTTGTTTTACATTTGCAGAGCTTTTTTGTTGTTATTAAAAAAAACGAACAAGCAAGACCAGCCCAAGTGCGAAAAAGTAATGCACAAGTAATTTAATTTCGCAATTAGTTACTTTTCAATGGAGTAACACACTATTGTAACACATTACTTTTAAAAGTAACTTTTCCCTCAATTGTAATTATTAAGATGTCGCATTAGCAGACAGTTAACTATGCAGCGAGTAAACACTGAGTTTTAGAGCTGAGTTGCTGCTGACATTTTGTGGTTTGACATGCCATGCCATGGCACGCCATAACCGAAAGAAATATTAGACCACTGCCAAGCAAACAGACCTGTGAGCTATTACACATGATAACAATCATAAATCCTACTAGTCATGCAACAATCGTTTGACATCTTGTGAAATATCAGAAGGCATCGCCGTGTAGTTAAACATGAACAAGCCTCAAGTGTCAATTTAACATTCGCCCATCTTCTCTCGGCAGCAACTCCAGGATGAGAGCCACATTTTTTTTTAATCCATCCATCCGTCCATCCATGCATCCATCCATCCATGCATCCATCCATCCATGCATCCATCCATCCATGCATCCATCCATCCATCCATCCATCCATCCATCCATCCATCCATCCATCCATCCATCCATCCATCCATCCATCCACCAACCATGAAATTCTCATAGCCTGTCTGGTTTCATTAACCAGACATGATAAAACCCACAACTCTAACACATTAGCATATATATTTACTGTTCTCTCTTGACATATCAGTTACCATAGCAACATGGGCCAACAGGTGAGAAAGGATCCATGTGAGTCTTTGCTGCATGACTTAGAGCTCTCCTCATTAGCGCTGCTGTTTATCCTGCTGCATTCACTCCCACAGCATTAAGGGGCAGAAAACAGCTGAAATGTGACGCCCATATGGCTCACTCAGAAATATGGATGCC
This sequence comes from Opsariichthys bidens, assembly GCA_037194245.1. Classification (NCBI taxonomy): domain Eukaryota; kingdom Metazoa; phylum Chordata; class Actinopteri; order Cypriniformes; family Xenocyprididae; genus Opsariichthys; species Opsariichthys bidens. The sequence goes on from CM074278.1 coordinate 30,190,318, forward strand.
AAAAGATAAAACGGACAAAGCGAAACCTTTGTAATATTTGATGTGTTTGCCATGTACTTTGTTTTATCGTTTGTCTACTGTGGATTACCAGTAAATGCTGTAGTTCTGCAATCATATGATAATAGTATTTCCGTCTAATACTAAAAAAAAAAAAAAAAAAAAACCTGCTACTAAATAACCTTTGAGAAAGGATGATATATGCATTTGTCGGCACAGCGGATTTCTTGGGAAGATAATGAAAACAGCTGCCTCCTGCTTTTTTATTTCTCTCTTTCTCACCTGCTATTTAAGCATTATTTTTTTGTGCTTGTGTCAACAGTAATGATAGCAATTATGAGTATCCATAGTGGTTTTCAAGCTTGAGAGTAGAATCAAAATGCCACAAGTTCTCCTGAGAGTTAATGTTTACTTGAGTGTCTCATTCATCATTGCAGGGCCCATATTAAAGAAGACAGTGTCCCGGTCTTGTAAGAGTGTGAAAAAACTGAGCTGTCCCCTTTTGGCAGGACTGTCGAATGTTGGATACTTGCTATAACACTCTCTTATTAGAATGAAGGCTTTTCCCAGTTAAATTTAAGTAAATGTTTACTCTAACTATAAGTATAAACTATAAGTAACTTTGCAACTACATGTCAAAATGCCATTCATGAATTAGAAGAGGACACGAGACGTTTTAAAGAAAATTATGAAGGATTTCAATAAAAGAGCTCTGTCCAATATCATACATGGGGTTAGAGATCAGAGGTCACCCGCTGGAACTCGACTCTTTTGTCAGTTAACCCTAATCCTAACCCTTTTCTTACAAAAACCCATCGGTTCACTTCAGAAGGTATTTATTAACCTATTTGGGTCATATGGATTGCACTTATGATGAATGGATGTGCTTTTTGGAGCTTCAAAAACTCGGACACCACTCAATTCTATTCAATTCTAGCTGGGAAAAGCGTTTTTTTTTTTTTTCTAAAAATATATAACTCTGATTGCGTACGGGTGAAATAAGAAAGTTATAGACCTAGAATGGCTTGAGGGTGAGTAAACTATGGGATAATTTTTTGGTGAATTATTCCTTTAAAAATGCACACACAGACCTCAACATTTGGTACATGAAATATGACAAGGATCAATCAAATAACTAAGGAGAGGAACAAACTCATCCTGACATCACAAGACAACAAGTTACAAACACGGCACCAATGTTAAATGTCAAACCCTGAAACAATGCAACCATACTCATTATACACTCCCCAGTGCACACTGGGAAAAGGGCAAATGGTACCGAACCACACAATTATATATTTTTTAGTGTAGACCTATTTGAAGTCAAAAAATCTCAAAACAACTCACCTGTTCTACTTAACATTACATAAGAAGTGATGGCATTGTGTGATCCCTGGCATTTCATGTCTAAATGTACATTTTTATATACACCTCTAATAAAAGAATTATTGTTCTTTCACTGTGCAGACACATGACAGGAAAATAACTTCATGATTAGTGAACAATGGTGCAACTGCTACATCTAATGGGTCACTGAGATTTTATTATAGTTATTTCTTGTCTGACACCATGTGGTTAAGTGGACTTTATAGTCTCTCAATGGATAATAGAGAAATGATAATGCTCAATTTGTATGGGTGAAATTTTAAAGCTGACCCCTTTTTCCTTGTGCAGCATAATTCTTCAAATCATAATTCTTTTCTGTGTCTGTCTCTACAACATGAATGCCTTAAATAGGCTGCTGGCCTTTCTCCATCAAAGACTGCCAGGAGTCATTTAATAAACAATTTGATCAGCCGTCTCGATGAAGTGAAATCCTTGTCGAGCCTTAGGTGAGAAACCCTCAGACCCACGAGAAAGGAAATAACTTGAAAAGTGATATATGAAAGAAGTCAGAGCAACAGGTTTTATGAGTTTAAGGCACATTCCTGCTGCTGGCATCAACAAAGGATTATAATGCATTAAAGCAGTATTAAAAGTACAGATGCTGGATTTCAAAAGTCATCTTTATATGTTCAAGGATGCAATGGATAATAAAGATGGTTGAGGATGTAATGATAATAGAGATTATTTAGACAATCTCTGCTTGCAAAGGGTTGACAGGGTGGAATCAAAGAGAGTAAAATGAATGTGGTTATTTTTTCATTCAAGCATGTATTCATCAAACCAACTGAATGATATAAATTAGAAGATTTTTTTGTTCTCCATCTGGCAGCACTGCTCTCAAATTGGTGTTGCTAAATAAAAATCCTTGTAATAATCAAGGCATGATATTTTGTGTCCATGAAAGGAAAGTTCAAGACATGAGAGTTTGAACCAAGTTTTTTACTTCCAACTTTGCGCCCACATGCTCTGAGAACACAATTAAACTGACACAAACAACTCACCTCACTAATTTCAGGGTTGTCATATTTAATTTAAACCTGTAATTAATTAATTAATTAATCAATTAATTTAAATAATTAACATGCTTTATACCTAGAGAAGACCAATTTAAAATACTCCTACAGTTATTTAACGCACCGTTGTAAAAGCTTTTTTGAGATTTTTGATCATATACACTTGGGACTCATTAAGTTGTAAAAAAAACCAACAAAAAAAACATTTTCACACAAAATAAAAGGCTTGTTGGGCTTTTTCAGGTTGTAAAATCAGTAAGAGATTCTGTTGCGGTGAATCCGTATGATGTTAGCATTAGTTAATACTAATTAGTAACTGTTGACAATATGGTGTCTGGTAGGCACAATTTTGTATCTTTTTAAAGGTGCTGAATGCAAATAACCACCACTCCCATCACTTCAACACAGGATTGCACCACATTTATTAAACTGAATGTCTTTTAAATTACAATTTAGTTCCTGAATTTGGAAGAATAGCTGGATAGATAGATATTGATTGATTGATTGATTGATTGATGATTGATTTCCCCTTCCTGTCATTCCAATTCCATCTCAAATTGTGGGGTGTGACCAATTCTAATGATATTGCCCAATTCTGCTTAATCTGCACACCTTATCCAAAACACCACCTTTCAAAGTCCTGCAGCAAACCTACTTGCACACAATGATTCACAGGCAGAAGGTGTTCGCGGTTGGCTAAAAAAAAAAAGAATGGACTGCTCCCCTGACTCTTTTTCAGAGACTAGGGCTGACATAGAGACAGGTACGATTTCTCAGGACACCTATTTCATTGATATCTGTCAGGTAGAGGAGACATTTTATGGATGTTAGTCCAAAAAAAGAAAAAGAAAAAAACCAACACAAATACAGAAGCTTTAAAACATTTTAGTGTGCGTAAATAGTCAGTGTGATTAAATCACATGTGTGAATATGAGCGCATACAGCATTAGTTTAAAATAAAACCATTGCTTGTGGGGATTATATAATCCGAAATAAAGTCATTCTCCTGGTGACATTCATGGCTGAATTGGTCGGTCTGAGCTGGTCTTGCAGAATGACATTCTGTTTGGTGGAACTGCTCAGACAGAGACCAATGATCCAGATCTTAGCGACACAAGGGAATTAACCTCCCTGACATTTGATTGCCTATTCGCACCACTGGTCTACCGATGGTCTGCCTGTGAACGTTATTTGGGGATTGTTATACTCTGCAACTAGGTCTTAAATTGGACAACACTGACTTAATATGGTAAAAGTATGCTGGAAAAAGGTCACAGTTTTTTAATCTCGAAATTGTCAGTAGTTAAATTTACATTGTGCCTCCGTGCACAGAGTATTTAGACGTTAATAAGGTGGTATACTGAATGATGTTTACTGTTCTTGGCAGCTGTCCCATTAGGGTTTCTACTGGTGCTGTGAGAACTAAAAATAGCATGAACCACAGCTTAAGGCGATGGCAACTAATATGACATACAGACACTTATGCAACACACTTATTTGCTGTTCTCTAAATCATAGTGTAGGTATGCTTGTGGCTGCAACTGTGCACCACAGGGAAATGATCCGCGTTCAATTATTCATGAGCAGGCTATGTAACACAGGTCACTTGGGAATTCTTTACACACCTGACACTGTATGCGCTAATCTCTCACCTGCACAGCAAGAGCAGCTTGTGCTAATTCAGAGACACAAGCAATATTCTAACAAGTTCTCATGTGTATTTCACTTGAGATCCTGAGAGCTTGAAAGAAAAGTAAATAATAAAAGGGGGTGATATAGCTTGATCTATGCACTGCAGACGGAGTATGTTTTTATATTACAATTATAGCCAAATGTTAAATTATACTCATACTATAATCATCTCTTTAAACTTTAAAAAATCCAATTTACGGTAACACTTTATTTCGATGGTCCACTATAGACAATCTACTAACTATAAGTAACTTTGCAACTCCGTCAAAATCATTAGAGTTTTAGTAGACTGTTGGGATCATCCATTGGGAGTCATCCATTGGGAGTCATGCGACCGGCCACTGTGGCTGTTACCACTCTGGCGTAGTGGCGGACTTGAGGAGGCTCTGGTGTGATGGGGGTGACGTAAGGAGGCACTGGCATGGCGGCGGTGATTTGAGGAGGCTCTGGCGGGGTGGTGGTAGTGACGATGACGTGAGGAGGCTCTGGCGTGGTTGCAGTGAATTGAGGAGGCTCTTGCATGAGGACACTCTGGTGTGGAGATGATGAGATGAGGAGGCTCGGTGTGGCAGCGGTGAAGTGAAGAGACGCTGGTGTGGCGGCGGTGATGTGAGGATGCTCTGATGTGGGGACGGTGAGATGAGGATACTCTGGTGTGGTGGCAGTGAAGTGAGAAGGCTCTGGTTTGGCAGTGGTGATGTGAAGAGGTTCTGGTATGGTGGGAGTGAAATGGGGAGGCTCTGGTGTGTTGGGGCGGTGACATGAGGAGGCTCTAGTGTGGTGGCAGTGAAGTGAGATCGAGGCTCTGGTTTGGCAGCGGTGACATGAGGAGGCTCTTGTGTAGTGGCGGTGACATGAGGAGGCTCTTGTGTAGTGGCGGTGACATGAGGAGGCTCTGGTGTGGTGGCAGTGACATGAGGAGGCTCTTGTGTAGTGGCAGTGACATGAGGAGGCTCTGGTGTGGTCGCGGTGACATGAGGAGGATCTGGTGTGGTGGCGGTGACATGAGGAGGCTCTGGTGTAGTGGCGGTGACATGAGGAGGCTCTTGTGTAGTGGCGGTGACATGAGGAGGCTCTTGTGTAGTGGCGGTGACATGAGGAGGCTCTGGTGTGGTGGCGGTGACATGAGGAGGCTCTGGTGTAGTGGCGGTGACATGAGGAGGCTCTTGTGTAGTGGCGGTGACATGAGGAGGCTCTTGTGTAGTGGCGGTGACATGAGGAGGCTCTGGTGTGGTGGCGGTGACATGAGGAGGCTCTGGTGTAGTGGCGGTGACATGAGGAGGCTCTGGTGTGGTGGCGGTGACATGAGGAGGCTCTGGTGTAGTGGCGGTGACATGAGGAGGCTCTGGTGTGGTGGCGGTGACATGAGGAGGCTCTGGTGTAGTGGCGGTGACATGAGGAGGCTCTTGTGTAGTGGCGGTGACATGAGGAGGCTCTGGTGTGGTGGCGGTGACATGAGGAGGCTCTGGTGTGGTGGCGGTGACATGAGGAGGCTCTTGTGTAGTGGCGGTGACATGAGGAGGCTCTTGTGTAGTGGCGGTGACATGAGGAGGCTCTGGTGTGGTGGCGGTGACATGAGGAGGCTCTGGTGTAGTGGCGGTGACATGAGGAGGCTCTTGTGTAGTGGCGGTGACATGAGGAGGCTCTTGTGTAGTGGCGGTGACATGAGGAGGCTCTGGTGTGGTGGCGGTGACATGAGGAGGCTCTGGTGTAGTGGCGGTGACATGAGGAGGCTCTGGTGTGGTGGCGGTGACATGAGGAGGCTCTGGTGTAGTGGCGGTGACATGAGGAGGCTCTTGTGTAGTGGCGGTGACATGAGGAGGCTCTTGTGTAGTGGCGGTGACATGAGGAGGCTCTGGTGTGGTGGCAGTGACATGAGGAGGCTCTGGTGTGGTGGCGATGACATGAGGAGGCTCTGGTGTGGTGGCGGTGACATGAGGAAGCTCTGGTGTAGTGGCGGTGATATGAGGAGGCTCTGGTGGGTGGCGGTGACATGAGGACAGTCTGGTGTGGAGGCAGTGACATGAGGAGGGTCTGGTGTGGTGGTGGTGAAGTGAGGAGGCTCAGGTCTGGCAGCAATGACGTAAAGAGCTCTGGCGTGGCAGCGGTGACATGAATAGGGTTTGAGATGGCGACGGTGACGGGATGAGGCTCTGGCGTGGTGGCTGTGACATACAGTTTGAATAAATGCTGTAAAAGTCTTCATTTAAAAAAATCTTCTAAAAATACTTTTACACTTATAATAGTTCTTCTCAAATGCAGTTTAACTAACATATTTGTGGGTGAAAACAAAACAGTAATAGCAACTACAAAGATAAAAAAGAAAGAAATATATACATTAATTACATAGGTATAAATTATGAAGCCATTGAGAATTAGCATTTTTCTGTTGTCTGGGTCAGGTCAGAAAATACTATACTACTCTGTATCACAGTAACATACAGAGGAGTATCCCATGTACACCATGAACATCAGGCCAAACTAGTCAAGTCACGTCAAGTCATCTTTATTTATATAGCGCTTTTTACAATGCAAATTGTGGCAAAGCAGCTTTACATTAATAAGAAAATGGTGTCATTGTGCAGCTTATTCTATATATTATTGATTCATTCCATTGCAAATATCAGTAGTTATTAGTCTAGTTAATTTAGGTATAGCAGCACTGCAGAAAACAGTGACGTAATCATCCGGCTTAGCTCAGTTCGCATACAACGGCACCAATGCAGGCATATCAAAAACACTGTTGAATATCATGCAAGTGTCCCCAACTTAAGCAAACTAGTTAATGTTCTCACAAACCACTTCAATTGGCTAGGAAGATCTTCCTACAGATATCTCTGTCATATACCTTTTGACCTCCCAAAGAAAATGACTCCAAGTCCCAGCCTGCTTCTACTATTCATGTTCTGCACCGTTTTTGGCTTTGAAGCCTGGAGAAAAACTGTAATGGGTCAACCCCATTACAGTCAAGCTATTAGTCACACCCTTGTCAAGCTATTAGTCATTAAGAGCTCTCAAAATTTCATGAAATTGTTAATAAAGCTGCAAGTAAACTTAAATAAGAGTTTCAGATTCAATACCAAATGCCATTCTAATCTGATCTCCAAATAATGAGAAAAACGATGATTTAGAATTTGAACTTGTCTCTGGGGGACAGTGGTCACAACTTGTCTCCTTGAGTGGTTCAAATGTTGCCGACCTAATTATGCAGTTCGAGGCGGCTCATATGCATCCAGGCAAAAGAAGTTTGTACATTAATTAACCATAGATGCAAAGATAGCAAAACTAAATGCAGGGAGAGATGGAAATACTTCATAATGAGTTCTGGCTTTGGGCAATTGAGAATTAGTGATATTTAATAACCTTTATATTCAGTAATAAATGATGTGTGCATGTGTATGTAGTCGTGTGTAAGACTACAACCGCACTTTGATTGTTTAAATATCCAATTAATGACCTTTGTTTGTCTTAAAGAGCAAATTGAACTGCTCAGGGGCATCATGTACTCACTCGAACAAAAATTAACTTTAAAACAATTAAAGAAAAAGCTAATTACAAAAAGAGAGAAAAAAAAACTATCCATCACTTTAATAGTGACTTGGAACCAAGTGCAGATGTAGTTACTGCATGTTCTATGAATTACTCCATGTATTTCTATATTAATTATATCATTAAAGGGATAGTTCACCCAAAAATGACATTTCTGTAATTAAGTACCTTTCTGGACCTCATAAGGTGCAATGTCGTTGCTGCATATGTGTGGATCAGATACCCTCAGATTTCATCAAAAAATATTTTCATTTGTGTTCTGAAGACAAACGAAGGTTTTTCAGGTTTGGGATGACATGAGGGTGAGCACTTAATGACTTAAAGAGAAATTAAATTTTTGGATGTACAAACCCTTTAAGATCTTCATTGAATAATAATAATAATAGACCACAATTTCTTTACAAAACAAGAACGACATGCATTTATTGTGTTGCATGCATTCACATGAACATGCTACGGTATAATGTTGTTATACGCTTCAATATGTTTTACTTCAGTCCAACAATAAAAAAAAAAAAAGTATAATTCTAAAAAAACAAAAACAACAAAAAAAATACCTTATAACAACACATCCATCTCTAAACATACAGATTTGACAACAGAAATGTGAGCCAACTTCTTCATCTGGCCACAATTTCAGATTTACATCAGACCGTATGTTCTCTCTGGCAAATGTTCCTCGGAAAAAAAAAAAATCTCTTTGTATGCCTGATCCATCTCTGACATTCACAGATAAATCTACACTGTATCCAAGAGGGACACATCATTGTATGGTTGTCATACATTATAGAGGTTGTAGGAGCGTTGAAGATGTCCTTGGTGTAAACACTGAATTTTGTTTGCACAATGTAGCAGCCAGGCATTATTTGAAAATGTAAACATCAAAATTAAAACTTGAGATTTCTTTCACCAATCAAAACTCAGTAGTCAGTGGTAAAGGCTGCTTTAAAAATAGAAATGTGGTCTGAACAACTACGTGTGCATCGAAGGCTGTGTGAGTAGTTTCGAATAATGTGAGGGATAGACTGCTCCTCTGGGTTGTTGATTAAAGGGAAGTGCAGGCGTTCTATGGTTTCTCTATGATAATTTCACAATGCACCAGGGCACCATGGGCACACAGCAGGGAGTTTTAATGAGCAGAGCAGCTTTCGGCTATGGGCATCAACACCAATCCAGCATCAATAGGGTCATATGGAGTGTTTCTGCTTTTAGAGCAGGCAAAAGTTGAAGAACACTGGATGTTTTTTGCGAATATAAAGGGCTCTGAATTAATGGAGATTGAGAAAGAGTCACATTTCTCAAAACTTTTTGTCTTTTTTTAGACAAAAATTGAAAGCCATCCTCATGTAATTTAAACTTTGGCTTACAAAACTATCAAACACACAGAGCTGAACACTCCTGTGAGATTAAAAAGCAACTCTGCCCTCTTACTGTAATTAATATGCTTTTTTCAGTTCAACCTCTAAACTTTTTGATTTGTGCAAAATACTGCTATGATTTGCATAAATTACAGTGGGTGTACAGGTAAAAGGGACAGGTACACTTTACAATAAGGTACAATTTTTTAACATTTGGCTAATACAGTAGATATTATGAACTAACCATGAGCCACATTTTTGTCTTATTAGTTAATGCTAATTTATAAACATACAACTAGTCATACATTTATGTTAATTTAATAACTTGAAATGTTAAAAAATATATTAATATATGAAGAAATTAACATTTTCAAGACTGTAAACAAATATTTTTCATTGTTAGTTCAACATATCCAAAAAGTTAACCTTATTGTACACAATTGCCAAGAAATATTATAAAACTTACCTATTCAGTCAGCTTATAGTTTGACAGCCAATTTCCTTAAAACAATACCCTTAATTTTTAAGTTACAGTAAATCTAAATGAAACAACACAGTAAAAAACTAGATATACTAGAGTTAAGTAAAAGAAAAAGGGTTTGTGTAAACAATGTGAGATCACAGTTTTTCAATTATATTAAGTTTTGATAAATGGACATTGCTTGCAGAAAAGTGCATTATCATTTGGGAAATTTGTCTAATAGAATGGATTTTGGTGTCTGAGCAAATGAGAGAAAACTACAAATGAAGCAAAAGCACTTAAGCAGCAAGCGTAGGGAGAGTAAAGTGTGCACTGTCAAAATGAAGAAACAGCAGCATAATACAACAACATGGACAAAATTCTAGACATGATTGGACTCAAATTAGTGTTGTTGCCACAAGCTTTTATATGCTATCACTTTCACAGTCTTGCTAAACTCCAAAAACAAAAATCACTTTTATTGTAGAAGCTTATGAGTGCCAGAGCATGAGTTTTAAGTAGTGGCCAAAGCTATTTCACCATGAAAGAAGATGAATGCGTAACCTAACCTGGCTTAACAACATCAACAAAAGAAAAAACATTAATAAATAATATGATTGCTAATTAGAGGTAGAAGTGATCATTTAAAACTCATAAACACTTCTTCAGTGTGGAAGAGTAACTTGTTTGAAAAAGTAACTCAGATATTTTGTTGTAAATTTAAAAGTAATGCGTTACTTTATAGTTACTTGAAAAAAGTAACATTAATTTACATAGAGATCAATGTTGGGGAAAGTTACTTTTAAAAATAAAGTGTTACAATGTTGTGTTACCTTCTAAAAAAAGTAACTAATTGCACTACTTTTAATGGAAAGTAATGTGTTGCATTCCTTTTCAATTATTTTCTCTCACCTGAGCTTTCTTGCTTGCTTCTTTTTTAAAAACAAAAAAGTTTTGTCAAATGTAAAGGCTTTTTTCAGAGACCCGCACATGACATACGGGGAAAATATGTATTTCATGCCCACAAATTAATAATTCGTTCTCTTGTTTTAGTAACTCGTGGTCACGATTTACTAACTCATTTCCTAGCTTTAAGTAAATACCAACACTGTCAGTGATTCAACTATCGTAAAAGTGATGATAAACCTTACATTTACAGTAAATAAGCTATAATGCACACCAGGAAAGTCATGTTCTCGAGTTTAAGGTGGCAGTCCAAAACAATGAATCTGAGTTTAACAGTAAAAACAGTGAAAGAGAAAGGGTAATCTACATAAATATATGAAGCATAGTCTATATTTAATCCACAGAAAACAAATATATAACTGAATATAATATAATGTAATTTAATGGAAAAATATGAGAATGAGCAAAATTGACCGTTCGCTGGGAGTTTGATTGACAGGTGATCCGACCAATCATAGCGCAGAATCCGCGAGTTTGCCCAACAAAGCAGTCAGGGGAGTTAGTAGATTCACGTTGGTGAACTTGAACTTGAAAAATTGTGTGTCCTCACGTCTTTCTGCGCTTGAAACAACATTCCTTCTGATGTTCATTCATGTTAATTTGATGCTATAAATGAACTAGTATGAAGAGATGATCGCTTCACGAGCCGCTTGAAGGAGCGACAGCGATTTTCTCACGACACATTAAAGAGACACTAGACGCTATTTATTGTTTAAAACCGTTTCATATCAAAAGTAACCTGCTCTGTCTTGTCTGTCGACGCGTTGCCAGTGTCCATTGCGCACAATGTATTTTTCACTCCGTGAGAACATGATGTGTGGCAGGAGAGCGTATGACTTGTCGGACAAAAGCAACAGTAAATAAAGGAGGCGGGTCTTTGCGAACAGTCAATTGCATTCTGTGGCAACTTTTGAATTTTGAACATCACTTCTCGTATATTGTGTGATCTCGTATCTGTATCCGGCGTTAATATTCTCTTAATATCCGGACACCCCTCTTGCGCTGCCACTGAACAGTACGGGCATGGTAACTTAAGCAGCTCGGATGCCTGGTGTTTTAGATGATGTTGTTTTTACTATTACTAAACACTCATGAATTATGTGTCTTGTTAAGTATTCATTACGTTGCATCTAGTGGGAGGAAAGAGAGGAGCGTGTGTTTTAGGGATGTGAGTTTGCTGGAACACACTGTCTACTTGTGGTTCATCTTAGAAGAATCTCGAGGGAAATCACCACTAGTGTACTCCTTTTCCACATCTGTGTTTAGGATCACCAAGAGAAATAACAGTCATTTGCATGATAATGTCCAACTAATTGGTTTAGGGAGAACTGTTTGTAATCCGTCTTAAACAGACAAGGTCAGAGTTGGCCAAATCACCCCCTCGGGTTTGGAACAGAATACCGGTAGTATAATTACATCTTATCCATGTAGACCGAGTTGCTTTTAGTTAAAGCTAAAAGCACAATCTATTACATTTACTTTGCAGGGGCCATCCAACAAAATATGAAGGCATCATCATGGAAAGTGAGCGGTACGTGGCGAGGGAGCCGGTAGGGCTGGAGTTGCAGTGGACGTACCTTGAGCTCAAGGACTTATAGCCTACATGAACAGATGAGAAGGAAAGGCATAGAGCTGGATTTATGGCACAATAAGCATCAGGTGTGCATCCTTCTGCACTGTCAGCAGGGCTCCTTTATCATTCCCTTCCTTTATCATCCTTCTTTTTAGCCCCCTGCTCCGGTTATGAGCAGGAACAGCGGCCTGTGGTGACAAATGATTTGCAGTAGAGCTGCGGCTACATCGATAATCAATTAATCTGTCAGTTATTTCTGCAATTACTCCATCAAACAATGTGCAAATTGGTGTCGAGGTAAAAAAAAGTATGCTCTACGTTGTTGGCAAAAATGGATTAAAATGGTTGCAGATGTTTCATATTTGCTATTTAAACTATAAATATTTGCATTGCATATAGAATTTAAATTTTGAATTATGATATATTTAAACCTAAACCTGACAAACCTAGACAGCACATTGATCAGACATCGTCCTGTTGCACGCACACATCCTATTTAATGACCTAATAAATTGAATGCCTTCTAACAGCAACTAAATGATTTCTTACTATATAGAATATTTCAACGCAAGTAGATCAAGTGTCACAATGTCATAAACCAATGTGATCTCATGAGAATATTTTTACGTAAAGTGTGGTTCTACCACGTTCATTTACTTACGTTTTCTTACACACAAAAACGTACAATATTGACGCATTTATAGCACTAAAATGTAAAAATACGTATATTAACAGCCAAAAACGTAAATCACTGACGTCACCGATATTTGAAGACTCATTGGTTCTCACCTACTTCGTCACAAATTGCGACATGCCGTGTTTCAGTGGATTTGAACGTGACATTTGAACGTGTGACATTTTAAATGAGTGCGCAACTTCATGGAGAGGAGCCAGATTCATATTTCCATGGATTAATAACTTAAATTCTGCTCTGTACCCCATAAAAAAAACTATTACCGCCAGAGAGGACTATGCTTGTTTGTCTGTTATTCTTTTATTTATACCAGTAACGTTATAGTTTTAAGAAATGGTTATGGGTATCGGGGTAACTGTTTAACTGTGCAGGATTATTTGTGTTGTATTTTTACTAAAATTGTCATTTTCCTACATATTTCTGTCCATTATGTTTTATTCTTTTAACATTGTGTATAAAATGCGTATGTTTAGGTTCCGGATGGGGGTTAGGGATCTTACACTTATCTACACAAAAGGGAAATTACACATATATCTTCATGACATGAAAGATTCGTAAATATTTTTCGTCTTTTCTGTAAAAATGTAGTTTTAGTGCTATAAATCAATCAATAATGTACGTTTCAGCACCTTTCTAAATGTACAAAAATTTACGTTTTGTGTCTTTAAAAGTAATGTGTTGATTATTATAACCTTTATTTTATCAGGAAAAGCGCAATGAGATTAAAAATCTCTTTTAAAAGAGTGTCCTGGCCAAGATTGACAGCAACAAAGCTCACGTCGGTTTAACAACTAACAGATAAACATCTGTACATACATACACACACAAGCACAATAAAGCGACAGGATATACAATAAAAAAGAATATCATTACATAACTAGTCAAAACAACTGCAGCCCGATGTTTCTGTCTCCAATTCAAATAAAATCCTTTCAAAATTGTCCAATGAAATGTCATGTTAACAATGAGACCAGACTGCATAAACTTATAACCAATAATAGTGAACTGTGCTGAAACAAACCATGAATTCCAGCATGGTTTTGTCCTCCAAGCAAAAGTTAATCATAGGAATTGGAATAATGTAGCAGAAGAAAAGTGTTACAACAACTATTATCAACAACATGAGTATATGGTGCTCATTTAAAACTCCCTCGGTCTGCTGAGGTCAACGTTTGCCTCAGCGCTGTCATGGTAGTTTATTAAAATCTCCTATCGGCTATCGCAGGGAGGAAGAATTCTCTCTACTGTCCCAAAGCAGCAACCGAATATCCCTGCCATCATTGAGATGCATGCTCTCCAACTAAATGAGTTGCCCCTGGCAGCTATAGCAAACCAGCCAGAGCTAATATTTCACCTCTTTGTCAAACCGTTGCTATTAAACTATGGAGGGTGGAATAATTTCATGTGATGAAGTGCTCTGGGAATCCTGAAACTTTTATCTTTAAACCTGCAAACTTTTTAGGACGGTACTTTTTCAAGTTGGTTATAGTTCTCAATGGGCCATTCCTGATAACTATTTTAGAATTTATGGCGGTTATTAAAGGAAATACTCCATGTAGTAACCCAGAAATCAGCATTTTCTTTATGTGCTTTTGTTATGCAGTGTGAAAACTGTCAATGCCCAACGAGTGAATGTGACTGCGAGTGACTTGCTTAAACACTTTTTTAATCTTTAAGCTCTACATACAACAATTTCCACCAGTCAAGTCAGGTAGCAAAAAAGAATAATTGTCTTTGGCAATAATTGGAAATTGTGTTCTATGATTGAATAAAAGATGATAGATCTCCTTGTTCCTGTACACAACACAAGTCGCTTTGTTTATACTTGGCTAGCAATGTCAATTTCTGTGAGCGCAGAACCATTTCACCCACATAAACACAAATTCCCAGAGAAGCAGCAAAAAAACAACTTAACATGGAACTGTGTTGCTACAGAGGTGTGAAAATGTATATAGCCAAATGGGCTCACATGAAGCTTACGGCGCAAGGTTTTTGCAGGACTGTAAGCAAATCTGCCATGCTATAGCTAAGCTCTTATAGTCTGTTGGCAAACTTTGCTAGTTACATAACAACTGTGAAAAATATTGAGACTCGTCATGTTTCGGTGTAGTCACCACATTATTCGCCAAGACAGGCCTAGCATGTCTCCTTTGATTCGCAGTATCCATTATACCATTCATCACCATATATATGTATATTTTAGGGGTGCATATAATATATTGTGTCGCAATATACTGCAAAAATGAAAGAATCAATATGTATCATGGATAGTGACAATATATATAGTGTGAGGAAAAATCAAGTTTACAGAGTTTTAGAGTCAGTACTACATTGGACTACTACAGGTGCTGGTCATATAATTAGAATATCATCAAAAAGTTGATTTATTTCACTAATTCCATTCAAAAAGTGAAACTTGTATATTATATTCATTCATTGCACACAGACTGATATATTTCAAATGTTTATTTCTTTTAATTTTGATGATTATAACTAAGGAAAATCCCAAATTCAGTATCTCAGAAAATCAGAATATTGTGAAAAGGTTCAATATTGAAGACACCTGGTGCCACACTCTAAACTTCTAATTAACTCAAATTAACCGTTAAATGGTCTCTCAGTATAGTTCTGTAGGCTACACAATCATGGAAGACTGCTGACTTGACAGTTGTCCAAAAGACGACCATTGACACCTTGCACAAGGAAGGCAAGAAACAAAAGGTGATTGGAAAAGAGGCTGACCATTCACAGAGCGCTGTGTCCGAGCACATTAATAGAGAGGCGAAGGGAAGGAAAAGATGTGGTAGAAAAAAGTGTACAAGCAATAGGGATAACCGCACGCTGGAGAGGATTGTGAAACAAAATCCATTCAAAAATGTGGGGGAGATTCACAAAGAGTGGACTGCAGCTGGAGTCAGTGCTTCAAGAGCCACTACGCACAGACGTATGCAAGACATGGGTTTCAGCTGTCCAATTCCTTGTGTCAAGCCACTCTTGAACAACAGACAGCGTCAGAAGCGTCTAGCCTGGGCTAAAGATAAAAAGTGAGTGGTCCAAAGTTCTCGGATGAAAGTAAATGTTGCATTTCCTTTGGAAATCAGTGCCCCAGAGTCTGGAGGAAGAGAGGAGAGGCACTGTGACTGTATAAAATTTCCACAGTCAGTGATGGTTTGGGGTGGCATGTCATCTGCTGGTGTTGGTCCACAGTGTTTTCTGAGGTCCAAGGTCAACGCAGCCGTATACCAGGAAGATTTAGAGGACTTCATGCTTCCTACTGCTGACCAACTTTATGGAGATGCAGATTTCATTTTCCCACAGGACTTGACACCTGCACACAGTGCCAAAGCAACCAGTACCTGGTTGAAGGACCATGGTATCCCTGTTCTTAATTGGCCAGCAAACTCGCCAGAAAATCTATAGGGTATTGTGAAGAGGAAGATGCGATATGCCAGACCCAATAATGCAGAAGTGCTGAAGGCCACTATCAGAGCAACCTGGGTTCTCATAACCCCTGAGCAGTGCCACAGTCTGATCGACTCCATGCCACGCCGCATTGCTGCAGTAATTCAGGCAAAAGGAGCCCCAACTGAGTATTGAGTGCTCTGCATGCTCATACTTTTCAGTTGGCCAAGATTTCTAAAAATCCTTTCTTTGTATTGGTCTTGAAGTAATATTCTAATTTTCTGAGATACTGAATTTGGGATTTTCCTTAGTTGTCAGTTATAATCATCAAAATTAAAAGAAATAAACATTTGAAATATATCAGTCTGTGAGTAATAAATGAATACAATATACAAGTTTCCCTTTTTGAATGGAATTAGTGAAATAAATCAACTTTTTGATGATATTCTATATAACCAGCACCTGTATACATGTTTATATGTTGTACATATATTTAATGAAGTACCTGCCTGTAATTATATTTGTAATTAATTTATGTAATGAGATTTAGCCTACCCCCATAATTTATAAAAGTGTGGGGTAATAACCTTTATTTGTGTTACTGTAAGTCCCTGTGCCCAGCAACAACAAAACTCCTGCACCAGATGGTTAAACTTTATAGACAAACAAATTGGGGAAAATTTGATTGGGGAGAAGGTGTCACACTGGCTGCACTTGACATACAGTTGAATTTTTTAGTTACTGCTTTTCATTTTCTGGCTCTCTGAACATCGTTCTGTGATCTTGTGCATACTGTAAGAGGGATTCTTCTTTTTCTGGTTATGCTTCCTGGCGCAGTTATAATTCATTGGATTTAAGCAGGAAGAACAACGGAAAGAAAAATATGTTTATTTTGAGAAGCAAGATAAATCTCTCAGCAAAAACAACATAACTGGCAGGCAAGCAGTAATACTTTGAGTACAACCACAAGTAGAGTTACTGTATAATAAAATCAGAGATGTTAAGACTTTACATCATTTGTTTCATGTATTGTAAACAGAGCTTTATGCACACTGTGCACGTCGAGCTGTCTGTGTGTCTGTGATCCTGATATTTTCTGCCAGGCTTCTAAGTCTAAGCAAAGCAGTAAGACCAAACACATCAGATTTCAGCATAAGAATTTTAAAAAGAGCAAATCAAAAACATTTATCAACTTAAAATGTGGTCTTTTCTACATACAAAGCTATTACATGGCTTCAGAGGATTATATATGAGCAATATCACACTCGTAGCCGTGCGATATGGCTGTATATCAGCCCAGCTGTGGTTCGGTCATAGTAAGTAAACACAGCATGCTGATATAAAGCCATATCGGACGGCTACGAGTGAGATATTGCGTTTATACAACAGTTAGACGGCACGGGTATGTATATAAATAACAACAACAACAACAACGGAGTGTCTTTAAAACCCACTTTTGTGCAGAACTACTTCCTTCCACCACAGATTGAGAACTCAAGTTTTGACAGTTTGACCAAGCCTCCGTTACTAATTTTAAAATATCAATTTAGAACTAGTAATAAAGTAATAAAGGTCCCTCCATTGAAACTCATTGTATTTAGTACAGTATTATTGAGAGAGAGAGAGAGAGAGAGAGAGAGAGAGAGAGGGAGGAAATCTTTGTATTTGTCCTTTTTACACTTACAGCGCTAAAACAACATCCTTTGTTTACAAAAGACCCTTTCAATTTAAAAGTCTCTTGCGACTGACTCATTCACTTGTAAAGTTTGCCACCATCTAATGGCCATATTATTTATATAAAACAATATTTATTGAACAACAATATTTAAATTAACGACAATAGGCATTATAAATGACGATAGGAAATAAACACAATTGTACAATTCAGTCAAACGTACAAAAGCAGTGCTCTACAGCAGAGGTGTCCAAACTGTCTTGCAGAGTTTAGCTCCAGCTTGCCTAAACACTCTTGGCTGGAGATTCTGGTAAGCCTATTAAGACCTTTATTAGCTGGTTCAGGTGTGTTTAATTGGGGTTGGAGCTCAAATTTTCATGACAGTGGCCCTCCAGGAGCAGGATTGCACACCCCTGCTCTACAGGATGTAAGTTAAATATAGCGTTAATATTAAGTTATTAAATTTAACACATCCCAATTTGATTTGTTCAGGAACAAGTAATAGATTAATAAGACCAGTGATTGCCTTTTTTATGTACCCAAAATGAATGATGTCTCATGTTTAAGAGCCAGAGGCAAATCCCTGAAGCACTGGCTGAGATGAAGCTGTTCTCGGCGGGTACACGAGCACCGAACGGCTGCTGGCTGCGGCCTGGAGCTTGCATCTCCGAAAATTAAATATGATTAAATATAAGTCACATATTTCAGGTCTTTTACACGTGTAGTATTTGTAAAAAAAAAAAAAAAAAAAAAAAAAAAAATATGGTGGATTTGCTTGGTTGCCATGACAGTTCCTTCAAGCGGAGTGATACAAAGGGTGTAAAGGTAGGAGGGCTATTATCACTAGAATATAACATGGCTCTCAGCCGTGAAAAGAAAGAACTGCTGAATAAACTGTATATGACAGTTCATTGAGACTACCGCTGTCAAGTTCCAAAATGGCCAAACTAAAAGTGGCCCATTTGGCTTGTGCACTATATAATTCATACTGCACCTTACCTCTGTAACAGTGTCACCATGAAATGCTGAGACAAAATGTATGTAATAAAAACAGCAAAAGACAAAAATGCACTAAACACTGAGACTATTCAGTGGTGTGAAAAAGGGGTACTAAATATGTAGAGGACAGCTGGAGTATAACCTTATCTGTAGCACAGCATGATTCTTATTTTATGCCCCAAGCAAGAGCATTGTTTAGTCATCAAGTGTGGAAACCAAATGAGTGGTGAAATTGAAAGAAAACAGAAATATTTTAAAACTCAGAGGATCCCAGTAATAACATGCATGGTAGAGGTAGCACATTTGCATAGGCCTATAACCATGTTCAAATATGGGGCACCAGTACACCAGTGTGTTGAATTTATCGAATTAAAATTCACAAGACTAACCGTTATATGAAATACCATGTTATTCCAAAAATAAGATAACTGGTACAATTTCACCCCTGATGCAAATAATGTGCATGACATCACCACTCATGGGAGGGGCCAAGATTTGCATTACACCACTGGGCGTCAATACACGTATTATAATGTAGTGAGAATTAAGAATATTTCTTGTCATCGTCATGGAATCCTACTATTATTTTTCACTTTAATTCCTCACTTTCAGGAAATTTAACGAATGAAGAGCATCCTTCATTTTCATTAGGCTTACAGCATTCCTTGAGGACATAGGACTAGCACTTTAAGATGCACCCAATAGAGTTTAGAAGTATTTTGCTTATTTTGCAGAACACTGTAATAGAGGCTAAGTGGAGAGTGCTGACGAGTGGCAATTTCCTGTCCAAACCGAATCCTCAATGGTAATGTGTTATTTGATGGTGACATTTACTTCAAACAAGATTTAGCCTAGCGATGCATTTCTATGTGAGATTTGCATTTTTTTTTTTAGCTTTAAGTTTAGCCTTAGATCTTTGTTGTAGATCAGAAGATATATATTTATATTTTTATTATGTGTGAATATTTTCATTTAACATATACCAGCAGAAACTAATGTCAGTGCCAGTGTTGGGTGTAATGCATTACCAGGTAAATAATCACAGTACAGTAATTTACTTACAGTTTTGTAATTGCTTTAAATACCGTATAGACAAGAACAATTCTATTTAAAACAACAGTGGATTTAACATCAAAACTTAATGTCTAATGTGAAAATGTATGTTTTTACTAGCAGTTCAATAATAATTTATGCAATTATAGATTTTGAAAGAATTAAAAGAGCAGTTTCATGTCTATCCTTGTATTGTTCAACTGGTTGAGGTTGATATAGGATTTAGAAAGTGATTACTATAATGCAACACTTTTTAGATAGAGTTATTCGTACAGTGTTGAAGATGTAATTAGTAGCTAGTAATTAATTACTTTATTTAGAATTACTTACCCAAGACTGGTCAGTGCTGAATTGGGTTACACTTTATTTTACAGTCCTGTTCCCATGTACATACTATGCACTTATTATAATAATTGCAATAACTGGGTAATTACCGTGTAATAACCCTGAACATACCCATAAACCTAACCTTAACCTATTTAGTTACTTTATATGACCCTGTCCTTTCTTAGGTCACTACACTGTAAGTAAACATATGCGCACGCACTGTAAAATAACGTGCAACCCTAAATAAGTCTTTTTCGAACTATATGAATTACTTTATTTCTGTGGAACACAAAAGAATATTTCGACTGTTTTTGTCGATACAATGAAAGTCAGCGGGGTCTGATGTTGTTTTGGACCCCACTGACTTTTGTTGTATGGACTAAAGCAGTCAAAACTTTTTTCAAAATATATTCTTTTGGGTTCCACAGTAAAAAGAAAGTCATACAGGTTTATAAAGACACGAAGGTGACTAACGGATAACAGTATTTTCAATTTTGACAAAACAGTCACTTTAGAATCATGGTCCAGTTGTGCAAGGTCAGATAGTTCCTCTTTTCTCCAGCAGGCTAATATGTATAAGTAGATTTAGGAAGAAGGACAGGGAATTACTCCATCACAGGTTTCAGACATGAAAAATAAAGGCATCTCTCAATGCAGCAGAACATCATGAATGAGTGAAATGTGATGGATTTTATTGTAATATAGCTTTGCTTGATTCTAAAAACTGTCCCTTGTTGTTATTGTATGTTCAGTATATACTCCACTTCCACAGGCGAAATCCAGGACTTCATCAGGCTTAAAGAGCTAGAAAGAAAATGGTGTGTGTGCCTATTCACCTCAAAAGATGACATTACAAACAGTGTTAAATATTTATTGGGAGCATTTTGTGCTGGCGAACTAGACCTAAGTGAGCTAATGTGCAATCTATCTGGCTTTTCAATTTGATGAAGCAAATGGATCACTGCACTGTGTGCAAAGTGGCCGCCTGAATTTTAAATTAGATGTATGCACCACTGGTCATTTGGACGAAGAATTAGATTCAAGGCCAGTTGTAACACTAGTGTATAATGAATGCAAAACACAAATATAATGGAAGCAAGTGCCCCGCCAGGTTGAATAACCTTGACTAAACTTTTAATGTGGCAGTGAAAAGATAAAAAATACACACATAATGTGTGGGTTACACTTTATTTTAAAGTGTTAGTAATACAATTTAATAATACAGTACTGAGTAATAATAATTAACTACCTGTACTTACTATAGCTTTAGGGTTAGGATGAGGGTTTGTTTAAGGGTTAAAAGTATGCAATAGTGTTGTAGTCAAGGCCACCTAAACTGAGACCAAGTCAAGACCAAGACCACTGTGTGTCGAGACAAGACCAATACTTTGAAGGGTTGAGACCAAGACAAGACCAAGAACATGGCAAGTTGAGACCGAGTCAAGATCAAGACAAGACCAATATTTTGAGGGGTTGAGACCACGACAAGACAAGACAAGACCAAGTCAAGTCGAGACCGAGTCGAGACCAAGACAAGACCAAGACTTTGAGGGGTTAAGACCAAAGCAAGACCAAAACCATGGGCAAGTTGAGACCAAGTCGAGACCAAGACAAGACCAAGACAAGACCAAGACAAGACCAAGACTTTGAGGGGTTGAGACCAAGACAAGACCAAGAGTTTGAGAGGTTGAGACCAAGACAAGACCAAGAGTTTGAGAGGTTGAGACCAAGACAAGACCAAGAGTTTGAGGGGTTGAGACCAAGACAAGACTAAGAGTTTGAGAGGTTGAAACCAAGACAAGACCAAGACCAAGACAAGACCAAGACTTTGAGGGGTTGAGACCAAGACAAGACCTAGACCAAGACAAGACCAAGACTTTGAGGGGTTGAGACCAAGACAAGACCAAGACTTTGAGGGTTTGAAACCAAGCCAAGACCTAGACCAAGACAAGACCAAGACTTTGAGGGGTTGAGACCAAAAACAAGACCAAGGCCAAGACAAGTCGAGACCGCGTTGAGACCAAATCCATACTAGCACTCCTCAAATTCATCTGAAAGATTCACATTTACTGCCTGAGAAATGTCTCAGTAATCAGTAATAACAATTAGAATAATAAGACACTATGTAGAGCTGTTACCAATCAATTGAAATCACTAACAACAAAATTCATCTTTACTCTGAAGAGGTGGAACAGAAGTTGCATTTGAATTGGTACAATTACAAATGCATAAATAATACTGAGATTACTGTTTTAAAAATAAAATTTTTTTGCAATTGTGCTCATCTTTGCGAAATCAGCCCTCTTTCTCGTGATATTGCTTTATTTTATGTTGCAATATAAATATCAAGATCTTACACAAGTACTTTTTTGCAATCATATCTTGAATTTTGTGGGCATTTGTACATTTTTGACACAATCCCTTGTTAATCTCTGACCCGGCACAACAGTAACAAAATAAATGAAAAAAGTTATTGATTGCATTTGAAGCAGGAAGTTTTATATCCCATCAAATTAACGATGTTAACAAAGAAATTAGACAATGCAATGGCAATTTAGCGATTTCCCCACAGTTGTGGCCTTGACATAAAATCCTTTTAGACCAAGACAAGACCAAGACCTTCAAAAAATTGTCTTAAGTCCTGTCTCTAGACCAAGACCGGTCTCTAGTACTACAAAACTAGTATGCAATTATGCATAATATCTAGTTATCACTACAGTTATTACATGTAACATGTGTGACAGTTACACTGTAAAATAGTGTTACCTATGTGTGTAAAACTGTAATGTTTAGAAAATGGTATTCAAATCACATTTGAAAGGGAAAATTCAGGGGTACTAAAACTTCATATTTGAATAATTATATCAGCTAGAAATGTATTGCTGCTTGCAGCATTCGATGTCTCGCAAAAACCCATACAATACAAATGGTTTTCAGTGTATAGCAATTCAGTGGTTTGAACAAAAATCTGAAATTAACGTTTATAGAATGGCTTCTGTAATCAGTCTTCGGTTTGGTTGTTGTCAGACTGCATTACCAACAGGAGGCAGAGCGCTGTCAGAAAGCTTCACGCTGGAGCGTCTGTGCATGCTTTGTGACTGATCTCGTCAGATGTCTCATATGACATCCTAGTCACCCACAACAATAAAATATTGTCGAATTCATGCCTGCGTTATGATGACAGAGAGCGCTGGCTTCCTCTGCCTAACTGTGTCGGTACAGATGCATTATGCTTGCTGTTTCCCAATAGACTTCCATGTTCGAGAGATATCTGAAAAGAAAATCATGTAAATGTTATGCTCAACCCGAGTGTGCGCTATAGTTGGGGTGAAAGTAAACTCACCCAGCGTATGTATCTATGTGGACTCTACACCAACGTGTCATGGATGATTTGTCGGTATTTTTGATAAACAAGGATTGAAATATAGTCTGAGAGTCAGAGTCTATCGAAATTCTGTCATGATTTTGTCACCCTCATTAATTCTCGGATGAATTCTCAGCATTTAAACATGATGAAGCGAACTACATCATTATTCACTACAGCAATAAATATCACTGCTGTGTTTGCATACTAAAACATTCAGATTCCCGTATAGACCGGTCAGTGTTCAATAACGTACTGATCCAACAATCCCTGAAAATGATGTTCACCTGCACGATTCAAGAACTTCAATTAGATTAAAAAAAAAAATCAATTAGATATTCAGCTGTAAAATCAATGCAGTTATCTTTCCATTATATAGTGTACTATATTAATACTTTACTCTATGGAAAGCTTACCCTAATGAAAAGTCTCACCAGCGCACTGCTTTGAGACACCACGAGGTGCACTACACCTCAGCACTAGACTATGGTTTAATTAGTCATTGTTAAGAGCACTTGACATTTCTGTATGCCTATTATATATTTGCAACAGCGAGCACTGATATGAAAGAATGCCTTTTAAACTCTGATTTCACACTTTTTTAACTATATTACAGTCATAGTTTGTAGTACTGTATACACTCACCTGCCACTTTATTTGGTAAACCGGTTCAATTGTTCATTAATGCAAATATCTAATCAGCGAATCACAAGACAGCAACTCAGTCAAGAGCCAAATTGAGCATCAGAATTGGAAAGAAAGATGATTTAAGTGACTTTGAATGTGGTATGATTGTTGGTGCCAGACGGGCTGGTCTGAGTATTTCAGAAACTGCTGATCAACTGGGATTTTCAGAAACAACCATTACAGAGAATAGTCTGAAAAACAGAAAATATCCAGTGGGCGGCAGTTCTGTGGGCGAAAATGCCTTGTTGATGTCAGAGGTCAGAGGGGAATGGACAGACTGGTTCCAGCTGATAGAAAGGCAACTGCAACTCAAATAAGCACTCGTTACAGAAGAGCATCTCTGAACACACAACACGTTGAATATTGAAGCAGATGAGCAACAGAAGACAGCTGTCCTGCCAGCTAAGAAGAGCAAACGGAGGCTACATTTCAAAACCCGACAATAGATGATTGAAAAACACTGAGTCTTGATTTCTGCTGCCACATTCAGATGGTAGGGTCAGAATTCGCTGCAAAAAACATGAAATCATGGATCCATCCTGCCTTGTATCAACAGTTCCCACTGCTGGAGGTGTAATGGTGTGGAGGATTCTTGGACCCCTTAATACCAGCTGAGCATCATTTAAACTCCACACTTGAGGATCGTTGCTGACCAAGTCCATCCCTTCATGTCCATGGTGTATTTTCTTCTGATGGCTTCTTCCAGCAGGATATCACGCCGTGTCACAAAGCTCAAATCATCTGGTTTCTTGAACACAACAATGAGTTCACTTTACTTTAATGGCCTCTAGTCAGAAGATCTCAATCCAATAGAGCACCTTTGGGATGTGGTGGAACGGGAGATTTGCATCTTGGATGTGCAGCCGACAAATCTGCAGCAACTGCGTGATGCTACCATGACAATATGGCCCAAAATCTCTGAGGAATGTTTCCAGAACCTTGTTGAATCTATTCCATGAAGAATTAAGGCAGTTCTGAAGGTAAAATGTGGTCCAACTCGGTAATAGAAAGGTGTATGTAATAAAATGGCAGGTAAGTGAATGTCAAACATTTAATCTAACATCAATTGTTCAATATGACAAAATAGATGCATACTGTAGGGCTCAAACAAAAGTATTTTTTCAACCCAAGTTCACTGGAAAAACATGCCTGTGGCGACACTTCTGCAAAAGGATATTATGCTGCACTTGAAAATAACTACACTAAACCCTAACATAAACCTAAAAAAATAATGTTAGAAAAGGCAAACATGAAATATAAATGTGACATTTTAGCTGGCCTCTACAAGTCTTTGAGCTCTTTTATTGTCATTTGTGTTTCGTGGCACTCGAACCGGAGTGCTCCGTAATGTGCAGTGCTGTACCAGGTGAGATATAGAGCAAGTTTACTACATCAGAAAAGTCACAGATATGGAACTGGTTGTATACAAATCATGCTCTGACTATAAAAATATTTTGCAAAGATTATTGGAGTACGTTTTACAAGTTTTGCTACTTAAAAGTTTCATGTTTAATTTAATGAGCTACTTGACATTTCTTTGCAATTGTTTCTGAAAGTGAGAATTGTTTCAATACCATTTTTTGTGTAAAAGTGAGGTCATATAACAGTTTTGGGCGAGGAACTTTAAAAAAATAAAAATGTGCTACACAAATTGTATTGTAAAGCATTGTATGATGCACAACATTACTGATCGTTTTGTAGATTAGATTTAACACACACTGTTAAAAAATTACTGTAAATTTTACAGTATAATACTGGCAGCAGGGTTGCCAGCCAGTTACTGTAAAATTTACAGTAGTGTTACTGTAATTTAATTGACAGAATTTCCCTGTATTCTCTGATTACAGTAAATAACTGTATTTTTTTAATTACGAAGGGTCAATTTACAGCAATATTCTGTAAATTTGAGTCAAACCAACACGTGACCCCAGAATGCATTGCAGTTTACAGCAATTATTAAAAAAAATAATGTATTTATTATTTATGTATTATTAAAAAAATAGCCAGTGGCTGTAAAATAATGCTGTAATTTTTACAGCAATTCATTACAGTGCATTCTTACTGATGCTTTCAAGACTATCAAAAGTCATTCTTTGCAATTTTGATAAATCCTCATCTGTGTTAGGCAGTTCGATAACATTACTTTGGTGGCAAATCAGCATAACTTACAACGGCAATGAATGATTTATCACAGAAAATCAAATGTTTACTTGTGAAAGGTATTAAAATGGATGTACAAGATCAATGAATGTAAAACTGGTCCAAAACACTATAACCCAGCTGATGGACTCTGATACAAGCTCTGGTCACGTGCAAAGCATTTCACATTCTATTTACAAGCTCACGTTACAATTTTACAGTTGAAATAAAATGTCCTAGTTGTTATTTGAAAAGGTCTTTCTTTATAGACCTATAGGAATATTATAGCACGTTAAATCTCAGCGATGTGAGAGGTACTGAGACAATAAAATTTTAAACGTAATGTCTAGGACTAAGCTTGGAGTATTATATTCTCATGTAATACATCAATCATTTACACTGTTCTTAGTGTTCTTTGGTCACATTTTAGATTAGGGTCCAATTCTCACTATTAACTATGACTTTTGCCTCAATAAACTCCTAATTGCTGCTTATTAATAGTTAAGTTTAGGTATTGGGTAGGATTAAGGCATGTCATGCAGAATGAGACATTAAAATGTGCTTTATAATAATAAGCATGCATATTACAAATAGTTTATAGTGAGAATTGGACCCAAAACTAAAGTGTTACTAAAACATCACATGGAAACACGGGCTCAACCAATGGTGAGATTTTGGGGTGGGACAAATGTGTTTGACTATTACTTTGGCAATTATACACAAAAATGACTTTTAGCAAACAAAAATTGAACACAAGCAAGTGCACATAGCCACTAGAAAAACACATAAATGTACAAGAAACTAGATGCACTAAATGAACACTAAGTACAGTGTGAGATCTTTTCAAATCTTTATGGCGCTGTTGGAGAGATGCTGGCCGATCAATACAGTGCTCAAAACAGTCTCTCACGTATTGAAAAAATTATAACTGTGGAGAGAAATAATTGTTCGGTGCGAGTCAAAAGTAGTCAGCAAGCACTGGAAAAAAAAAAAAAATACCTGCCCTGAAGCCCCAAAATCTGGACTGGCACCTGAGCGAGCAAGAGAAAGTCATCACATTTCACACCATGTCAAACACACATTGTCTCAGACTCCCGTTTGTGATCTGAGCAGCAAGAGAGCTTTACTTGCCTGCCATTTTCACTATTATGCCCTGAGGCGGTCTTAATACAGCGAAATGTGCTGTGAAAGAGATGGAGAATAATGCTTTCACTCTCTCAGTCGCCTGTAGATGACTAAACTGTGCAGCCATTCGAGAGAATGTACTCTGATAAACATGAGAGAAAAACCACAGGGATGTTAAATGTGACATTTCTAATTAATTCTTTATGTCGTTACTAATGCAAAGCAAGCCACAACTAATATGGATGATGCCGGTCACCCATTTTAAAATTTCTTTTTCTCTACAGAGGCTTTTTGAGCTTCTCTGGGAGCAGAACATGGACACATCGAGTGCCAGTTTTCCAATGGGGGAAAATCTGGAAAAAGTAAACCTGCTCATCTATCATCCGCAAGTGATTCTCTTGACAGCCTCAGCATCAGCTATGCATCTCTTGAGACGTGTGTGGAGAAATATTAAAGTTTTCAGTTTTCATGCCAACTTATTATTGTGGTAGAATCTATTTCAGATAAAACAGCAGGTAAAGACAAAAAGATCCATGGTGGGATGCTTTAGTTTTAATATCAGCAGACTTTATAAAGGGCATATACTGTACGATACTGTTTGGTGTAGAAGTTTGCGTTTTTTTCAATTGTTTTTTTAAAGAATTAATAGTCAGGAAATTAACTTGATCAAAATTGACAGTAAAGACATTTATAAGATTGCACAAGGTTTTTTCTTAACTTTCTAGTCATCAAAGGATCTTGAGCAGCACAACTCTTTTTAACACAGGATCATGTGACCCTGAAGACTGGAGTAATGATGCTGAAAATTCAGCTTTGATCACAGGAAAAAAATACATTTTAAAATTAAAATAAATAAATAAATATATATATATATATATATATATATATATATATATTTTTTTTTTAATAAATGAAGCTATGTTTAAAAAACATCAGTTTCAAAAACATTTAAAAAAACCTTGCCCAACCTAAACTTTGGAATGATACTTTGAAACCATAAACAATTGTTTCGTTCACTCTGTGCAGATTTGCATTAGGACCAGCCTTTAAAATGTATTTTTGCATGATTTAGCACAAAGAAGCATCACTTATGACACCACCGTTGTCAGATTCTCATCTGAAAGGCGTTATTGAAACATGAAACATGATTTTGAACAAAACGTTTAGGGTTTTTGCCCTTTCCCCATTCAAGCACTGTAGATAGGAGCAGTACAGTACTGAACATGACAGGAAATAGCTGTTTAGGTTGCCTGTATGCAGTTTAAAAAAGAATTGTTGGTTTAACTTAAGAATGTAAGCTACCTGGTTCCCTTATATTGGTCAATATTGACACATTAATGTTTGTTTTACTACATTAAAAGTGGTAAACGCTGATAAAAAGCGATTTAAAAAAAAGATTTAAATTCAATGATCTTTTGCCACATTTTAGGTAGGGTTATCAGTAAAGCCCTGTTGTGACCACCCTCTTTTAGCAGCTTTGGAGAAGGTGAAAAAGTGCCAGCTTATCTTCTTTCAACAGTTTAATACTGAAGTAGGTGACATAATTGCCCATCAAGGCCGCATCAACACCTTTGTGTTACTGCACAGTCCCTGCTTTTTAATTTAAAGTGAGTAGCTCAGGCTCCTCCGAAAGCCATGCTTGAAGTGCAGCTTTCCAAATGTGTGAAAACATTTATTTTTAAAAATAAATACATTCCAGGCGTACCACGCAACTCAGCGCAATATTGACGGTTACAATATCTGGTTGCAAATCTGACAAAATCATGTTGCGAATCAATGTGTTTTGTGAAATCAGATGAGAGATTTTTCTTTGCTTTGATCTCCTCTATAACAATGAAGACCCAGATAAATGGTTGAGCTCCTGGAGTCCAAATATTATTTGAACAGATACAAAGAGAAGATTGAAAAGCTCTGCATCTGACGCGTAAATAAACAATCCAATCTAAGCTTACTGGATAGACAGTAAAACAAACAAAATAAAAGCGAGAGAGAACATAAGATGCATAAGTGTTAAGGTAATTGTGCCGATTGCCACTTCTCAGTCTCACAGCGGGTGTAATGTAGAAGTTGGTGGGAAGGAATTTCAATGCGATATTCAGTACTCCTACTGGACTCTTATTATAAATGTGAGGGCACGGTTGTCACAATCAGACCCTCTTGATGCGGCACGCAGATTTGAATAATTTATGTAAAAGGGATCAGGTGATGAATGATTACAAATTTGTATCGGGTCAAGCCCTCATAAATCTTTACAGCTTAACTGGGGGCCATTCGAGAGACAATAACAGATACGACTCCTGATGTATCATTCAAGGGTAGATATAAGGCGCGTAACACGACCACGAGCTTTGACGGCATTAAGATTTTAGAATAGGATACATTTTTTATGAACGAGCGAGAGAAAGTGTATATTTATAGAGCCTGTTACTGTTCTCCATGCCTTAACTAGTTTATTTTAATGGTCCTGTAGTATGACAAATTAAGTTAAGTATATTCCTGGAGTTTCAATTAATGAGGTCATTAAATCTGCATGTTTAATTATTATATAAAATTTAGTAAGAAAATAAAAAAGTAAAAAGAAATGGCATATCAGTTTATAATAAAATATAATTAAAATGACCGTTCAAAAGTTTAGGGTCCGTAATCATTTTTTTTTTTTTTTTTTTTGAAAGAAGTCTCTTCTGCTCACCAAGATACATTAATATTGTGACTATTATTACAATATTTGTATTTAAAATGTCATTTATTCCTGTGGCCAAAGCTGAATTTTCAGCATCATTACTTCAGTCTTCCGTGTCACATGATCCTTCAGAAATCATTCCAATATGTGACCCGTGCTGGCGAAATGAGTCGCAATGAGCAGATTTTCAATAAATGACTTATTGTTATTCTCAAACTCTTTTGGAAACATTCAAAATGATGTATGATTTGTTGGAATCCAACAAAAAATGAAAATTGAGAGTTTAAAGTTTTCTGAAGGTTCCAAAACAAAATCATCTAGCAACCAAATCCCTGTTAATAACACCTAATTTGGCATAAGCCAAGTCAAAACCCATATCTACAAGGAAAAAAAATCATATATATATATTCAACTCTACTTTACTTCAATATTTTGAAGTAGTGTAATTCTGTTGTCTATGTGTGTATCCGGATCAGGCGCCATCTGAGGCGTCTTTGTGCAAGCGCTTCGGATCTGTATGTCAATGCGAGTCAGATCGATTTGTTTGAGTTGGAAAATCTCATTTCATTGGTTCAGACTCGTGGGCATTGTTTCCTATGAATATTCACAAAGTTGGAAAACTGCGCTTTACAACAATACCAAACTTGAGTGGTGAAGCGAGCAGAGAAAAACGGCATTTTTCATTTTCCTTTCGGAAAACATACAAATAAAGATACTTTTAGATGCTATTTGAAGTATTTGGACCGCTAGATGAGGACTTAAATTTCCGCGAAAACCTCAAATTTGACCAAAATCAACATTTTTGGCTTGTTTTGCTCGTAATTTGCACGACTCATTTTGCCAGCACGGGTCACATGGGTGATTTTGCCGTTCAAGAAACATTTCTTATTATTAAAGGTAAACGCATTTATACTTAAAAAAAATATTTTCATGGAAACCATGACACTTTTTTTCATGATTCTTTAGTGAATATAAGTTCAAAAGCACAGCATTTATTTGAAATCAAATTCTTTTGCAATAATGTCCTTACCGTCACGTTTAATCAATTTCATGCATCCCTTCTGAATTAAACCTCAAACTTTTAAAAAGTGGAGTAAATGCAACCGACGTCTTAAAGCGGGTCAAACCGTCGGACATGTCACAGAACAAGCATCCGATTAGAGAACTCAATTCACATCATTCATGTAAAGACCGGATCCCAGCCGTGGTTCAACAGAAGTCCCAAATTGAGTCTTTGAATGGCTTTCCCCTTGACTCCACCGCCTAAATAACGTGAGAAGGGAGGGATATCATTAATTCATGAGTGAGTGTAACTAACTCATCAGATCATCAGCCCTTCGAGAACTGTAATTAAACTGATGGGGTTGTTTTCCCTCCAGCGCTCTGTCTGGGAGAGAGACCGAGAGGGAGGATGTGTGCGACGAGCTGAAGGTCTAATGTGACTTGCACACCGAGGGGCTAAACCGCTGTTATCAATCTGGCTTTCTGGGGAATACCGTGAGGGTCAAAGCAGCGAGTCTCCCCCGTGGAGGTGAGGAGCGAGCGTTACCTCAGGCAGTGTTGACAGAGCATTCCTCTAGAGATGTATTATCCCATCGACCCTCTGTCCGTAGGCCTCAAGTACAGGACAGTCCTGGCAGTCTACAGGGTCCGCCTGAATCGGCGCAAATCATTAATTATTACAAATGAATAAATAATCAACGAGTAGGACCGGACAGCCGAGAGCTGATGTGATATTAACGTGCGCATCCGCGTTCATTTAATGTCCTCGAAAAGCATCTTAATAGCTGTCAGCATTGTGCTTTGATTGAATTACATCCTCCTCTTTCTCACCAAGGAGACAGCTAATTATCTGCTCAAGGTGGGTCTCCACTCACTCAGAAAACATCAGCAGCCCGGACCACCTGTCGCTGGATCCTTACCGTCTTGTCAATATATTGACACAGCGGCGTTTTATACATAACGAGTGAATAATGAATGTTTTACCTGTAAAATCGCAAATTAGGCCCTAACGGCTCATCAAATCATCAAGTGCTGAACATCAATCTTAATAGGTTTAGGCTTACCAATAATTAATAGTTCATTATTACACTGCAGTGAGAGATCTAACAGCAACATTCAGGTCTATTTAAAGACCGGAGCTTTAGCTATACCGCACGCCTCTCAATCTTTCAGCATTATGGTAGACTCCCTGAGGGGCTGGGAACATTTAGAGGCATAATTGCTTTGTAAATGTTAAGCTCAAGATGTTTAAATGAAATGGAACACTAAGCCCTACAGCAGTCCTTGTATGTAAACACAAATGTCCTCCTATATGATCTGGAAAGAAGAACAGGAGTTTGTCTCATAGAGAAGTGACTCATGAATGCTTGCGAATTTGCGAACAGATTTGATCAGATTTGGATTCATGTACAAAAAAATCAAACAATTCACACTTTGTCCGACAAGCCATGCGCTCTCACGACACACATCATGTTCTCAAAACTACATCCCGGAGCAAAGAGGACACAACAGTTTCGTATTTAATACATCGTATTTTTTTTAAAGAAGTTTAAATGATAAATAGCATATGGAGTGTCTTTAATGTGTCGTGACAGATCGCTGTAGCTCCTCGTGAACCGATCATCTCTTCATACTAGTTCATTTATAGCGTCAAATAAACATGAATGAACATCACAATGTTGTTTCAAGCGTGGAAAGACGTGAGGACACACAATTTTTCAAGTTCACGTTCACCAACGTTAAGCTACTGGATTCTGGATTATGATTGGTTAGATCGCCTGTCAATCAAACTGTTTACTGTTTCATTTTTGGTCAAGATCTTGTACTGACAAAGCAATATGCGTGAGCCCACAAATGTACATGATTTTGTTTTCTCTATGTGAATGTACGCACTAATGTAGAAGAAACAAGTAAAAAACAAGACTGAAAATAATTACACTCTTTTGAATTTCTGACTACACTCTGGATCCTGCTTAAGCTCTCACACATGAATCACTGGACTAATTAGTCATTCAGCAAAACATTCATGCATGCAACAGCTGCTCACAGGTACGATATTGAAGAAAAAGGAAATGGACACAATCAGACTGGCTTTAAATAGCAGCAGGAGAACATCACGCTCTGTGTGTTGGCATTCAAACTGATCAATTAAACCGTACAGTCTTTCATTTCTATAATGTGTATTGTGTGTAATTACACAACATCAGTGTATTCTTTTGTCATTACACACCAGTCAGCATCTTCGAGTCCCTCTGTGATAAATGCACCCCCACACAAGCACAAATACAGGTTTGCATCTCCGTGAGTGGTATGCAGCGGGAGAACAAAATCTACAAGGATACTTTCTTTTATCCACTTTTTAATCGCGGTTTGTGACATTGATTAAATAAAGCTCTGAAGTGGTGAATATCTTTTGTGAATTGGGCTCCATCCTAATCTTTGAGAAGAGAGAACAGCTCGCTCAAGGAACGGAGAGGCAGCCTTAAGAGGTATTATCAGGATTTTAATCGAGGTCCCCGCTGATGGGCCGTCAAAGACAAACAGCTGAAAGGATTTTACGCAAGGGCCAAGTCAGGACGGACATCAGACGTGACCATGAAAAATGAACAGGCCATCACTAAAGGTTTAAAAAATGAGTGGACATGTGCAGCCCAGACACTCACAGAGGAGATCTGAGACTAACCACAGCGACATCACCCTTCACCTTTGTGGTGAGACTTGCTCGAAATGTTTTTAGATATGGATAGAAAAGAATAGATACAGTATATCCCTGCTGAATGACGGTGTGAAGGACATCATCTCATCCGTCTGTTTACAGACAATGGCCGTCGGGTCACTTATAAAGTCTTTGTCCTCCAATTCGTTCTTCATCTTCTGGACACAGTCTGATACTGTCAGAGCTTCCAGGGGGCACATCAATGACTCTCTTTGATGCAGATGCAGGATCCCATTAAAGTCAAGGGCCAGAAGACAATGACAGAGCTGCCAGATAAAGAACATCACACACCAGAAGAAAAACAGTACGGGGTAGAGGGAGGCAGAGTGACACATGCATAAAGCGAGAGGCAGAGAGAGCGAGTTAGGCAGCGGACAAAGAGCATGTTTAATGAAATCTTACAGATGATCGCATGCTGAAAGAGCATCATTGATAAGGCTTCCGTGGCTCCGCGGGGAAACTTCTCGGGATTCACTGAATAGAGGACGTGCATACCGAATTTTTGCCCTGCTCCTCTGCTTCCTCACTTACTTTGGACTCTGACACAGATACAATGCATTGACCTTAGTGCCAAAAGTACAAGTGGAAGATTAACAAACTAAAAGTCTAAACTAGGGCTGGAAACCTAATCTAGTGCAATCAATTATGTAAATTTATTTCGATCAAATGTAAACATCCCAATGTGTTTCCCATGTTCACAGAGTGCATTCTGCTCTTAAAATGTC
This sequence comes from Opsariichthys bidens, assembly GCA_037194245.1. Taxonomy (NCBI): domain Eukaryota; kingdom Metazoa; phylum Chordata; class Actinopteri; order Cypriniformes; family Xenocyprididae; genus Opsariichthys; species Opsariichthys bidens. The sequence goes on from CM074278.1 coordinate 30,224,900, forward strand.
TGGAATTGTGAAATTTAATTGACACATTACACTCTTAATAAAAATAAAAGTTCCAAAAGGGTTGTGAAGAACATTTTAATAATCTAAAGAACCTTTTTTCCACTTTAAAGATCCTTTTGTGGATTGGATGTTAAAGGTTATGATTTCACTTTTTAAAATTTAGTTAGTGTGTAATGTTGCTGTTTGAGCAGAAACAACATCTGCTGTTAAGTTCAATGCAAAGGGAGATATTTTCTTTTACAGAAATCTCTTTTTAAGGACTACAACAAATGGCTGGTAGGGACTACAACAAGCTTCTTCCAAAGTTTACATAAATCCTGCCCCCGGGAACACGCAACAAAGGGGCTGGTTGTTGGGCAACTTTAGAGAAGAGTTGTTGTAGTAGAGTGTTGTTGATGCCATCATTATACACTGGACTGCTTCACAAACGAGGGTCAATTCAACACTGGATTTGCACAAAAGATTAACATGATGACAAATGCTAGTGGATGACTTGAATCAACTTGAATCCACTAACCGTTCAGAAACGCCTAAGTTCCGAGTCTCTCCATCGGTGTCGACTCCGTTTTGAACAATGTAAGGATGAACACTTTCCTCATTTTGGCTGCGTGAGATTCTCCAGCTTTGTTGTTGTTGAGCTGTTAAAGCTCCGCCCTCTTCTGGAAAGGGGGCGGGAGCAGCAGCTCACACACAAATGTATTCGTTCACACCCAAATAGGTGCATATTTGACAAGCTATAATTAACGATCCGTGTGATATTTTGAGCTGAATCTTCACAGATACATTTTTGGGTCACCAGAACTTATATTACATCTTGTGAAAAGGGGCATAATATGTCCTCTTTATAAGTTCTTCATGGAACCATCAATACCAATAAAGAACCTTTATTTTTAAGAGAGTATTGTCCTATTAAATGGGAGAGGAGGGTATGTTTAATTTTGTTGTGGGCAGTGGTGTGCCTTGGAGTCAAAAAGGTTGAGAATCACTGCTTTAAATACATTTCTATTGACACAGGCAATGAACAATGTTGAGCTATGTTTTTTCATTGGGCATGATGTGATTGTTTGGTTCATGGATGTGACGTCTAGATATGCATTTGCAAGATTGGTCGTTCGGAATTGAGTTTGGTTCAGTTTGTCAGATCTGGCGTTTGCAAGTGTGTCTGAGTAATATGGTGTTTGAGAACAGCAGCATGATATTGACATTTATATTGATAGCAAAGTTAGATTTCAATAGCTGTGCAAGCAGAATAAAAGGTCAGATTCAGTATCTTCTCTGTCATGCATTCAACAGATGTGATGTCTCCAAAGAAAACACTTACTGCAGGAGGGGTTTGATTTGAAAAAAAAGAAATGCATAATTCATCCTCAGTACCGAAAGGCTCAGTGCTCCGTCATAAGTCCGCGCCCGTAATACCCATACTAACAAGATCAAAGTCTAGTGTGGTGAAATTGCTTTCTACAAGCCACTTTCACACTAACAATGTTGAACGAGAGGAGGCTTTTCTGAAGGTTTTCCTATAGTGCAAGTGAAGAATGGTAATGGAAATGATGGGGTCCCTCCAAACAGCCTTTAAAGTGCTAACGAGACGGTTTTATTATTAGTCTGTTATTCTCAAGATCCAATTGCAGCTATAAATGAAAAAAAGAAAATCTTTTTCATTTCTTGCAAAATAAAAATAACTCTTCTCCCATGGTACTTGTAAACATGGATAATCTGTCTTTTGTCTAAGATGAGAATCTTTCAGGCTCGTCCTCAATGAATAACCTAAATTAGGTCTGAACAACCTGTCTTTACTTCAGCTCATACCCTTTAGAATCCCAACGACAGCACTGACATTTATATCAGGGGCAGATTTATGTGTAAAACCAATATAAATTTAACTTATGCAACCTGTCAAATTTTACTCCAGGATTGTTCTCATTTATGTGCGGGCATATCTTCATTTTCACAAGAGTTTAATCAAAATGTCTGGGTCGTGCAAGTTTTGCCTAATTAATTCCCCGGTATCTATGGTAGAATATGTTCTACCCTGTAGCATTTACTTAGCAGTAGCTCTTGTTTCTGAAGTGTTTTTCTTGAAAATGAGATTCAAGTCACACTCTGTTCAGAGGATGTGATCTGGATGTTAGATTTCAACAGCCACCTTTACACGAAACAACAACCACGGCTCGTGGGCAAGTGTTTTAACATGCTCCAATATCTTTAGCCATTCCAAAAATAGTCATCCACTCCAGTGTTGCTTTAATAACACACAATCCCACCAAACTCATAATAGCCACTCAGAATTATTTAAAACAGATGCTATAAATATACAAATCAGGTAAATTGAGATTTAATCCAATCACAGTCCTAAAGAGAAGCTGGTATTTCACATAAAAACTGAATGAGACGATATTGATTTGAGTTTCTTTTCCAGGAAAGAATTTAAAAGGTTTATTTACCTCAGAACTAAAAATTTCCAGACAATTTACTCACTCCCATGTCTTTCTTTCTTTAGTTGAAAATAAAAGGTTTTTGAGGAAAATATTCCAGGATAGTGGACTTCACTGGGGTTCAACGGGTTGAAGATCCAAATTGCAGCTTCAAAGGAAGGAAAACAAGGAATAATAAAAAAAAAAAACCCAATAATTTATATACTTTTTAACCACAAATGCTCGTCTTGCACTGCTCTGATTATGAATCGCGCCGGAAAGGTCACGCGTGACGTAGTAGGAAGTACCGATCCAGTGTTTACCAAGCGAATGTGTAAAGACTAAGTCAAATGCCCTTTACAACAACAAAAAAAGGTAAAACAACTAATATCAGACGTTTTTGAAGTTGAGATGGAGTTTTTCATTTCACCTTTCCAACGTGATTATGTAATGTGTGGCACATTGCAGAGCAGTGCAAGATGAGGATTTGTGGTTAAAAAGTCTATCCATTTTTTATGTTTTTTAGAAAATGACCGAACGTTTCGCTAGTTTTAGAGGCTGTTTTATACTTCTGCGTCGGACCTACGCCGGAGCCTCTGTCGTAGGCCAATGCGTCCATTTTCATTTATACTTCTGCGTTGTTGTCCGTGTCGACGTGCATTCAGACCACTATTAGGTAGTCATGTTGAGTATCAAGATAAAAGAGGAAGAAGAAGCAGTTGTCAGAGAAGCTTCAGTGATGGCAACAAACAGGCAAGGACTTTTGTTGCAGTTAGATGCCGTGTGTCCTCTGAAGCAGTGCATTTTTTTTATTCTTATGGAAGTTAAAAACGCTCGCTTCGTGTCAGTTTTTTGACCTGACGGAAGGGTTCTAGCAGACCAATCACAGCGCTTGCAGGCTACACGTGCTACAAATAACATACGCCATAGTGAGAAGTATAAATCAGCTTTTGAAGCTGCACTGAAACTGACATTTAGCCCTTCAACCCATTGAACCCCAGTGAAGTCCACTATATGGGGAAAACAAAAACCTTAATTTCTTTTTGACGGAAGAAAGACATAAAGGTCTTGGATAACATGGGGGTGAGTAAACTATCAGGAATTATTATTCACAGGTCAGTGCCAGAGATGTTTCATTATCACAGCAGCAGATCTGGATTTATTCACTTACAAAGCAGAAGTCGCTCAGACAAATTCCTGCCAGGAATGCGCATTGTGTCGGGCAACTCTGCTGATTCGTCTTTTGGCTTTTTGAATAAAAAGTTTGATGTGTTACCTGACATTAAAATGTCCCAGATGTTTCAAAGTGGAGCATAAAAAAAGGCAGTTGTAGAGTTACTTTGTTGTAGTCAGATGGTCCGATATCGGCAATATTTTCTAACTTCCAGAGCATCCACCGTCGCACAAAAAAGGAAACATATGGAGTCGATAAAGGCATCATAATTGCATCATGATACATAGCCTGACCCCAAATGGGGTTGGATCAATTTTTCAGCTCATCTGACAGCATTCTTTGTGTTTTGTGAGGAAAAGGAGAGGTAATCCACCTTCCTTCCTCCTGGCCAAACATAAATGTAGGAAATGATGCAATCGCACCGACACATGCTCAGAAAGATGTGTGATTGTTACGGGCAATCTGTTTGTCGTGCCTTACAGCATCTCTGCTATCTTCACTTTTACAGTTAGCCTGCGAAATGGCGACAGCAGCTTTGAATCAAAATGCATATAAAAAGGAATTCGTCATTAGTTCCTATGAAGCCAGAAGAGTACCACATGGGGGAAAGACAAGGTGAGCGCGCCAGAACCAGATCTAATTAGATAAAGGGAGATGCAGGGCTGCTTTCATGCTCCGCTGAGGAGATCAAATGACCCGAGGGTCAGTCTCTCTGGAGGTCAGTCGAGGTAACAAAGGGTTTGGCTTCAATCGAAAGAAAAGGTTTTGATATACAGCCATTTGTAAAGTGCAGCAGCCACCAAGCATGTGGAGAGAGCCGAGCGCCGCAACCCTAGATTGTCAGATCTTCAATACACTGTTTCAAAACTTTGTGAGCTGCTTTGCACTTTAAAAGCACTGTAGGCGCTTTCTTGACCCGTTTCAATAGGTTGAGCTACAGATACCTCGTGGCAAATTCGAAGGCGGCATCCTTTATATGTGTCCTTTATGGATTTTTTATTGTAAATGTACATTTCTGAAACATATGGATTAAAATAATTCATTACATTTACATTTAGCAGACGCTTTTATCCAAAGCGACTTACGAGGGGAGCAATTAGGGGTTAGGTGCTCAAGTCTAGTCTTGCTCAAGGGTACCTTAGTCATGGTATCGAAGGTGGAGAGAGTGCTGTTCATTCACAATCCCCACTTTCAATTCCTGCCGGCGTGGGAATCGAACCGGCACCCTTCAGGTTATAAGCCCGACTCCCTCACCATTAGGCCACGACTACCCCTGTTAGTCACAGTAATGAAGAATGTATTATTTGTGTGTTCTATTGTTATTGGACATTCACTGATATTAAAATGAGCAGATAATTATTTTCATGTAACGGCCGATAACTGATAAATGGCCCATATTAAAATCCTATTCAATTAAAAGAAAGTAAAAGAATCAATCATTTTAAATGCTACTGAATTTAGTCAGCACTAAATATGAAAAATGTATATCAAATTGGCATTTTTTAACAATATATTTGTATGAGTTTGGGGTCAGTAAGACTCTTTTAAAAAGAAATGAATAATTTTATAAAGCAAGGGTGCATTAAATGAATCAAATCTGACAGTGAACTCATAACGTTACAAAAGATTTCAAATAAATGCTGTTTTAAAAGATAAAAGATTCCTGAAAATCACAAAAATATTGAGCAGCACAGCTGTTTTCAACATTAATAATAATAAACAATTCTTTGAGCAGCAAATCAGCATGATTTCTGAAGGATCATGTGACACTGAAGACAGCGTTGACATCACAGGAGTAAATAAAATTTAATAAGCATTACAATAAGAATTGTTTTAAATTGTAGTAATATTTCACAATATTAAAATAACATTACAATAAACCATTAATAATATAACCGTTAATACATGCATAAAAGTCTTCTTTCAAGAAAAAATATATCAGATGCCAAATGTCTGAACGTTAGTGTGCACACTGTATATATAAGCTTAAAAAAACATCCGGTAACCATTGTACTGATTTATTTCGTGCATAGCGAGAGAGCGTTGCATCGTCATACAACATCAAATTCATGCAACAATTAATGTTGACCAAATTCGTCACCACGTGAGCGTCTGGGCCGTCTAGTGACCCTATATAGGCAGCAGCCAGTGAGGCCATTCACTCGGTTCTGGAACAGAGACAGAGTCTATCATGCACAGAACCATAAGGACATTATAATTACAGCAGTATTACCCTGTTCTGCAAATGTTCTCTAAATTAGCCGAGCAGTTCATTAACATGTGCACAATATCTTTCTGTGTGGATATCTAATCAATTCGTTAAGCCAATTCAGGCCTTAAGTTTAATTATCAAATCACTTAAATTATTACTGGTCTCTAATGATTAACCCTGTGAGAAAGACACGTCTCGGGGTCATTTTCCCCCAGGGTTATGTGACGGAAATATGCAAGGAATCAGGGTCTGCTTTGATTAAATCCTCAGCCTTTCCACAGCATTAGTCACTTCTATATTTATCATAAATACTGCAATTACCTGAAATCACACTTAATGTTTACTTGTACGCTATACCCTATGATGATACTTCATTTAAAGTGTCCACCTATTATCATAAACAATACAGTCCTGTGCTTTTGGCAGGGAAGACAGGGTTTCTCAAGTGAAGGCGGAGAGCGCTGTGCAAGCTTGTTTCCATGGAGATAAGAGGAGTTTGACGGAACTGTTTGACTTTTAAAGTTAGCTCAAGATGTCAAATGTCACGTTAAAAGTCAGACTTACAGGTAATTGAAGATTACTGCTGTGCGACCTTATAATTTCCTTTATAATGTTTGATATTGTGATGTTAACTTCTGAAGGACACGGAACATGAAAAGGCAGTGGAAAAAAAGTCTCATTTTTCATATTTTACGTGCAAAATGAATTGCTATACAATCGCTAATGATTTAAGTTTTTCAAATCATTATCAAATTTCAAATCATCAAAGGGACTTTGATAATGGCCTCAATTAAAATAGTCACCTGAACGGTTAGCTATCACAAAAGCGCACAGCTGGTTTCCTCTAATCCAGCAGGATCTACATTTTTTCCCCCCTCCTGTTCCGGGCGTCTATGTCAGCGTGTCACAGACTTACACGGTCAGGGGAGCAGCAGGGCTGACAGAGAGAACGCGTGAATCGATACTCAAACCCACTGCACACTGACAACTAACTTAAACACGCACCGCCCTACTAGCTAACTCAGAAACATGCTTCTCTGCTCGGCGGGATACCTCAAACACACTCCATTCTTAGTTAACCAACACCGCTGGCCATCCAAACACGTCAAACACAGCGGGCCGGTGATGATGTAATCTTGTGCAACGTTTCCTCCGCGCAAACAACGTTTCAGTGGCCTCAAACGGTGCAAAGAGAAGAAATGCATCAATATAGGATAGAAATAATTGCAAGCGAAAAATTCAAGAAGTAAACACTTAAAATGAAGAAGTGTATGTACACACTCATACATACACACATATACACACACATATATATATATGTGTGTGTGTCTGTGTGCTGTCAAGTCGATTAATCGTGATTAAAAGTGCTTTCGTTTGACAAAATTGCTTACAAAGTGTGTGTAATGTGTATATATATTATATTTATATATATTATATATGTCTGTGTGCTTATAGTCTATATGTATATACACACACACACACACACACACACATATATATATATATATATATATATATTTATATATAGTTTATTAAAAGGAAGACGTAGTCAGAGACAGGCATATGGGGATCATCAGAATCGTGGTCAGAAAACAGGGACAACTAACAGGCAGCAAACAATCAGGAAACAGGGACAACTGAAACCGGAAAAATAAACACAGGATGAATGCTCGGAATTGGTACGTAGGTAACACAATACTTCGCGGTGTGTGTGTGTGTGTGTGTGTGTGTGTGTGTGTGAGTAGTGCTCTTATAGTGGTGTGATTGTAATTAGTGCTAAGGTAATGTGCTACAGCTGGTGTGGTGATCAGTGACTGGGTGAGGGCCTTATGGGAAATGTAGTCTGAGTGACTGAATGTGAGTGTGAGTGAGTGAAAAGTAGTTCATGGTGAAGTGCCCTCTAGTGGTGATCATGGGCACTTCACCTGACAATCGTGACAGCGATTAATCGATTTGACAGCACTAAATATAAACATTTTTATATAAAAAACTGACAAGTGTTTTTTGGTTGCACACTTTATCAGTGTAATTATACATTTAAGTAGTGAGTATGAGTAACAATAATTAACAACATGTACTTACTAAAGGGTTAGGTTTAGGTTGGTTGCATGTAAATGTGCATAATTTATTACTATAGTAAATACATGTAACGTGTAACAAGGACACTAAAACAAAGTGTAACCCTTATTTTCTTATGGAATATTGCTGTATTTATTCTAAATGATTTTTCCATTAACAAGTTTTTATTATTATTATTATTATTATTATTATTAATGTCCCCTTCTAATTTTAATCAAAAAACTTCCTCTTGCAACAACATCTCTTCTCTGATGATGTTTACTGGTGCGATCTGTCACTCACATGAGATCCACCAATAGCAAACCACAACCAGACAAAATCAAGTCCCGCCCTATATTTCTTCTTGTCCGAGAAGCGATCATCTTCCATTTCAGGCCGACTTTAATAATGCATTCGAATCTCACTTGTTATTCAAAAAGGCTGAAGACTTCACATGACTGAACTACAATTTTGTCAGACAATGCAATTACATATGATTTGAATTATTTAACACAACCGATACATCTCTGGGTCTGAAAACAACATAACTCATAGCAAGCAAACATGTCTTGTGAGGAAGTAAGCAATGTGTACTGCTGTTTTATTCACATCTCTCAAGTCTCTAACTGCAGTGGGTGAAAGGCAGCCGTCAAAGCCATGTTTGCTCCAAGTACATCTTCCTCCACATCACAGTTCTTCTCCATGTAAACCCACTGGCACGACCTCAACTTCAACTCTTACATGCTTTCAAAGAGAGGCAAATGTGAGCTTTTTCGCTCAAGTCTTGGGCCTGCTAGAATGGCGATTCCCATGTTTCCAAAGCAGTAAAATTGACACATCAGAGAGGAGAATACACACTCTAGGGAGTCCAAGGGAATGTTCTGCTCACTGAAAATCATCCATCGTGCATGCATGGCAAACACAGTAAAATTGCAGCGGCTTTCAGCATATTCATTCATATTTGCAGTAGCTGTTTTATAAAAATGAAAATTTCAGGGCTGAGCTTTTGAGATCCTTCCACATTTTAGGAATATGGAGCGTTTTTCTGCAGTTGTGGACTGACCAGTGCATATGGCGATTGCATTGCACTGTATTGTCCTGTCGTTATGATGGGATGTTTTATGGTTCTCTGAGACAGAGCAGCAGAGAACTTCATAATGTAGCTGAGGTATGAAATAATGAGTGCTGGAGGATGATGTTCATGCATATTTCTGCTAATAAAAGGTGAAAGCCTTTCCTTTCTGTAGAGGTGCATGTGTTATGACCTGCTCTTGCTCACGGCACTATTGTGTTCTGCACATCATAATAATGTGTCAAAATAGACCAGTTTGTTTAAAGTAATTACACTGACACGTGCATACCAACTGTAGACTGTTTTTTTCTATACAGAGGTGACACCAATTAATGAAAGCTGTTGAAATCACTTGAAGACTTCTGGTGTCTCCAGAATGTGTCTATTAAGTTTCAGCTCAAAATCAGCACAGATCAATTTATAATAGCTTGTCAAATTTGCCCCTATTTTGGTGTGAGCAAAAACACGTGTTTTTGTGTGCGTCCCTTTAAATGCAAATGAGCTGCTGCTCCCGACCCCCTTTCCAGAAGAGGGTGGAGCTTTAACAGCTCAACAACAACAAAGCAGGAGAATCTCACGCAGCCTTGCATTTTTCAAACCGGAGTCGACACTGATGGAGAGACTCAGGAAGACGTTACAACTTTTAGACGTTTCTGAACGGTTAGTGCATAAATTTACGTAGTTCCTGTGTAATCTTTTGTGCAAATCCAGCAGTGAATTGACCCTTTGCAAGACCCGCCCCCTTTAGTTACTATTGCGTTATCCAACAAGCCATGCGCTCTCACGCCACACATCATGTTCTCACGCTTGAAAAATACATCCCGGAGGAAATAGGACACTGACAATGCGTCGACAGACATATGAAACAGTTTCATAACAGACATATGAAGCAGTCCGGTGTAAAATGACAGCATGTCAACAACACTCTACTAAACAACTCTTCTCTAAAGCAGCCCAACATGGCCTCACCTCCTTTGTTGCATGTTCTCGAGGGTGGGGTTTATGTAAATGTTGGGGTTAGTGATGCCACTAACCCAGGAAGAAGCTTGCTGTAGTCCCTACCAGCCGTTTGTTGTAGTCCTTAAACAGCGAATTCTGTAAAAGAAAATATCTCCTTATATCTGAACTTTGAGCGTCGTAACTTTGCAGATGTTGTTTATGTTCAAACAGCAACATTACACACTAACTAAAGCTACAAAAGTGAAACCATAGTCAAGGAGCCCTTTAATAGAATTGGTAAATATTCCAAAGAGAATTTAAAATGAGCGTTTCCAGATTTATGCAAGTACAGGGAGTGCAGAATTATTAGGCAAATGAGTATTTTGACCACATCATCCTCGTTATGCATGTTGTCTTACTCCAAACTGTATAGGTGATTAAGCATATTAGGTGATGTGCATCTCTGTAATGAGAAGGGGTGTGGTCTAATGACATCAACACCCTATATCAGGTGTGCATAATTATTAGGCAACTTCCTTTCCTTTGGCAAAATGGGTCAAAAGAAGGACTTAACAGGCTCAGAAAAGTCAAAAATAGTGAGATATATTGCAGAGGGATGCAGAAGTCTTAAAATAGCCAAGCTTCTGAAGCGTGATCATCGAACAATCAAGCGTTTCATTCAAAATAGTCAACAGGGTCGCAAGAAGCGTGTGGAAAAACCAAGGCGCCAAATAACTGCCCGTGAACTGAGAAAAGTCAAGCGTGCAGCTGCCAAGATGCCACTTGCCACCAGTTTGGCCATATTTCAGAGCTGCAACATCACTGTAGTGCCCAAAAGCACAAGGTGTGCAATACTCAGAGACATGGCCAAGGTAAGAAAGGCAGAAAGTCGACCACCACTGAACAAGACACACAAGCTGAAACGTCAAGACTGGGCCAAGAATTATCTCAAGACTGATTTTTCTAAGGTTTTATGGACTGATGAAATGAGAGTGAGTCTTGATGGGCCAGATGGATGGGCCCGTGGCTGGATTGGTAAAGGGCAGAGAGCTCCAGTCCGACTCAGACGCCAGCAAGGTGGAGGTGGTGTACTGGTTTGGGCTGGTATCATCAAAGATGAGCTTGTGGGGCCTTTTCGGGTTGAGGATGGAGTCAAGCTCAACTCCCAGTCCTACTGCCAGTTTCTGGAAGACACCTTTCTCAAAGAAGTACAACAAGAAGAACAGGACAAACTTCTTTCAAGAAAACACAACATTGCAGACACGCGTCCCGTGGCTCCGTCCAAGGTCTCCACCAAAGAAAACAATAAAAAACATAAAAATCTAAAAATATAATGAAATTGTTGACCTGACCTCACCACCATTGAACACTGTTGAGAATCTGTGACAATGTGTTCAATACAAGGGAAAACAAGGAGGGAAAACAGTACACCTCTCTGAACTCTGTGTGGTGTGCTGCTGTTGCTTGCTGCACGCTGCACGTGAACTGAATGGAACAAAACACTGACACACTGGATGGATGGCAGGCTTTTTGAGTGTGTCCTTGCAAAAAAAGAAAGGTGCTATATTTTTGTTTTGATTTTTTTTTTTTTTTTTTTGTTTGTTTGTGATGTTTTAGATGTTTTATTGGTTTCAAAAAAAAAAAAAATTAAAAAATAAATTAAAAAATTTTTTTTTTTATTAAATAATTTAAATTATGCACATAGTAAGTAGTCACTGCACACACAGATATCCCCCTAAAATAGCTAAAACCAGAAAACTAAAAACTAAAAACTAAAACTTCCAAAAATATTCAGCTTTGATATTAATGAGTTTTTTGTGTTCATTGAGAACATGGTTGTTGTTCAATAATAAAATTAATCCTCAAAAATACAACTTGCCTAAAAATTCTGCACTCCCTGTATTTCCATGCATCCATGTATCACATTTTCCCTGTTATGATCATCAACATGCTCTTTTACCTTTGACCTCATACATTTTCTAGCCAGACTCGCAGTATTTGAGCGAGCTGCTAGACTTATCACTAGAAATCCAGGACATACTGCAGCAATAGATGCTGTGAGTCTAAAAACTAGGAACATGGAAAATAGGTCTGCTTTTAGGAGGCATAATAACCGTGGAAAATGTAGCTGCAAGCAGCAATTATGGAGAAAAGACACAGTATGACACAGATCATACAGTATATTACATTTCAACCAATCTCGAAAGAATCGTGGATGGTAGAATTATGATTTTGGATCAGCTGTACAAAGGTTATGAGCACTGTTAAATCGAATCTAAATTGCAAATATATTTGATTTAAAAACAAAAAAACAAAAACAAAACACTATGCTTTTAATTGTCTTGCCCACAAATTATTGGTCAGGAAGTTAACAAAATTTAATGCACTACTTAAAAAACCCATTGCTGTCAGAATTTGGAAGAATATGGGAAGTTGTGTGTGGAGTGATGAATCCCAATGAAACACGAGTTGCATGGTGATTCTCAGAGCGGTGTCTGCAAAAATCTGATGAGAAATATAATAATAAATGCATCAATACCACAGTGAAGCATGGGGGAAGAGTGTCATTGTGTGGGGAGCCTTTTTAGCTGCAGCTTTTGGTGATCTGTCATTTGGAGTACTGGAGAATATTGTAGAATGTCTTGCTTCCCACAAATGACCAGTTGTTATCTAATGAGGAATGATCAGATGATGTTCTTGAACAAGAACATTGGTCCCCGCCAAATTGCAAAGACAACCAAGAAAGTGGCTTGAGAATGAGTCCATCAGGCTCATGTTTTGACCTCGTCAGAGTCCAGATTTGAACCCTACAGTGAATAATTGGTCTTCTATGAAACTCAGACGAACTCATGAACTGTTCGAAGCCATTAACTTTGACTGGAACAGCACTGATATTTTTATTCACTTAGGGAAGGATATTCCATGCTAAGATACTTTATCTACAGCATTTGTGCTAATTTCTTGACCAGTGATTTGGAACTAAAATGGCAAAGACCATTAAAAGACCACTAAATATTTTGCCATTTTTGGCTTGGCCCATTTTTATTTATTTTTTTCCCAGGAGTGTAGTTTCTTTACCAGATCCTATCATGAAATGTCTGTTCCCCAAAATCACTTAACAAAACTGCATTTAGTCTGGTACCCATTGCATATGTTTCATTGCTCAGACTTTGTTGGACCAGCACGAATGTAACCAAAGAAAAATCAATAGAAATGATTGCTTCACATAAAACAAATGAAAAAAAATTGATAACATTCATAGTCTGAGGATCATCTGATCTACTCAGTGGCTGCTGCGTTAAACTCAACAGGTCCAAGAAATCCCAATAAATAATAATTAGGTTTGTAGCCCTCACAGTTCTAAAGTTATGGGCAGAAATACATGTGCAAGTTTGCACTAAGGTTTTTAAGAGTAACAACGTGCGAGATCATACCTTCGACCCTCTCCAAACTGCACAAAAATAAGTCTTCATTAACTGATAATCTTCCCCTGTAAACACAATGTGTGTGAAAAGGGATAAAAGTTGTTGGTGTTGTGCTACCAGAAGTGTTCAATACAGCAGGAAACTGCAGTAAGTTGGTGCAGTTTTGCAAAATTGAGGGTAGAGATTTTAGCAAAATATGCTCTAAAGCATTTTATATGCTGCTGCTCGTGGCCTGCATGGATGTTAAGATCTTAACACCACTAGTCTGTACACAGATCCTAATCCTGTCAAAGACAGCATTACAGAGGACTTTGTCAAACGTGGACCCAGCGGAGTCCGGTTGAGTCTGCAATCTGTTCGAAACGGTTTCAAACAAATCTGGTCAATCAGAGCTTGCTCAATATATTCAACTATTGATTTATATTGATAACCTTATGTAAACATGACGCTAGGTCTGTCAATGTAAAGACAATTCCACTTCCTGGCCAACTCACTAATGAACCGCACATCTTTATCTCTAGGGAAAAAGTAGCAATCCTGGACATTCTCAGCTGTGCCTTAACGGCATGCTTATTTTTCTTATAATAGAACATAAACTTATTATATAGCTATTTGGAGTGTAATGATCCTTCAGTGTTGTTCCCTGTCAGGGAGATTCTGTGATTTGAAATGGAACGAAAACAAACTAAAGTCTGTCAGCCATCACTAAGCTTCACATAATCAAGCCAACAGTTTGGGAAAAATCACTGATGCTACAATAAGTATTTGACCTCTAACTATTATTCCATCTCCCTTTTAATTAGTCCCTCCCCAAACAGCCTTTCAGCGCATGATTACCACAAACAGGCCTCCTGGAAAACTGTAAAAGTATTACAGAATGTTAAAATTCATGTTTATCCTAATTTCATTACTGCTCCCTGAACACCTGCATATATTGAAAGCTTGAAAACTAAGAACGCCAATTACCCATCAATATTACAGTCTCACTGTGGCGCCTAATAACAACCAATTACCTTCACACAAATGCTGTGGATGCATTTTCCTGGAAAATAAAAAGAAGATACTGGTAAGCCATGTCCCTTGAAAAATGAACACAGCAATTTGAGACCTTTTATAGATTATCAGAGTTTGAACCATTTTCTTGTGCTTGTCCAGGGTATAAAATTACAGACACATAATGCATATTGTATGCTGAGATCTCTGATTTGTAAAAGGACCTATGTGGCACTCTTCAGCAATCCTAAATATAGGGATATCAAGCGACGCCGCAGTGACTCAGAAGTTTCCTCTGTACCATAAAACAAATGAGGAAGAAATGAAATAAGTTGATTTGAAATCTATCAAATGAGAAAAGAAAAAAATGGCGATTTAAAGTGTTTAAATAAAGAATTCACAGGACAAATCATTTGTTTTTCATTTCAGATTTGAATATGGCTACAGTTGGGGGCACATCTGCGGTCCGCTGGAAGCTGGTTCCAGCTGCGGTTGTTGGCATAAAACGCTGTGTTATCATGCTTGGAACAAACCCAAAGTATTTCCATCTGACTCTTTTCTAATTATCTAAGAGGTCTATTGAGTCTGAATGCTATGAGCATATTTCCATTTACACTCTAAAATATAGGCCTAATGTGTTGGCTCAAAAAAAAAAATACAAAAAATAAAAATTAGGCAACAGTTTGCATCATTTTTTTTGAGTTACAACAACTTTGAGTGAACTTACGTTCCACCAACAAGCTACATTGAGTTACAGGAACTTAATAAGTAGCATAAACCCAAATACCAGAGTTGTAGCTCTGCAACAAATTAGGTCTAATCTTGTCTATTTCAGTTCAAATCAACAGCTATCATATCATGCTAACATAACTTATTTAACACACATTATTGCTAATAGTGTTTACCTTCATGTACGAACTCTTCAGCACAATCGTACCCACAAAAACTTCAACATTACAGAAACTCTTTTAAATGTCACTTAATTTCAACATTTATTCTCCTTATCCAGTCCCAAGCAAAGCATGCAGGGAACTAAAAATGCCTAATTTCTGAAGTTATTCAGACAATTTTATTATATTACTACAACTTAATTAAAAAAAAGCCAATTGAAGAAGAAATTTGAGTTTAAATTACAGACGATATGAATTTGATGCAATGATCAACATTATTAAGTCAACAGAACTCAACAAAACAATGTTTGCAACTTAAAAGGTTCCATTAATTCGAATTTTTAACTTGCAGCCGTGCATTTATTTAAGTTGTGGTAACAGATCCCCTGAATTACTTTTTAGAGTGATTTGGGAGCTGGCGTTGTGTAATTTAGAAGTAAAATCACGGTCAAATCAATTCTATAGTGACCACAAACACATACACAATAACATGCTTGACATTACAGGCTCTATATACTAACCAGTCACATGTTGCAAAGTAATTGCAATTCTGCCTGTGATTCCTTTACTGCTCGGTATTACATGACAAGCATCTGTCAATCATGTTCCTTTGAGATCTGACACCTGCAGTGAGGTGTGACGGAGTCTACTAACTAACTAAGTGCTCTTGTAAGGATTTTTCATTTACCCCGCAATATCATATCTCCAGAGTGGAGCACTCGCGCGACTGCATCTCGCGATATCAGCGGAGGCTCTTTCATACACTGAGGTTAAACGGTCAACTGTCACTCAGTTTGTCAGTCCTGTGCCTCATTTGAACGGAGCATGAGCAGAGTAAGCAAAAAAGAAAGATGACAAATATATGAACAGAAAGGAGGAAGGGCGGTCACAATGCGTTATGTGTGTTCAAAAAAAGCTAATTCCTCCTAATAACCATAACCAACAATAACCTGGATTATTTTTTTATTATCTATTAACAATATCCATCCCACTGCTCATAAAACATTCACTACCAGGCTTAGCTGACTAGCAAGACGTTACTGTCGCTTTACACATTTACCTTCATTGAAAATAAATTCCCGCACAGCTCTACCACTGTTTTGAAATGCTTTACAATGAACTCTATTAGAGAGTTACATTATCTGTTCAATAAAATAGTACCCGTTGCCTTTAAGTTTCAAATCCCTCAGTGAAAAACCAAACCACATGTTGATTCTTGTTTTATTGCGAGCTCCGTCGCGATCTCTTTTTGTCAGCAAACTCTCCTCGGTTCGGGGTTTGTTTAAAACGGGCGATTCCCCGGAGGTTGGAGATTTAGTTGCTCCATGTAAACCCTATGCAACTCCCACACCACAGGAATCTATTTACGGATATGACGAGACAGTATGGGGGAATGACGTATGTAAGAAATTTCCCGGGAAAACCATCCCGACAGGTCTAAAAATATTAAAATATTTTAAATATTATAAACAATTGTAATGTGCTTGTCATAGTGAATGGTAAGACAAAAACATGTTTTGGAAGAAGGCTTGATGATGTGTTGAATCATTATTTAAATTCTGTTCATTTAAAAAAAAAAAAAAAAAAAAAAAAAAGTTACATAGTGCACCTTTATGACGGAGTCCCGGACATTACATGCAGGAAATAAATAGTAGGCTAAATCATGTGCACGATTTACTGTTTTGTTCCCTAAATTCTTTCCCATGACTTATAAATCCAGGGAATGAAATAGTAAATCGTGAGCACGTGCGTATGTCATGTGCAGGGCTCTGTACTTTATTAAATACATCTGATAAAATACAAAGCAAAATATTTTTCATTGTTAGATTGTGTTAACTAACCTTGTTAAACCATGTACAAAATTAATATTAATCTATACATCTCACAAGAATAACAAAACAATAATTTACAAAATAATAATAATAATAAATAAAGCATTAAATTATGGCATGACAATTTACAATAAATCAAATAAAAGAAGTGCCTCATATGACGTTCTTGTTTCTAATGCATTTAATAATGCATTATGTGCATTATTAAATAAACTGATTGAGTCAAATATTACTTTATTTGTTCTATTAATTTTAATACATTTTTGAGGAAGCTCCACCTCCGCTGTGGATCTCTACTTCTGCTAGCAACAAAAAACCCCCACAAAAGACCTTTCAAAAGCAGCCAGTAATTTCAAAATGTCAGTGTAAGTAATACTGGCAATCATTTTAAGCACTATACATGATGCAGTTCATTTTTGAAAACATAACTCTAGATAAATCCATGCAAGATAGATAACTGACCCTTCGCAAACAGTTTGATTGACAGGCGATCTGACCAATCGTAACCCAGAATCCGTCATTTTGTCAGTCAAAGGAGTTAGTAGATTAACGTTGGTGAACTTGAAAAATTGTGCATTCTCACGTCTTTCTGCGCTTGAAACAACATTCCTTCTGATGTTCATTCATGTTTATTTGATGCTATAAATGAACTAGTATGAAGAGATGATCGGTTCACGAGGAGCTACAGCTCATCAAAATTTATGATATATTAAATATGAAACGGTTTCTTATGTCTGTCGATGCGTTGTAAGTGTCCTCTTTGCTCCGCGATGTATTTTTCACTGTGTGAGAACATGATGTGTGGCGTGAGAGCGCATGGGTTGTTGGACATAGCAACTGTAACTCAAGGGGGCGGGTCTTTGCGCAATGATTTGATAGACTCATAGCAACTCAAACAATTAATTTCTTATGGAATCTTTAAATCTTTGTCAGAAATTATCACCATAAATGCTGGTTACACATACAAAGAGACCATTTTTCCAGAGCAAAGAAACTGTCCTGCATAAGAAACACACATAACCCATTGTTTT
>CM074278.1:30247939-30255439 GCA_037194245.1 Opsariichthys bidens
GTTTCAATTCGCGTACGGCACGCTACATCCGAGAGCATGTTGCAGATTGTGGCCTACTGCCAGTGATGACACTCACTCAATTGAAGGAGCCGAATCAATTCCTACTACATTTCATGGCACTCTATCAGACTTCTTTAGTAATCCAACACAATTAAGCTGAGAGGTGATTAGGTGTGCACAGATGTCACCATCTGCGGTGATTAAAATAAAGTGCAACTAACACCTGAACTGCAGTTTGTCCCATAATATAGTGCAAATACTGTAGCTGTATTTACAACTCCAGAGGTAATGCTCAAAAAGTGCACTGGCTAAATGAAAAAAGAGGTAGTCCTAGAGTAGAAATGTGATGAGGTGAAAGATAATAGGTGAATAATTGTGTTTTTATGCACTGTGTGGGAGGCAGTGAGAAACTTTACTGCTAAGCCCCACAGCTGTTCGCTGTAAAATCTGTCCTCGCAATGACTTTACGGCTGGCCCGCCGCCACGGTTTTATATCCGTGCGCACGGATTCGCACATCTCACGTTAAAGTTTGTCTTAGCGTTGGCGTCACTGCACCGGCTGGGGAAGATACCGTCGTCATGAAAACTTCCTCCCTCCTTGCGGAGCAGCTCACCTCGAAATGAACCTAATGAATCATCTATCACTGTCCAGGTACGAAATAAAAGATGCTACTCACTGGCGTCATGTTTTGAAATGGTGGTTTTGGGTGAAGACAACATATCTGCAGGGTGAAGCTGGAATTTTGCATCAGCGCACGCGAAATGCATAATACCGCATCACTGTTCTTATCTCCAAATGTCAGATGAGATTTAAAAACCAGGCTGTTTCTTTTGGCTGTTGTTTCTATCTTAAGATACACCGTCTGCATACTGTCCAAATGCATGTTTTTCTCTTTGTGTGTTTATGTGTGTTTCTGACCGTGTAATTCTGCTTTTGGCAACCAGGAATCTTCACGAATCCTCTGGCACTGCGTCTCACCGCTGGCCCAGATTCTTCAGCTTCCAATTCTCCTCTGATGATGACTGTTGTTGTTCCTGAAAACACTGTTTTACCTCCTCATAACTCTGCGTGTAAAGAGCCAAACCACTAGAGTTGTCTGAACGCCAGTACTTCCAGAGAGAGCTTGAATAGAAGTATTGATGGAGCCATTAAATTCACTTTGAAGTTGCTGATGGGCTCTATTTCCTACACCTTTACCCTGACTTGAGTGGGTTATGAAGAGGGGAAAATTGGCTTTCTGAGCTGTAATTAGTCTATCAGAATGTTTTTTCTCAAATTCATCCAAACCCCACATAAGCGTTAATGGAGGCTGAAGGCAAGAAAATGGTCCAAGATTAGAGTGGAATGGCACATGTCGGACTCTCAGAAACATTCGTCTCGTTTTTGCATTGTAATGCTTTTGCAGTATTTGCTCAGTTTTGGCAGAACAATGCTTTTAATCAAACAAAAATTGTTTTTGAATTCAAAGACTGGAGGTATTATGTAAAGCCAAAATGAGCATCTCATTCCCTGTGGTGAATGAAGCACTTGACTTTGAAAAGTTTGTAACAAGTCAGCCTCTATTCGAAGCAAATGCAATCAGGCACATTCTGCAAGGCTTTTTCAGAGAGGCTGATATAAATCAGGTTTTGATCACGGCTCATTTTTATTTATAAGATCTTGTAGAGGCAAGTTTTCCAAGGGAAGACAACATCATATTTTTGGAAGCCACAGTGTAGCTACAGGTAAATTGGCTCTTCGTGCAGATTTGTCACTATCGGTCTCATTTTCCTGTGTAGTGATCTGAGAGAGAGTGTGTAGTCCGTCAGGGCGCTTTAGATGGCGTCTTCTCCAGCTCAAACATTCATGAGGAACCTCTCTCTCTCTCTGGGATACACTTGGCAGGCTTTCCCTCAGAAGTTTTGATGATAATTGGCAAAGCAGCAAATGGCCTGAAATCATAATTTGCAGGTGGACCGCCAGTGTTTTTGCCACCTCCGACTCAAGAGAAAGAAGCTGTTGCCTCTTTGAAGGGGTAGCATTATGGGGTCCTGTTATGCTTTTTCACTTTTTCAACTTTAGTTGGTGTGTAACGTTGCTGTTTGAGCATACAAAAGATCTGCAAGGTTGCAAAGCTCCAAGTTCAAGATCTTTTATTTAACAGAAAACTCCCTTCAAGAACTGCAACGTGATTTTTCCTTGTTTTGTGAAGTCATTTAAATAATCCCTGCCCACGGAATATGCAAAACAGGGGCGGGGTCTGGCTGGGCTGTGCTAGGGAAGAGTGATGTTGTCGCTATGTCAAAGAGACGCAGTTTTTTTCCAAAAACACCTTTGTTTGGCTTTTCTAAAGTGGATGAACTTACAAGTGAACTTACAACACTCTGTAAAATCGAGTTTGAGGACTAAATCAAAAAATGAGGTAATCATTTACATACATTTTATTAAGTTATGATGTTACCAATTTTAAGTAAGCAGAACTATCAAGTCTTGAGTTTGTAGTACTCATGCATGATAATCGCTCCTAACTTGAAGTACTGAGTTAGCAAACTCATACATTTTGATAGCAATTAACATAAAATAATTAGTCAATTAACTTTTTTATTTTGAGTTCTTGCAAATCAGACGAGTTATGTACTTCATTGTTAACCCTAAGAAGTTGCCAAAACTCATAACCTGAAATATTTGAGTATACTAATTTATATAATTTAAAATGATCAAGTTATCTCAATGTAAATATTTTGCAAGCTATAACAAACTAATTCAAAACATTTCAACTTGCTAATTTGCTAACATGTTAACAATAGCATTGCTCAGCACACACTGAATGAGTACAGCAACTTAAAACATGTAAACCAAACAGCATGCGCCACTTGTCACTTTAACAGAAACTCTTCGAAATTAGCATAACAACACATTAATTACTACAACATCTCTCTTACGTGAGCATGTGTGTCATGGGCAAAGCATACTGGGAATTAAAAATCCCTGCCAAGTTTCAGTTAAACTTAAGTTAGTCTAAATAAATGAGCTCACACAACTCAAAACAATGAAACGGTTCAGTTTACTTGAAATATGTCAGTTCTGTGAACTTAAAAGAAAACTAAAGTTCTAAATACTCATAACAATTGATTTAACTGAACTAATTTGTTTAATTTAAGTTTGTCCTACTCAAATCATTTAAGTATTGTGAGCATTAGGGTTTACAATATAACCCCAACGTTTATCTGTGCGTTTCCAGAACATAAGAGAGTGCGGTGCTAGTCTCTCCTGCAAGGGCCGTTCCCACTTTGTTGGGACAATCTGTTGTTTATCGATCCCAACTTGTAAGTATGTTTTATTATGCTGTTGTTTTCTATCAACAGTTCCAGCCTTATGTTGTTGCTATGATGTACACAAATAGCAAAGCTGTTTGGCTCCGCTAACTAACAATACAGTGTTGATGTAGTGTTCACTCAAGCTTTTGAAAGACTGTTTGGAAAATTAACCGTGGTTTCGGGATTGATTACTGTTCATATCATCATAGTTTTCCGACAAATGTCATGATCAAATGGTGTATAACATCATATCTAAAATGTAGAAGAAAATTTCGCTCTGAAACGTCCTGTGAAATCCGTTCTGCTTGAACCTCTCGTCCGTTAACATTCTCAGGGTCTGAATGCAGCTTGACTTGGTTTGAAATTGACGCTAAACCGATGCTGTCACGTCAAGGCTTTAAAAAAAAAAAAAAAAACCTGCCATCAAGACTCAATTCACCGCAACTTCTAGTCTCTTGCTAGAATTTTTATGTCTTTCACTTAAGTGTTTACATGAAAAAGAATAGAAACTTCAGCAAGGAAAAGTGGTGGGCAGTGAGAGGAAGGACGGAGATCAAAGTCCAAAGGTCTTTGAAAAGGCGAAGAACCAGAGCTTTGAAGTTATTATGATGTGCCGCTCACGTACAGGATACTCCAATGAGGACTTTCCCTTGATCCCGTGGGATCTAGGTTATTGACCTTGCACTTTAACGGTATAACGGGGCCTTTCGTGAAGCACCGGAGGTGTTAATTAAATGGAGCGGCAGAGTCAGGACGCAGGAAGTACACGGACACTGACGAGTCTGTTGTTTTACTCCACAAATAACCATTTATTCTTCACACATTTAGCGAAAATCACGGTTTATTGTAAAGGACACAAGAAGGTAGAGAAACAGAGAGATGTAGCAGTAGATTAAGTACTCGGTGCATGGCACATCATTCTTAGGGAGACGACTCACTGTGAGTCGAGTTTTTCTCTTTAATTCTGGCACCAAAAGCTCCGAAATATTCAACAGTGATAGTTGGCCAGCCAACTTGAGCCTCGTAAAATGGAGTAGGAGGAGTAAATTAATCTTTGTTACAACACGAGACAAACCGTACCTTCACGTTAAACAGTTCTCTTCGTAATTTTAGCTGAATTGGGATTGATTCAGTTTCTGTTAGGGCTGCACAATTAATCGGAATAAAAACTGAAAACACTTATAATCAGTGTTGGGCAGCAACTAGTTACAATATTACTTTTTGCGGTAACTAGTAGTGTACGGTAGCTCTTTATTTTACAGTCCTGTTACCCATGTACATACTATGTACTTATTATAGTAATTACAATAACTTGGTAATAACTAAGTACTAACACTGAACCTACCCATAAACCTAAGCTTAACCCATGTAGATACCGTATGTCTTTCTTAGGTAAATACATTGTAAGTACACGTACTGTAAAATAAAGTGCAACCCTAATTACTAACAAGGTTTCAGTAATAATATTACAGTTTCCATTCATAGAACAGCTCATCACTTTTGATGCCTCAACCCTTACTGATTTGAAATCCAAAAATGAATCAATTACTAGATTTACTTTCATAATTTCACAACATGTGCAGGGCGAGAAGGAAACTATATATAGTAATGTAACTAATTACGGTTGCCAAAAGGAGAATAATAATAATAATAATAATATAGGTGTAACGAGTAATTGAGTAACAAGCCCAACACTAGTTATAATGCTTATAAACCAGATGTTGTCAACAAAAGAGAAGTTTTAATGACTCCATGTGTTTTTTTTGCCAAAAATAAACATTTAACGTTTGAAAATAAAGAAATTAACACTAAAATATGATTATTGTAATTTTACAGTTGTACTGTAAAATAAAAATGATATTTTTCTTTAGTTTTATTTTACAGTTAAATATTACAATAGTAATATTTCTAATTTTGTTTAATATTTTTATTTAGTAATAATAATATATTACTCATTGTTTTAAAAACATCACATTTTCAAACAAATCACATGTTTTTTTCCCCCCAAATCGTGCAGCCCTATTTGCTTTCAGGACATACAGTATTCAATATTTTCAGAAGCTGCTTAGACAAAAGATTGAATTTGACCTCATGTGTAAATTTACAGAACTCAAATGACCCCCAGCGTGACCTTTAACACTGAAATTCTGGTCTGCGGTGCCAGAAATAGTTCTCAATTACAAACAACACAAATCAAAGAACATTGTGTCCTCACTTTGGGAGAAAAAAGAAAGAAAGAATCCAAATAGATAGTGGGAAAAAAAGTAAACAACCAGTACCATCGTAACCTTGTAAAATCAATATCTAAAACTCTATAATGCATGCCATACTATGCAGTTGTTGTTGTTGTTGTTGTTTATTATTATTATTATTATTATTATTAAAAAAGTTCAAAATCGAATGTTGGGAATTTCTTTTTCTACATTAACAGTGTTAGACTGAGTATTTTGTGTTTGTGTCTGTCGTTGTTTGTGTTTGTCTACAGTGTGTGTGTGTGTGTGTGTGTGTGTGTGTGTGTGTGCTTATAAGCTCAGTGAATGAAGAGGGGCTTAAACAGATATGACATCATTTTTACCATGCAGAAAATCTGCCAAGTCTTCCACTGTCCTTTTAGTTGTGTTTGTCCATTTTTGTCTTTTTTAGGTCTCCGTCTGTTTTCCCACTTTCCTCTGCTGTCCTTGCTTGGTCTTGTCCGATCTGCTCTGGGGTCTTGGACTACAGAACAGAGATGACAAGAGAAGAGAATACATGCATATAGTAGAGCAGCGGGATTTGAAGTCTGGCACAAACAGAGCAGGTGATTAGACATTTACACCTTCCTCTCCATTCCCCCCGTCGCCGTCAGACTGACCTATAATTTGACAAAACCTGTCACCGCGTGCTGCAGCGCTCAGGACCGACACTTCTTAGCGCTGGAGCAAATAGTTCTCTGCGAGAGGGTGTGTGTACGTCTGTGCTTACTGCATCTTGACAGATCACTTATATAACATGGAGTATATGGAGGTTCAGAGATGCATTTGAATATATTATGCGAGTTTTGGCAAATTTCCGCTCCGGGTGTGTGTTCACGGTGTGTGCGCACTTGGATGGGTGAAAAGTAGAGCACAAATTGCGAGTATGGGTCACGTCTCTTCACTTTTTCACAAATTTGCATTGGAGTCGAAATGTCTGCGATAACATTGAAAATCTGGAAATGCACATTTTATTGCATATATTTATTATATGTTTATATCTAACGTAGTTTTATTTTAAACAAAGAAATGTTATAATGTACGATAAAATGAATAAGAAATATTTAAGATTTTAAAATGTCATTTATTCCTGTCTTCAGTGTCACATGATCCTTCAGAAATCCCTTTTCTTTCTAATATGTCTTATATTATCAAAGTTTAAAACATTTTTGTGGAAACCATGTCACTTTTGTTTAAGCATTTCTTTTAAACCAAAATCGTCACAGATGTTTTTACTGCCAGTTTTAATCGATTTAACGTGTCACCGCTGAATAAAAGTATTAAATCATTTAGTTTTAAATGAATACAAACTGTATTTATTCAGTATTCATTTCTTCCAAAAATTTCTGAATGATACTGTAATTTGTAATGAAGAAATGAAAGTAATATATGTACATTTATTAAATTAAATAAATTATAAATATATACATATATATATATATATATATATAGCAATTAAATCATACACTGGGTACATTGGGTTTTATTTAACCCAAATATCGATTAAAAATGACTATATGGCTCGCTTAAAATGAGCCCAAAAAAGGTTAGAAATTAAAAATCAGGCACATAATTACTAGAGGCAACAATCAAAGGTGAACATTTATTAATAAGCAATTTAATAATAAATGTTCATTCCGATTACATTTTGCTTGCATTAGGGGAAAAACTGGAGAAACATTCTTTTAAAACCTTCTTTTAATCATGTTGCACAGATGAACGAAAGTCATAGAGGTTTAGAGAGACGTGAGGGAGAGTAACTGATGACAGAGTTCAATAGGGCGCATCAGAACACTCACTTGACTGTGTCCAAATGTCTTTTTCATCTCAGACGAACTCTCGGTCTGATTCTGGGAACAGTCTGCTCCTACCTGGAGGTACAAAGAGAGCGACAGAAAAGAAC
Organism: Opsariichthys bidens; assembly: GCA_037194245.1. NCBI lineage: Eukaryota > Metazoa > Chordata > Actinopteri > Cypriniformes > Xenocyprididae > Opsariichthys > Opsariichthys bidens. The sequence continues at coordinate 30,255,371 of CM074278.1, forward strand.
ATGTTCATTTAAAAAGCAAACAAGATCATCTAACGTTCAAGCACAGAGCGGAGCGCTTGTTTTAAATCC